>JBBBDQ010000555.1:5990000-6367500 GCA_037127315.1 Ascarosepion bandense
ATATATATATATATATATATATATATATATAAACATGTGTCTGTATCTTATCTACCTAAATGAAAAAAGTGTCAGTATATTTATATATATATACTACTACTACTACATATCTCGCTATATCTGTATATCTTTATATATATTTATACAGATATATATAATTATATATATATATGCCAATATCGTACATAGAATTCCATCTATCTGTTTATCTATCTATATATCTTTATATATATATATATAGAGAGAGAGAGAGAGAAAGAAATATATATAGAGAGAAAGAAATAGCGAAAGATTATGCTAAATATTTGTACCCGAGTACTCCTACAAAACTGAGAAATGTAAGGATCCTGAAAAACTTAATAAAATGGTAATTCTTTGTCATACGTATTTAATGAAAGAATATACGTAGCCTCATATATATATATATATATATATATATATATATATATATATATAGACATACAAAAATCCTTATAAAATGATGAGTAATAAGACAATATGAATGCAAGCAACATAAAACATGAAAAAGATTGATCAAAAGAATGGCAAATGAAAATCAGAACATGAATTAAAAAAAAGCGGAAAGGAAAAATGAAACCTGGTGTAAAAGAAAGTGGAATACTTTAATCAAGCTAATAAAATAATATATGTGACTGTTAATTAAGGATAATGTTGCTTACGGGCAGAAACGGTAAAAAATGAAAGAAAAACGCATTTTGTACCAATGCATATGCGAAGACAAGAAGCAAACTGATATGACCAGCCATCTACATGTACACGCGCATACATGTTTAATTTATAAATATACATTACTTCCATATAGTCACTGCTGTACACATTTTTCATAATACAAGCATGCACACATACACATAGATATATAGATAAGACTATATATAGCCCTTATCTATATATCTATCTATCTATCTCTTAGTATATATATATATATATTTAACGTTGCCAGTGAACAGTGACCAACCACAACTAACAGCTTCACACATTTTCTTGCAATCATCAAGCGGTCGACAAAACTTACGCGTGAAAATGTGCAATTTATACGAGTCAGGTAAGTTTAAGATGTTAAAAATATAGTTCACGCATACATGCCATGCACACACCAACCAAACCAACCGAGGTAAGGGTGGAAAGAGAAAAAGTTTATATATATATATATATATATATATATATATATATATATATTTTTCCCCTCCTTTGGCGGTTTAAAATAATGTTGAAGGCATAAGTGGTAGAGGGAGGTAATTTAACTTTCCATCGGTCAAATATAGTGGATGAGAGAACATAGTAACGCAAAATAAAAGCGCATACCCACACATCAAGTTATATATTTTTTTTTCTCAGTCATTCAGCTTGATTTTGTCTCTTTTTTTTTTAATGTTCTGATAAAATTAAACCATTTGTAATTTGTGGTCTGTTGACATGGGTACCAGAAAATTCCCCATCAAAATAACACACACACACACACACACACACACACACACACACACACATATATATATATATATATATATATATATATCAGCATGCAGTGTGCGTAAAGAAAAATCCAAAGGAGTATCTTGTACATACAGTGGTAGGATAACTCTCTAAGAGAGCGCTCTAAATATATACGTATATATATACATATTGAGCAAATATAAAGCAGACACGTTATTTCATGGCAGATTCTGACTCACACTTATCAACCCATTGCTTTCCTTGAATAGTATTTTTCTCATCAGAAAGCAATGCTTAATCAAAACATGAAATTCAGAAATTTTTCCAATTGTTTTGAATATTTGCAACCGTAGCTTCACTTATCTGTATTTTGTAAACTAATGATCCGAGTGGGCCAAATTTTGTAACGTGCCAATTTATGATCACTACGTCATAAAATTCATGTGGATTTTTTATTAGTGTCGCCATCTATATGTCAATCTCAGAATTTATTGAGTGATGTGTTATTTATACTTATATGGGATTCTCTGCAAATTATCGTGAATCTTAAATCTTTCTGTAATATAATCAAGAAACATGAGTTTCATTTATGTCATGATATAATGATTATTGACTTACAATAAAATACCGTTTCTCGTTTGATCACATTAAGCAGAGCTTACGACCATATAGCGTTGAAACCATATAGCGTTGAAACCATATTCCCGTAAAATCACTGAAGTTATGCATCGTTGAACCTGGTCAGTACCTCGATGGGTGAACAGTTGCGATTACTGGTTGCAGTAAGTTTTGATTGCATGATTTGTTAAATGGAAGGCCGAATTTTAATTTTAGTTGGGTTCGTTGCATTCTCTTAAACATATATACCCTAAGGTAAGGTTTGAATACACTTGTTCTATTCCCAACTATGGGTTAATGAGTAAGACCTGTATCATTAAATTATTATTATTGCTAAGGAAAAAACTCTTCACTCTAAATATATTTTCTTTCTTAAAATAAACTTCAAACGGTTGATAAGTCATAGAGAATGAATGAATTGAATTCTTTTGTACACCTTTTAAAAAATAATATTTTATATTCTCTCTCTTTTCTCTCTGTTTTATCACCTCTTTCTCTCTCTCTCTCTCTCTCTCTCTCTCTCTCTCTCTCTCTCTCTCTTCCTACATTTAAAATAAGGCATATTTTATCTGATATGTTTGTGTCTTGATTATTCTAAATGTGACATTTGAAGTATCGTTTAAAAAGTCGATTCGAAGAAAATCTACTTTTCATTAATTAACGAAGCAAAATCTATATATGTATTAAAATAAAATTTTATTTTAACCGTTTTCCCCAAAGAAGTCAATAAATCAACTAAGACGAAAAAGGAATTACAGATTATAAAAGAATAAGGGTAAAATAATAACATTATTAAGGACACGAGACATTAAAATTATAGGAATTTAAAAAATATAACGATTAATGTTGCAATTAAATTTGACTGGAATTCAAGAGACTAAAATAGAGTTCCACAAGCGAGAACTACGAGAGAAAAAAACTTTTAGAAACTTAAGGTTATACATCGATCTATTTCAAATATAAAATGATGAAATCTAACTGCCAATCTATAACTGTGGTTAAATTCATAAGGTCGAGTTAAAGAGAGAAGCTTATCAGGACAATTGCCATGAATATACTTATAGAAAAACGTCAGATAAACTGTGTTACGTCAGTGGCAAGTGAATATCCCTGATCAGAAACATCAATTAAGCTTATCATACAGATGAATATTACTATCCAAATAATCAAATAATCTATAAAAAATAAAGAAAGAAACTCTAACAAATCACTACATCTCTATCACTAAACCTCGTGTGAGCAAGTGTATAAAGGTTCGTTGTAAACGTATGTACTGCATGGTGGTTTCTCGCGTCGTACTAATTCCCCGCGAGGGCATCTTATATATCCTGTGCTTCATAATTTGGGACATATATATACGCACGCTTACAAAATGCTTTGTCACATTTAAAAATGCGTATAAAGAAACATTCATGAATTTAGGGGAATATATACCGTATTTGACCGGTAAATGCGACAAATTATTTCCACGTATTACAGTTCTCTATTCTCGCTGGAGTCTATACGAAGTTTATTGTCTGATTTGAAAACTTCATAAACGTCAAAATGTGTTTAGGAGTATTGTTTTTAATGCTTGACAGATTAATAAAATGAAAATGCGTACTAAATTTGTTACTAAAACCATTTTGAAGCTGATGATGACAAAAAAAAAATTCCGAAATATTACTTATATAAAATTCAAAGTGAAATGTTTTCATATATTTATTAATTTGAAAAGAAAGTCTGTCGCATATAAAGGTGGGAATGAAAAACATGATTCTCTGATCATAAATGATACATTTAATTTTGATAATATTCCGTTGACTAGTGATAATCAAATCTTGCACTTTTGATAACGTTTTGATTCTTCTTGCGTGAAATTCTTCAGGTTTCGAGTCAAAGAAATAATCAATATCAGTTGTAACGCCTTTACAATTAATAAACTGTTTTCTTTCTTATAATACTGCAATGATCCGAAAAAGAAGATTATCAGATGGAGCAAGTTTTCAAGCGTAAGGAGGATGAGTTGAAACATCCATATTTAGCGACATCATATTTTTTTGCTTGACACTTATTTTTGTGCAAAAATGATATATCTTTACGATTAACCATTGCTGGGCACCTTGCTTCAAACGTTGTAGCAATTTTCTTATTGGCGACAGTCAGCAGGCAGTCAGTTAAGTGCCACACTTCGGCGATCATGTCTCGAAAGTGACATGACTGACTGGGCAGAATATTATCCCGCAGTAAGTTACCATTATTTTCTGTGGTAGATGGGTTACAAGCCAAGGCTATAGAACCCAATCTGTTCTGTTATTTAACCCATAAATGGAGGAAAAAGACGGTTCAATACCTTTCCCAAGGGCATTTGTGCGCAAGTAAATGCAAGAAAATTAAGTGGAATTCCCCGGTTTCTCATTCTGAGCCGATATTCACTGCTGCACAACGCATATCCGCGACAGTACTTCTCTGTATTAAAGCTTCGTTTTTCTTTAGCTCATCAGAATCGACGACACTCGTCATATTCCACCCAACACTGTGAAGAACTTTTCGAGTTCAGTCCTTGGTTGGGATAGAGATTACTTTTCAGTGGGTGTTTACGATATGATATGTGGTGGTAATTCTAATTGAAAAGAGTTCGATAGTAAATATAATCCTGAAGAAAGAATCGAGAGCAATTTTTTGTGTAAGCTGAGAAGCAACTTGTCAGATGTTGAGGACCCAATCAACTAAAGCTACATATTTTGTCCAGTTCGTGAAGGTGTTTTAGGCTTGAAGTGAGGCTTGTATTGAAATACTTTTACTAATTTTCATGCAGTTTGTGATTATTTTCTTAAACTACCTTTTGCAGAATCTTAATATTGAAGAAAGTCTTACGTATCGAGGAGTATCTTCGAGACAAACATTTCTTGGTGGAAACTAGCCAAAACATTCCTAGACACTAAATGCTTCATTCCTCCGGGAAGAATGCATTTTTCTTGTCTTGTCAGTTCATGAAGAGCACTTTTCAAATCCATGTTGCATGGAGTGTCTCACGTGGGTTTTATTAAACTCAGTTCATCTGATACGGATTTGATGAAATTCAGATTAAAAGAGTAAACTTCATTAAAAAAATTACCCTCTTTGATATTAGGTAATCGGCAAGAAATACAAAATGTTTTAAAAAGTAAAAATTAATAGTTGTTTTATGATAAATATTGAAAAGGTTATCCTCAAAGTGATCATGTAAAAATAGCAAAGCACGGAACTTTGTGTCTAATAATAAAGCTATCAGGTTACAAGTATGCTTTACCCAGTTTGAATAATACTCACTAGAGTGATCAGTTTGCTACCATGGGAATCGTCCAAATATGCAATATCATAGGCTTGAACTGCTTATATGAACGAAAATTATATTTAATTTATTATAAATTCTCTATTCTCAACCGCCTTTCTTATTATTTGTTTTGCTAAAATTACAGTAATTATTTTTTCTTGCTTTAAATGTACGGTTGACAATTTGTTTAGCATACATTAGAACATGAAAATTATCTAAAACGGAGCTTATTTATGTTGTAATGTTATGGTCAGGCACGTGTAAATAATGAACAAACTGTTCCTTTTATAAAAATTTTTTTATAATTTTTAACAGCAGTTTTGCGATTATTTTTGTTACCACAACTCACACCCCTGAAGATGATCTTGAAAGGAGATTGGAAGTACTTGGGAACATCGAAAAATGAATGATAATAACATATGGCAACGTTACAGCTTATTTCTGACATCTTTTTTATAATACGCGAAAGATTATCCATGAGTATGAACGGTTTTGATATACATATTACATATATATATATATATATATATACATATATATATATATATATATGTGTGTGTGTGTGTGTGTGTGTGTGTGTGTGTGTGTGTGTGTGTGTGTGTGACAAAGACAGTTTTAAGACATTCTATATTTATGGGTTAAAATGTTCAATCATTGAGATAGAGTGTATGTAAATATAAGAGTAGACATTGAGGTCAACACCATGCGGTGACAGCCAATTTCATGCTTAAACACAATCTATATGCCATGCTTGTTTTGTTTAGTCTATTTATATGTATCCTGGTCAAATGTGCATTATGAGTTGTAAGGTCTCTTGTATTATCCTAACGGGTATTGTGATGGCGCTAAAGGTTTATGTTCTAAATTATTTAAGAGACTATTGAGTAGAAATTATTGTCGATCCAGGAGCAGTTATTATGAATATTTTATAATGTCGTTTGTTATTTTTTTAATTCTTATTTATTGTAGATTACTTTATTATTTGTTCTTGATTATCATTGTGTCTATTCCTATTTTGTTAATTTATTTCTCAGTTATTAAATTTATTCATTAATTACTTTTATGATTTCTTTTAACTTTATATTTTTCAAATTTTAAATAATGTAGTATTTGCATTTTAGATGAGCCCCGATCGTTTATTTAGCAATTTGCGTTGACCTGAGAAAGTAATCATAGTTATATTCTCTCCGAACAAAGTTTTCATTTTTGGATTGATTATTGTAGGCGTTCTTTATTTTCCATGTTATTTTGGTGTGATAATTTTTTTTAATTTCCCATATATATCCATATAATTTCCCTGTGTGTGTTTATTAATGTTACTATTTATACATGATTATACCCATAATGCATCACTGACCAGCATATATTAACAGTCGATCCAACATGCATGGACTGATGATTGCACTTACGCCTGAAAAAGAGTGTCGACGCTGGGTGTGGAAATCAATGTTCCACTTATATATATATATACTTCGAAAAATAAATATATATAAATATAATAATCACCTACAAATACGTCTGTTTCGCTGTATCACAGTGCTTCAGTGCAGCTATATCAGCCGTTTACCTCAAGATGGGGTCAAAATTTGACTAATTTGTCGTTGAACAAACATCTTACCACTGAGCCATCTGCGTAACGAAATAGATCGGCAGCTTTCACAACAGGTCATTTATAGTATGTAAACAAACGTCGATGATTCAGTGCGTTCAATTTATTGGTCGAACCAAAATGCGTTTAATCCAGTAATCAAAGAACGTTACCTAAATCTTTAAGTAGTAACCGTTAACGTGGAATCTAAATTTACCGCTTTCTAAAGTGGTTTAAAAGAATATATATATATATATATATATATATATATATATATATATATATATATATTCCTCACAGATTCCAGAAAAACAATAAAACTTATATACTATATTAAATTTAATACAATCAATGTAATCATCCGCAATAACTTCTCTCCTCCAACTCAAAAGATGAACATTGCATATCAATGCAAATGTCCTTAGTGATATTGTGTCTCCGCCAAAAAAGCAAATAATATGTGTTGGTCACACAAAATAACGCTATCGAAGAGACTTACACTTCATGTGTCCAAATCATCATTGTTGTTCAAACAAGACTCGTCAAATTAATTGACCGGTTTCTCCTAGAAGACGCATGTTCGAATCCTGCCGAAAGACGCATATTTTCCTTACAAGATTTCTCGATTATTCCGGTCAGTAGATGTAAATAAATATGCTCTTTAATTAAATATATAAAGAAAAATGGAATATCTACTCACATTTAGGCAGCATATTCAAATTTAAGTATATTTGGTTAAACAATTTAGACACATTATGTCTATTTATTTTTCCATTGTTCTCTCGTAGTCACGAATAAGTTTGTTTATATGGTGAATAAAATTAACAATGAAAGACGAGGTGGTTATTTTCATTCGTTTTATTTTGCCAAATACTTTCAATCTTATGCAAGATCACCTTCAGTGCCTTGATTGCTAAGACAAAATTATTGTATTTCTCCGATACGAATTTCTTGTGCTTTAGTGTAAATATTCTTTCAAAAATTATAACTTAGATATTTTCAAGACTCTTGGTAGGCATTTTAGAACATTTTTGCCATACTGAGAACTGATTTTGTTTAGGGTTGGTCGTCAATTTTTAATATAGAATTTGAAAATTTGAAGCTTCTGTTGTTATTTTCATGGTAAAGTATACATATATTTTCGATTAATATTTCCCAAAATGGTAAATGTAGAGAGCAATGTTTTTAAATGTTGTGCAATCGATGATGAATCTGATATATGAAAAGTACGTCTCTTCGATAAAATTATTGTTTTGTGACCAACATTTATATTTGCTTTTTGCCTGAAATACAATAATACAAGGGGTATTTGAATTTATATACAATTTTCATCTTTTGCAAAACATTGGTTAATTGATTTGACGTGTCTTGACCGCTCGATCACGAAAGACCTACAGTCAAACAATGTCTGAAATAGTGCTTTTAAACACAAATTTTCCTGATTTTTTGTAATATCCTGCAGGTTCAAATTCTGCTGAAGGATGCATATATTCATTACAAGATATCTCGATTATCCAGGCCAGTAGATGTAAATACTACTGAAATACGAGTATCCATTAAAACGGTTTTAAACAAATACATTAATATATATATATATATATATTTTTTTTTTTTCAAAAAACGTTTGCTGTCTTTTTCATATTTACCTTTCTCTTATTGTTGAAGGTTCTCATCTACCTTAAATTTGTCAAAAGTTTATTATTACATGTCGTTCTACTCCTTGCCTTAATTCCATCACTCAATTTGTTTTACAATTTAACGTGTTCTGCTTCATGTAGATAAGCACACACGTTATAATATTCTCTTATTTTCTTATTCTTTGGTAGATATCCGTCCCTCAATAGCATAATTGTAAAACTTCCATCCAAATTGCATTGTTCCTTTTCTCCATATTTATTTCCTCTCTTGACATTTTTTTCGCTTAACCGCATAGCCTGCCAATTTCATGTAGATACAAATACTCTGTATACACTCCCGGGCACTCGTACTTATCCTCGAACCCGCCTATTCACTCGAAGCAGAAAAATATTCAGATCCTCTTACCGTCTCGTAAAAAGAATAGTTAGAGTCTTGAAAGACTCTAACTTGAAAGCCTATCTTTATTATTTCTCTTTTCTTGAAAGCCATTTTCCCCATTGACACATCTGTTGTCAAATGTCATTTTATCTTCTCTTGTGCTTGTTTCACTTTTATGTTTATCTTTAACTCTCCCCTTGTCTCTTTCGTTTAACTTCCTTCTTTTGAAATTATCAGTATCTAATAAGAAATAAATACAAGAGAACTGTTAGAAAATTATAGTCATTTCTTCAACAAAAACTTCACTTATGATCGATATTATTTTCTATAAATGAACAATAACGCTCAAATAATATAGCAAAAAGGCTCAGAATAATATTAAAAATAGAAGAAGAAAATATTTTTAGTCAAAAAATAAAATAGACAACATAAATTAAGCCAAGAAAATTCTCGCAGAATAAAACCGATTGGCAAAATGACAAAATGCTATGACCAACCTCCGAATTACCGCCTATCACGACAGAAGCATTTGTATGTCGTGAGGACATCTAGCCTACCCATGTCCCGGTACCCCAGCTTCCATATTATTTGTCAGCGCGTTCCACCACTTCCGGCAGTTATGACGTGTGCCTGTGTCGCCAAGCTGCGACATCTTTTGTGCCTCATTTCCGAACGCAGTCTACGTCAGTGGTGCGGGCTTTTAACTTCGTTCTTTTTATCATTCTTGTTATTTCTATCCCATTTTTCCTTTTCCAATAATCCCGATGTCGTACTAACTTCCACCGCCTAAAGTCATCGTGCGCCGAAGAGGATATTGGAAACGTTTCCATTCTCCACAAGAGTCACACTGCCAATTCTCAAAGATTGGCTGTCACAATAAAGACAAACGGCGCAAAGCAGGCAGGGCCAAAAAGTTTTTTTCGTTATTAATAATAATAATAATAATAATAATAATAATAATAATAATATTCATAATAATAATAATAATAATAAGAAGAAGAAGAAATACACAAAAATATTAATATTAAAAAAAGTAAAAGTATAAAATTCTCCATTCTCGAACAAAAACAGAACAGCGTCGCTTCCTCACCACACCTCGAATTGCTTTGACTTCACACCTCATGGCAGAAAGACGATAAGTCAATGGGGTTAAAAAATTTCATCTTTGCTTCAATCAACTGACCGATACGCCCCTTTTCCCCATGGACCGATTTTAAACGACAACGCTGAGAACGGCAAAGAAAATTGAGACACAATGCGAGTGGGTGGTTGCCGACATAGCACGTTCATCTCAGATCTCTATTCAGCAAATGGCACAAAGGCGGAGACGAAAGACTAAAAATTCCCCGGCTCCATGCCTGAACACACAGAAAAGTCTAAAGTCATGGATGCAGGCTAGTGGTAGAAAAGGAGAAGGCTGTGTTTTCTTTTGAAACTGATTCCATTTTAAAATTTCATCTACAATCTGATATTTTTTTTTTTAGTTTTTGTTGTTATTCATCTGACGTTTGAAGACCCGCACATATGCGTATAAAAGAAAGCAAATTTTCGCTAAATGTGACTTCCGGTGTCCAAACATGGTGGTACGTGTGTCTATCACATAAATACAATGTCTACCTCATTGCCCTTAGCCGTAGACGAAGATCTTTTACTCACACTGGAGATTTAGTAGTTAGCTTAACAGTAAGCTGTTTTTTTCAGTCGGCATAAAACATCCCAAATGCAGTGAAATTTCTATGAAACAAACACGGTAAAATAAGAAGAAAAATCAAATGTCAAATAACTTCTGGCACGTATGTCAAATTGCTTGCGATAAATGCTAATGGATGTGAAATATTGGATATAGTTATTGAATAGGGTTTGTTTCTATTGATAGTTAACTGTTTAAAGTTATTCTCTCTCGAAGAAAACAATAGATTTTTAACCAGTTGAACATTCAGAAATAGAAATAGAAAAAATGAAACAAACACCTAAAAAAGGCTGAAGATTACAGCGGCTGAAATGTTAGTAATATAGAATCAGTCAACATGTGGGCAACATTTCCAATGCATTATCATGAAAAATGTATCCTATTCTATAATTCATTTTATAATAAATTAACATCAAAATCAGTTGATTCATTTTGATCTGAATCTATAAAATCATGGATTATTATTGAAATCAAATTTCAACCTAGCATTTTTATATTTTATATACTTAATATATATATATATATATATATATATATATATATATATATAGCTTAATACACACATATCATATACACACCTCACATGCATTTCTTTTCTTATTTATTTGATTTTATTTTATCTTTTTCTTTTTCTTTTTCTTTTCCTTTATTTTTCCTTTTTATTTTTATTTTTATTTTTATTTTTTAATTTCTTTGTAATCTATTTAAAAAGGAAAGAAAGTTTCTGAAAGGATTTTTCTCTTGCTGAGGTGATGTGTTATCCCCCGTGGGGATCTTCATATCGAAATGGCCATTCAACATCTTTGAACTAATCCTTTTTTTAATAATTAATATATATATATATATATATATATATATATATATATCAAATACACGCGCCAAATTGTATCGAATGATTATCATCTAACTATAGTTTTGGAGAGCATTGTTTACTTAGTGAATGTATCGATTAATATAAACTTCACCTCCCCTTTATTAGTCTTTTAAGTGTTTTCCCTCTCTCGAGTACTGAAGTAGAAATCTCTGCAAACGTCGACTGGAGAATTTCTGTTGGATTCGAAGCAATTTGGTACGAGGCAAGGTTTAATCATTTTCTTACGAAGTGACCTAATAAGACTGATCAATAGACGTCATGTCAGATTACTGAGATTCCTATGGTAGAACTTGATCTTGATTTAGCTGTAACCATCACTCATATAACCTTTTGCAGCATCGTGTCCATAGATATCTAATGAATGGAAAAGACGAGGAGAAACAATTCCAGGAGGATCAAAATATATTTCATAGATTAATGTTGCTGGTGCATTCTATGGAGTCCGGGCGAAAAGTGCTCCACCGTGTTTGATATTTCGTTGCAGACAGTTCTTTGAAGAAACTCTAGATCCTAATAAAAATTCCTAATCTTCATCGACATGCTAATTCTTTTGTACGAACCAAAGTTGTACCAAGAAACGTCCGCTGATATTCAACACTAGGGAAATATCGCATAGCTGTTCTGTAACTCCTAATAGGTCGGGTTTCTTCGAATCCACAGAACGCTGACCAGCTCAACGATATCAGGAACGTGGTGATATACCCAATTTTCCTTAATTTCTAAACATAATAATGACCCTACTTACCGTAGCAAGATGGATATTGTCTTTTTTTCACTGCATTGATTAATTCTTCCTTCAAAATATCGAGCAAAAATTCCCCTTAAAAATAACTAATCATTGTATTCTAGGAAGTCAGGGGTGATGACCGCAGTTAGATTCAGTATGTAATATAACAATCTGGCCCCACCCGAGGAAGTGATGCAAGCGATGGTGTTTCCCGTAGGTGAAGGTGTCGGCGAAACGACAAGACAGGTGTTTGTGAAATACATCCTGTCGAGGCCGGAGCGGATGTCGTTTGACCTTATTTCCGACAGCGGCGGAAATGACTACGGAGGCAAACAGAACAGGTGTCTCTGGGAATTACGTGGGCGTTGCGTGGGCGAGGCAAAACCGGAAGGAAAGTCCCGGTTCTAGAAGACTATATAAAGACCTCGACACACGGATTCGCCAGCAGAGAACGGCCAGTGGAAGCAGAGAAACACCACAGGCAAGACTACACTCCCGTCAACCCATTCTATGTGCGCTCTCACCCTTCCGTTCTCTATTCCACACGGTTCGTCGTCATTAATAAAAAATATAACCTTATATTTTTATATATGCGTGTTTGTTGTTTTGTCGTCGTACGGCGATATATAACATACGCAAATTGGTGCCCAGTGACTTGCTGTTTTAAGACAACAACAACAACAAAACAGATAGATACGAGCTTGGTTACCACGGCGACAATTGAAATTCAACGGAATTAAAACTACCAGATAGAAGACGAAAATAGAAAGCAACCGGACGACATCAACGAAAGGTAGGTGACTTTTGCTTCGATCTTGTGTGTGTTCTGCTCTTGTTCATAAGTTTATAATAAGTCTAATTAAAAAAAAAACTAAAAAAAAATGTAACAGCATACTTTTGCCGATTTTGTTCAAGGTCTGACCCTAGAATTGAGAAATGTGGCTTGTTCGGTGTCGAACACTTTAAGGGGAGAATCTTTTTTAAAAAATATACAGCCATTAGCATGCAAAGAAGATGGTGGTTATAGTGCTTGGTTGGAGGATATGGAGAGGTATTTTCAAGTTGTGCGCGTGGCAGAAGAAGACAAGTGTCAAGGCAGCTCTTCTCACAACAAGGGGAACTGTTGGACACTATGTATATAGACTAATCTCTAATAACCCACAACTCACATGGAAGGAGTTAAAAACTTCTTTAAAGGAATATTACGGATTGGTTTTAGACCCCGACGCACGGTTAGTCGAATTAGTGAACATTAAGCAGGGTAGAACAGAGGGGGTGCAGGACTACATGCAGAGAGTAGTACGCCTAGCGGAGAGCGCATATGTTGGGGTTGACGGGAGGAATGAAGTTGTGACAAAACAAGTTCTAGGATTTTTCATAAAAGGTCTAAGGGATCGGGAAATAAAGATGGCAGTTATGAAAGGATGAGCCACAAACACTAGAGGCTGCCTATCAGAAAGCGTTATCTGAGTTGAGATGGAAAATTCGACTCGATGCAAACTCTGAATACAAAGAGGAGCCTATGGAAATTTGCCACTCTCGGAGACGGGTACCGATAGAAGCCGTAAGCCCCGCTGAATCTAATACTAATAATAATAGGAATAAGAACAATAGAAAAGTTGGTAATAGGGGAAACTAAATACAAGACTCGTGAGCGGGATAGGAACGGGAGCGTTGTTAGGTGTTGGAATTGTTGGAAAGAAGGCCACATAGCGAAATTTTGTAGACGCGCCCCGGGAAACGGCAGAGGTCCGTTCGTGCGACGCCCAACGAACGGAACAAGACGGTACCAACGCACATAGTTGGTAATATGGGCGCGCCAAATTCCATCTTTATTAGAATAGAACGTAGACCTTATAGGGCATTGGTAGATACGGGAGCAGAGGTATCGGTTATAAGCTGTAGGGTATTTAAAAAATTGCGACTGGGACTTGAACTGCAAAAGAGGGACATTAAACTTCGAACTGCGAATGGATCCCCGTTATACGTTGAAGGCCTTTGTCGTCTACAGGTCCAGATAGGAAGTAAGTCCATATCCCATGATTTTTTAGTCGTGAAAAATCTCAATAGAAACGTTATACTTGGCCGAGATTGGCTGATGCAGAACGGGGTGAGAATGTATTTCGATTTGGGGGCATTGAAGATTGGTGAAGAATACGTGGCATTAGAGGAGGATGTTCATATTTCCTCTATTGTTAGGTTAGCTCAAAAAGTAACATTGAGACCTCAACACCTGCATGCTTGTCTGGGATTAACCAGGCTGAGAAATGGACGTGGCAAAGAATATGAAATCGAACAGCTGAGTAGTGGATATGTTAGCAACTTATGTGGTATATCAGTAGCCAACGCAGTTGTAAAAATGCCAAAGTCTCGTAAGTTTCAGTTGCTGATAATGAATAACACTAACCAGACAATCACTTTGAGACGGGGGTGTCCGCTGGCTAAATTGGAAAGGGCAGGTAATATTACTGAAATTACTATGCCCGATAAACAAAATAATAAAAGTCCTGATGTAGATTTGGAACAGGTACATGTACCGGAGGAATTCAAGCCTGAAATTAACAAATTGCTAAAAAGAAATAGGGACATGTTCGTTAGTGACGACAAGAACCTGGGCAGAACCGATACTGTGGAGATGCGTATCGATACTGGAACGCATGAGCCCATAAGAAAACGCCCATATCGCACACCCCTCAAACAAAGAAAGACAATGGATTCAGCAATCGACGAAATGATGCAGGCAGGTGTAATTGAGAGATCCAATAGCCCGTGGGGTTTTCCAGTAGTTTTAGTAGAGAAGAACGACGGTGGTAAGAGATTTTGTGTAGACTTTAGAGCACTTAATAAGATTACAAAGAAATATGCTCGACCTCTTCCTGTCATCGATGATATACTGGCATCACTTGGTTCGGCAAGGTACTTTTCGAAGCTTGATTTAAAATCAGGGTACTGGCAAGTTAAGCTTCATGATGATGACAAAGAAAAAAGTGCATTCACCTGCCACAAGGGTCTGTTTCATTTTAATGTTATGCCATTTGGACTTGCAAACGCACCCGGCATCTTCCAGGAATTAATGTCAGTTGTTTTACAGGGACAGGAATATTTTGCTCTGGCATATTTAGATGATATTCTGATATTTTCAAATACGGTGGAAGATCATTTAAGACATATAGACACAGTCTTGAGTAGTCTACGTAAGCACAACCTTAAACTGAAGCCAGCTAAGTGTGAGTTCTTTAAGAAAGAGACCCAATACCTGGGGTTCAAGATAAGTGAAGAGTGAATACAACCAGACCTCAATAAAGTCAAGGCTATAAAGTCAGTTTCTACTCCAACCACTGTTAGGCAAGTAAGAGCTTTTATTGGGATGACCTCATACTATCGCCGCTTTATTAGAAATTTCTCTGATATAGCCGAACCGCTGGTCAATTTGACAAGGAAATATGCACGATTCCAATGGGACGATGCTTGCCAAACCGCTTTCGATACACTAAAAACGAAGCTCGCGGAGATGGTAACACTAGCCTATCCCAACCCAAATAAAGGCGTATAGGTTATATACTGACGCATCCGATCAATCGATTGGCGCATGCCTATCCCATGTGGTGTACGATAAGGAAAATAGGAAGGACGTAGAAAAACCAATTTATTTATTGTCCCATAAATTAAGTGACACACAAACGAGGTGGTCAACTATAGAGAAAGAGGCTTATGCCATACACTATGCTCTTCAAAAACTGAATCACTACCTGCATGGCGCAACATTCACAATATACACTGATCATAGGCCCCTGGAGCACTTACTTAACTCGCCCATACAAAATAAGAAGATACAGACTTGGGCTCTGAGCATGTCTGGCTACAATTGCAGCATACAGTATCTTAAGGGTAAGGATAATGTTTGACGCGGATCTCTTATCACGCGCTGTTGATGTGAACGAAGACCATATTGCTTCTCCAGTAGATATAGATGATAGAAATTACTTGGTTAGTGTTATAAACTCCAACCTAATGGAGCCGGAAGAATTAGCAGCCCATAAAAATGTCGGAAATTCATCAGAGGCACCCGAACGGCCCACATTGAAAGGAATAGACATAATCAGGGAGCAAGAATCAGACAAAAACATCTTAGACCTGAAGATTAGATTACGAAATGGTAGGGCTACCAAAGCAGAACAGAAGAGATATATAGTAATGGATGAGGTGGTGTACTATTTGTCTCAACCTGATGATGAACCCCTCATCAGGCTGTATGTACCATCTCACCTTAGAAAAAGGGTGCTAGTTCAATACCATGATGACAGTGGCCATATGGGGGTGAATAAGACATTCCAATCAATAAAACAAAAGTATTTCTGGCCTTGTTTACTTAGAGAAATAAATGATTTCGTAGGTAAATGTATCCCGTGTCAGACAAGAAACCTAAAGAAGCAGCAACCCCACATACAGGAATGTGACTTCCCTCCTTTTCCTTTCGCAAAGGTTGCTTTAGATGTCTCAGGACCCTACCCAAAGACCCATTCAGGTAACCAATACATAGTTACATTCATAGATATGTACAGTGGTTGGCCGGAGGCATTTGCGGTTCCTAACAAGAAGGCAGAAACAGTGGTGCATCTCTTAGTTGACGAAATTTTCCCCAGATTTGGGACACCACTTCAGCTTTTAACTGATAATGGGCCAGAAAATGTCAACAGGGTAATGAAAAAGACATTAGAAGACCTAAATATACACCATGTGACAACTTCTTTTTATCACCCCCATAGCAACGGTAAGGTTGAGAGGTTTCACAGAACAATGCATGATGTTCTAGCAAAAAAAATCGGCAACAACGAACAGTCGTGGGATATTTACATTAACCAAATGTTGGCGGCTATCCGGTTTCATGTGAGCGAAACCACTAAGTTTTCACCGTATTACTTGCTCTACAACAGGGATGTTATTTTGCCCTTGGACAATATACTGAGGCCTCGTCGCATATATTATGGTGATGAGCATCACCAAATTGCACTACAGGAAATGCATCGTAGCTTCACTTTAGTTAGGAATAATATAAGAAAAGCGAGGAGAGCCGCGATAGATAAGTCGCGTGGTAAGACGAAAAATACAACTTTTGAGGTTTGGTGATTTGGTGTACTATAAGAATCACCAAAAGAAAGGGAAGTTAGATGTGCGCTGGCGGCCATATTATGTGATCATTGAAAAGGACTGGCCCGGTCTCTTATAGAATTAGAGATCAGTTAACCGGCTCAGTCATTAAGACGCATGCTGAGCATCTTCGGGCAGCGTCCATTGATGAATGGAAAATCCCTACTTCCGATAGGCCGTTACGAAAGATTGTATTGGCTGCTCCAGTAGAATCCAGTGATTCGGATGACGAATTCCGGAGCGGAAAAGACCGACTTTCCAGTGCACAAAAATCGACACCAACGTGTGGAATCAGACGATGAGTCTGATGTTCCATTAATGGAGCGTCGCATCATGACGCGACGTAAAATGGCGAATAAAAACGTGTCAACTATTGATAATGATGATAGAATCGGTGGTATAAATAATGTTTCATCCACGTTCGAGGATGATTGCTCAAAGTGTGAAACGACTGGATCTACTCATGTAGATCAGGGTTTTTCTAGGGAATCACCTAGCAGCGAAGATGCCCAAATGAGGCAAACGTCTGTTGGGGCAAAAAGCACGGATAGACCTGCAGATTCCACAGTTGATCGGAACAAAAAGAAAGAACAACTGAAAAGTCTTGTAGACTTATTGGCTGATATGCTATAGGATTGGGAAAGAAAGCAGTGGGAGGATTAACGATAGTTTAAGTGAAATAGGTCACCTTCCTTATAGCAAAACATGCGGAAGATACAAACTAAGGAATTACGAGTCACGGGTCCATTTTTTTAGACTAAATTAAGATAGATGAAACCTCCAATCCTCCACAAGTAAATTGCATGCAGATTAACGTTGGAATCAGGGTAATTTTCTTCGTTTTCTATTGAACATTTCTCGGTCAGACTATGAATGATATGTACTGCAGATAATGGCAGTTTTTCTGTGTTCAAACATAGTATGTTTGAAATTAAATTAAATTAAATTAAATGAAGTTACATGTGTAACAATAAACTCGAGCGGAAACACGTATGGTGTTGGTCAAAGGTCATTTACTCGATGTCAGTTTGGAAACTGGGGCGCGGTTACCGCCTATGATCATATGGTCGTGCATCGAGGCGTCTACGCGTATGGACAGAGTCGAGAAAGGAAACGAACATTGAAAGTTACAGAAACTTAAAAAAAAAAAAAAAAAAGAACAATGAAACATTGAGCTGGGAGAACATTATGAAAATTCCACAATGGACACGAACATTGTTGGGTTGCCGATGTAGGCTCCCCTATATATTTATTTTTTTTGTTGTTTTGTTTGTTTCGGCGTGCACATGTTTTGTACAATTGTCGGGCTTGTGTGGCATGGGGGGTGTGAGGGTGTTGCGCTTAAAATGTTCTTAGGTGAACATTTTGGAAAATGGGAGGGCGAGGAGTGTAATATAACAATCTGGCCCCACCCGAGAAAGTGATGCAAGCGATGGTGTTTCCCGGTCGGTGAAGGGGTCGGCGAAACGACAAGACAGGTGTTTGTGAAATACATCCTGTCGAGGCCGGAGCGGATGTCGTTTGACCTTATTTCCGACAGCGGCGGAAATGACTACGGAGGCAAACAGAACAGGTGTCTCTGGGAATTACGTGGGCGTTGCGTGGGCGAGGCAAAACCGGAAGGAAAGTCCCGGTTCTAGAAGACTATATAAAGACCTCGACACACGGATTCGCCAGCAGAGAACGGCCAGTGGAAGCAGAGAAACACCACAGGCAAGACTACACTCCCGTCAACCCATTCTATGTGCGCTCTCACCCTTCCGTTCTCTATTCCACACGGTTCGTCGTCATTAATAAAAATATAACCTTATATTTTTATATATGCGTGTTTGTTGTTTTGTCGTCGTACGGCGATATATAACAAGTAGAGTTTGTTTTCCACACATTCATTGTCTATAGTGAGGTAAAATAAGGTTGGATTTTTGCGGCTCTCTTGTTTGTTTTGCATTTTTTAAACCCTAGGCAATTGGGCAAAGTGTTTGTGACTTATTTTGCAGACGACTGCGTACTTGTAACCGCACGCCCTTGAGGGTATACAATAAGTCATTAAAAAATTATCTCGTGTATCTAACGCTTTTATTCTGACCATCAGCACAAATATAAACGGAAAATGTCGATCAGCCAATCTGTAACCACCTAACTTTGCTTCCACTTTTTTATGCTGAAAGAAACGTCTTGAAAATCGTTTCTTCTTGCGTGTATTTTGACTGCATTGTATACAAAGATGCTAAAATGAACAAAGGAATTGAGTGCCGTATTTAGAATACTGGTTCTTCTTCGGTAAGTTATAAAGATGCAAAATGATGTCTACAAGTTATTAGTATTGACTTCACTGAACTATCGGGAAGGATTTGGAACTTTCTAACAATAACACATCAATTAACGTCATCCTTTCTACATACATTTCCTACGTATCATTACTAACAGAAAGCAGAGTGATCACATTAGAAACAATGAAGTTCTGAAGCCACTCTGACGAAAATCAAATTCAGGATATCTTTATCGTATGAACCGTGGCAGACATTCAAATCAACTTCTTTTTGGGCAGCTTTTAACAAGCAGGCCATTTGGAAAGCCAATCTTGTGTTTCAAAGATAAAGTCAAAGACATTCTGAAGCGATAAAGCATCTCTTTTTCCTTCTGAAAAAAAACAAAAACAAAAAAAAGTAACAAAGCGTCAGAGTGAAATAGCCAGTGTCTGTCCTGATTCTTCATCTATACAAAGGTTTGAGCGAAGCCGACTTGAACATCGGAATCAACTACGTGCAAATATTAAATAAAGTTGGCAGTATAATGCTCTTCTCAATAATGATATCTTTTTAACTGAAACTGCGGCTTTATCGCATGCAGTAAAGCAGCCCTTGTTGCCTATTCGCAGAAACGTGTCATTTGATCTTAAAACATTCAAAAAATATGTTGAGTCTATCTAAAATCTTCAAAACGCCTACAGAACTGACGTTAATGCCTGTCCATAAAAAATGAGTACCCCTTAATCTTACTAAGCGCTTATTTCTCGTCCACCATATATATTAGATATATGGGCTTAGTTTGGAAGCTTCAACTGATTTTAAACAGTTTGGAACTGCTTGAACCAACTGCTATGTAGAGTAAGATAAATTCTGACAACAGAAAATAGAGATATTTTAGGGCATTCTGGCCTTAGGAGATGGAGTGGCAAAATAGGAATGTGTGTTTAATGTTTTTAATTTGTACCTCTCATTTTACATGATATAACTATGTCTGTATGTTGGAAGTGATTCCCCCAATAAAATAGTTTTATATTACTATCCACATCCACTCTATATATCATGATTGGTAGTAACTGTTGTCTTAATTCTTATCCAATAAAATCACAAATATGGGAGTGAATGCTTGACAATTTTCTCGCAGATGAGACAACCGAAATATGTTTCTACAATGAGACTAAATGCAGAGAAAACTATGAACTGGCCATTTTAGTAACGTGAATGTTTAAAGAAAGTAGACATTTTAAATTAGAACCAGAAAGAGGATTTTTAAATTTCCAGAACATGCAATAAAGAAAAGGAATGAAGTATTTGAAGTTAACAGGAGATATTGAAGCATAACGGAGAGAGAGAAACAACTATTAAGCTACCTTGTTAAAAAGTTAGCAGGTTGTGGGAAAAATCTTTCTAAAAGTTTAAAATACACAGGAATTGTGGATAGCCATGATCATCCTCATCATGTTGGCATATGGCATGTAGAAGTTAGATGCAACGGATTAAGTGAAACATTGGAGAAACAGTTAAATCAGCTGCTTGTTTATATTTTAATCGTTTCACCCCAAGCAAGGCGGTACCACCATTGGTGCGCATAGGGCTACATAAGAGAAGTGTGAAAGTTTAAACATGAGGAGAGTAAAGAGAGAGACGAACCTGTTACGGGGGATGTCAGAGAAAGGGCAAGAGAAGGATGGCAATACAGGTGTGAAGACAGTAGCAAGGGTAGAGTGAGAAAGGAAAAGAACAAGATACACGGGATGATGGAGAAAGGACGAGAGGACTGGAATCAAGTGGATAAGAAATGGCAATTGACATTGCATTTAAACTCTCGAGATTATAACCATCAGGGAGGCAAGTATACGGAAGGGATGCCCACAGGCAGGAAGTGCAAGAAAAGAAGCTACTGGAGTAAAAGTAGTGGCTGCATCTTGGTTTTTTAATTGTAAAAGTGTGGGACCTTGTTATCAATCGCTCTGCTCGAGTAAAATTCTTGTGGACGGGGTACCAGTGAGCACCGTTAGCAGAAGCTATGAAAATTGTAGAGGAGACAGAGGAAAGCCACATCCAATCGGTGTGAAAGTGGCTGGAGTCGAACTGCTATATCGGAATTAATTACATTACAGATTCTTTTTTGGAGCCTGTCAAAAACCCTGAGATGAATAGCAGATGCGCCCGACCAGATATGTCAACAGTATGGACGGGCGTATGGTTGATTTGGTTGACTCCTAGCAGTGGATTTAGCTATTGTTCAATGTAATGGTTCCACTTGAGGTCATAAGGGAGGGTAAGGCTGAGGAGGCGCAATGTATTGCTTTCAGGGAGATTCGCTTGGTCTATGCTGATGCGGGGTAGAAGGGAGTGCTTGTGGTGGAAGCATGAAAATTTACAAGTCATTTCTTACCGCAGTCTACCACAGAATGGATACAATACAATGACCGGGATTCTGGCGTCTTCGCTCGCCTTATGGGGGTCCAGTTTTGAAATTATCTTAGATACCAGAGAGGGAGTTATGTAAATATCACTCAGTTGAGCCTCAATTCTAGGAGGAAAATCGGGTACGGTTACTCCAGATGAGTCAAATGTAGAGTATCTGAAAGCAAAGCACTCAGCCTTGTCCACAAATGTTGCGAGGACCTCAAATTTATTGATGGAAAATTTGCTGTTGTTCAGCACAAGTTTCCATAGCCGTCAATAGTTTTTGAAGCAGAACTTGCTGGCAACTATGCGCTGCCTTATTCTCTCAGAAAACAACAGCTTAGCGTCATTCAAAACCTATTACTCATTACGATCAGAGGTAAATAGGCGCTTATTATGGTCAGACGCGTTGCTCCGATATAACTGGAAGAAGTTCTTCCTGTGGGCAATGGCGCTCGAGCAGGCAGGCGAAAACCAGTGGTTTTGGACGGAACTCCCTGACCGGTATGACAGCATGGATACCAGCTTTAATCCAGGTGGAGATCTCAGTGGCTCAGTTCTCCTCGGGGAGACCAAAAACTTTTTTTTCTAAAAGACGTCTCATAGAAAATAGCGGAATAAAACCCAGTCTGTTCTTTGGTAGCAGTAGGAAATTCTGTTCGTAGGAGACTCCTGGGGGTAGTGGGTGAGAAGAGAGATATTAATAGAAACGACAGTATAATGGGAGTTACCGAGAGTGCAAGGCTGCGTGGCTTGGCATGAATCTGGGACAGAGGTGAAGCAGAGATCTAGATAACCGAAACATTAATTTTGTGTTTTTCTTTACCTTTCCCATACAGAACTTGGGCGATCAAGATCTTCAAAAACTTCCTGTCTTTTGTAGCTTTAAATAACTTTATACATTAGCACCCTTGTTCTTTCGTCCATTTACACAAAATCATGATAGGTTACTAGCTGTGTCACCCAGTTTCATTGTCTTCTGAGTGTTAAATTCTCTAAACCCACTTTCATCATTATATATGTCAAACATTCTCGCTGTCTTTTTCTAATTTTAAGTATCTCTTTTCTTGTATTTCATATTTTCCTTAAAATGTCATTGTTGATCGTCCAGTCTGTCCATTTTCAACATTCATCGGGCGATCCACATTTCTCTCACTTCAAATCTCTTCTTCATAACTATCTTCAAATTGTTACTTCCCATTCTGAGATTGTGTAGCTATGACTATCACTTCAGTGATTACATAGCAAATCAACAACATCTTTCTTTGTTTCTGCCTCTTAATATTTTTTTTAATTCTGAAATGCATTGTTGCTCCTCATATTCTCTTTCGCATTTTGTTCCATATTTTACGTCATCTGTTGATACGCAATCAAGATAATCAAATCCCTGCACTTGCATGATTTTAACGTTCCTAAGATAATTTTTGGTTGATCTTTTACTGACAACAGCAGAAATAGCCATTCGTGTTAATGATTTTTTTATGTATTTCAAATACGCTACTCGTGTAATATATTGGAGTTTGTAAACAGTTTCTAGAGATTGCTAAATTAATAATAAGCAGCTGCGTTTTGGTACGGTGAACATCGCCTGAACATCGCCTTACAATAAGAAATCGGAGAGCCGATTTCGAATTTTAGCTAAATTTGTGGCACTCACTTACGCGCAAATACCTTTGGAAAAAAGTATTAAATTATTTCTTTTTTCAGCCATGAGTTAGATAGCTAAGCAGATTGGGTTCTATAGCATTGGTTGGCGACCAGTCGGCTACAGAAAATAATAACAACCTATTGCAGGAAAGTTTCTGCCCAGTCAGTCATGTCTCATTCGAGACATGACCACCAAAGTTTGTATCATGTATGACACGACTGAATAATATAAAATTAAACGATACTTAATATTATAAATTTAAATTAGTTTTTCCTACATCGCTAAATGTCATAATATTCATACTAAAATTTTAGATTAGAAAACCAAGAGAAACGAAGATATATGTAATATTTTCGTTGTTACACTAAAATGTCTAATACGTGATATTACATTTTATTTTACACCTAAATTCGTCAATCACCATCGGCTAACGAGTGTGTTAATTTAGGAACTTTTTCAAATCTGAACAATATATTATCGAGAGAACTTATCTCGGAGGTGGGTTTTTACATAATTTACTGCCATTAGGTTTCTTTACATCTTTTTTCTTTTCTTTTTTTTGTTGTTGTTTTTCTACACGTGGTCTGTCACGTGTTTACCTGCCACGATCTGTATTTGATATCAGGTAAAGCTTTGGAAATTTCTGAATTACTTAACAGAAACCCTGTTTTTTAATGCATTATTTTCACTAAACAAGAGAATATTATAAAATAAGTTAAAACCTTTAAGTACTGGATGAATTATACATCCGACAAAAGTATATGAACAATAGAGATGCGATTCTGAATATTAAGCGCAAATAATGAAGTCGGATAATTTGAGGCTTCCGGCGGTGAATGGTAGCTTCGAAATTTATCGTATTCGCCTCTTATAAGAAATTTATGCTGGAGAGTTGATTATTTAATAGACATCGAGAACTGATGCAAAGCAGTGCGGAATGAGATCATATGAGGTCATTCAGATGTCCCACTCTCTGTCTCTGTCTCTCTGTCTCTCTGTCTCTGTCACTCTCTGTCTCTGTTTCTCTGTCTCTCTGTCTCTGTCTCTCTCTGTCTCTGTTTCTCTATCTATCTATCTATCTATCTATCTATCTATCTATCTATCTATCTATTGATACAAAACCAAAATATCTACATGAAAACTCGTGGCATGTCCCTGAGTAACTTTGTCAGCTCGAGATTTTCATATGAATGCCATGCGTGGCGCCAAACCCGTTTATAAATATCTAAACTCTCAGCCATATCACCTGTTTACAAATGTTTCCAAAGATAAATCATGACAAAAGACTTTGAACAAGGGAAAGTTGAAAGCCTGGGCAAAGATCAACTGTCTTTGAACATTTTGGACTGGTGCTACTCACTACAGAATCTCTGTTTCACTTCTATCCCTGGCCCTTACAATGTCAAGCAGCTCTGTCTTCTTGGAAATTCTGACCATGCAGTGGTTTCCGTTAACATCTTTCACTCCCACTCTACCCAAGAAATTCAGACCAGTAGAATATTTTACTGCTTGCTACTAAAGAGCAAACTGGGAATCGTTCCGCGATTTCATGTGCGACGTACCTTGGAACAAAGTTTTTAGTCTTCCAGTTGAAGACTGTACGTCCGAGGTCGCCTCATGGATTAAAGCTGACATCGATACATTCATCCCGGCCAGGAAAGTGGGACTTAAATATCATTCGTCCTTCTGGTTCTCCCCTGCTTGCTCGGTGGCCATTGTTCACCGGAATCACTTCTTCCGGCATTATAGGAGCCACGGGTCGGACCATAACAGGTGCCTTTTTGACTCTGAGTGCAAGAAGGTACTTAATGAATCTAAGCTGCTGCTTGGTGCCAAAATGAAACAGCGCATAGCATTTCATAATTTCGGCTACAAAGATTACTCGACACTGGATTCGTCTGGAGTATCTGCACCCAACTTTTCATCCCGAAGTGAGGCCCTACTGAATGACAAACACATTACCCCCTCGCTGGTCTCTAACATAATTTCAAAACTTGAACCACATAAAGCGAGTGGAGGAGACTGAACTCCATTCATAGTCCTGAAGAAATGTGCACCTGAACTCTCCCCTCTCCTCTCTAACGTTATAATAACTGTCTATCTGCTTCTTGCTTTTTTGCCTGTTGGAAGTCCTCCTTGTGGTTCCTATATTTAAGAAGACTGGATAACCCTTGAAACCTACTAATTATTGTACTATCAGCCTCCTACCGATGTTTGGCAAAGTGTTCGAAGCCATTATTAACGCCGAGGTAGTTAAACATCTCAGAGCCCACAGTCTCTTCTCTAACAAACATTATGGTTTCTGCTTCACCAGATCTACTGATGACATGCTAACGATCATCCCTGGGTATATTTACCAGGCTCTCGAGAAGATCGGCGAAGCTCGAAATCTTGCCCTGGATATTTCCATAGCGTTTGACAGACTCTGTCATGCTGGCCTTCTTCGGGACTATGGTATAACTGCACAATTGTTTGAACTAAACCAGTCATTCCTTTCAAATCGCACAATGAAGGAAGTATTGAACGGACATATCTCCCTATACAATCATACGAACGCGAGTGTCCCTCAAGGGGCAATTGTAGGTTCTACGCTTTTCCTGATCTTCATTAACGATCTCCCCGATGTAATCAGATCCCAAGTAGGCATATACGCTGACAACACCACCGTTTACTCAAAAGTCTGCTGAGGCTGACAAAGCAAACATCGCTGCTGAGTTTGAAAAGAACCTCCAATTTGTGTTGGAATGGGGTAAGAAATGGCTCGTAAATTTTAATGCTTCCAAAACGAAGCTGCTATCTGTTAATCATCACAGACAATGGATCAGGATAACCTCTCTGAAAGAAAAAACACTGCCCTTCCTCGGCCTAACTCTTTCAGCAGACGTCAAATGAAATGACTATATCAAATTCACAGTTAAAACAACTGCTAAGAAGGTCGGTTCACTGTGCAGGGCCAATAAGTTTTTCCCGTCTGAAAACCATTATGCTCATATATAAAGCTACCGCTTGCCCGTGTATTGAATACTGCTGCTACATTTGATAAGTTGCCCCTGCTATTCACCTCAGGTTTCTTGACAAAGTCCAACGTAGAATCTGTAATTTCATCGATCCGGACTTGGTAGCTCAACTGTAGTCACTCTCTTACAGGCGTAATGTAGCTTCCTTGTGTCTCTTCTACATATACTTTCCCATCCTTTTACAGTAAAATCAATAAAATATAACAGCAACTTCTACTCTGTCAGCTTCATTTCTCGCACTTCCGCCTGTGGAATTCCCTTCCATATACTTGCTTTCCCAATAGCTACAAAACTCAAAGAATTTAACTTACATCGCACAATGCCACAATATTCATACTGAAATTTAGATTAGAAAACAAAGTGAAACGAAGATATATGCAATATTTTCGTTGTAAAAGTTATCTTCTATCTCACTGACTCGCATCCTTTCTCTCATGCTCTTTTCTGCGTCCACTCCACTCTCATCACAGCAGTATTCTCACCCTCATCCTTACACCTCCTCTAACCTGTCCATCTTTCTCATCACTTTCCTCTTATGTAACCTCTTGCGCACCAGTGGCGGTGAGGTTCTCTTACTTGGGGTGAAATGATTAAGCAATTCTCCAATTCTTTACCTACTAGATTCATTTTCGTATCTGAACCGTAAACAAAAGTCATATTTATACGACATTATTTCTTCATTATTAAATGTTATTTTGGATGCACATATTCCAGTTGCTATCCTTTCTTATGATTTTCTTAAACAGTGAAATTAATAACAATCGGCCTACTTTGAGAAATTCTTCTAAAGAAGTAGAACCTCCAAGAGAAATCGAAATTACTTTCTTTTTTACTATTATGGAAATCTCTTATTTGTGACAAATCGTACCGCTACCCGTTTGGCCACGAGAACCAGCTTAATAGAAAAAGATTTGTACTATCTATTGTTGTAAAGCACACACGCACATACACACTTATGTGTGTGTGTGTGTGTGTGTGTGTGTGCGTGCGTGCGTGAGCGCACTTTGTAGATAAACACTTTGTGTCAATAATTCTATGTCTATACAATATGTTTTTATTGCATGCCTAAACTCTTTAATTAAGTTCATATGCTTTTTATCTAAAGGGGAAACTTTTCTCGTGATGACGAATCGAAACGTGATGATCTGACAAAAATCCCCGTGTGATAACAAATTATTATTGTTCTTCTAGATAATCTAACTGATCCAGATGCACTCAAATTATTTTATCAGGCATTCGTTTCTAATTTACCATATCCTCTCATATCATTGAAGTTAATTTTTATACGACTTCCAAGAGGCCTTTATTATTATTATAATTATTTTTATTATTATTAATTTATTTTGTTTTTGTTTTATTTTCTGCAACGTTTCTCCTATACAAATAAGTGAGATTTCTCGAGGGGCACTGTCGGAAAACGAATGAAATATATTCTTAATTTAAATAAACTTGCGTTTTCAGAAACTGCAACCATCAGCTGGAAAATAAAATAAAAAAAATTACTAGCAATAAACGCACGCGATGATTAAGATAACACATTTAAAAACTTCTTACATAACTTATAAAACTTTAATTTTATCTTTTTGCAGCTAGGTAATGTGTACTAGCTGATTGGCTGGATGGAATTAAAGCAAGCATAAAATCTATTGTGTAACATCCTTTGATAAGTTAATTCATAAGAGCTGTACATTAACAATCTAGTTGAGTAAGCCACTGTTAATTTTCATCGCTCTCATTCAGTGCTCAAGGCTTGCAGCCTTGTGCCAGACTTGGCTAAGGATAGCTATTAATTTACGTATGAAAAAAATCTTCTGGCTATCTTGTTCAAGGATTTAAAATCATTGTCTAATTTGTTTAATCATCAGTTTTGAAAGGCCCCAGAATTTTACGCCTAGAGCACTAGCATAATAAATTACTCTACCGGTACCATTTTGTTGTCGGAGATGCCATGATTCACTATTCGCAATAAGAATTACTAGATCGATACAAATCATTCGTGGCTAAAAAGTTTAAAAATTTGTAAAATTGGTAAAAGCTTACAAGAAGTATATCATATTATACACACCCACAAACTACACATATAAAATGTTGAATTGTGATAATGCTTAATGAAAAGCTTGTTGTTTTTCTATGGTTTGCCGGTAAAAAGGCATTTTGGCAAGTACGTTTTCTGTGGTAAATTGCTCTATATCGAGATAGAGATTGAGACAGAGCGATAATAGAATTTGCATTTCAGAAACTAAAGAAAGTATTAAGAGGCAGAAACTAAGACAGATGTTGTTGAATTGCTATGTAATCTCTGAAGTGATAGTGACTGCTACACAATCTCAGAATGAGAAGTAAAAACTTGAAGATACACAGTTACGAAGAAGAGATTTGAAGTGAGAGAAATGTCTTGGGAAGGCGTTATTACGGTGCCTTCATTCATTTTAATTTAAAACTTTTCTTGTGCCCCTTTTTTTCTTATTCATATGGAGACTTGTGTCTTTTAATATTTTGGTATGTGTGTATGTGAGTGGTGCTACAGGTGGTTAAATGTTTGTGTTGTGCTAGCCACCTGAAGAACCGTCTCCAATATATATATATATATATATATATATATATATATATAAGCAATCTCAATAAAAAAATCTGCTAAGATTGACAAAGTAAACCTGACTGCTGCCCTTTAAAATGTCCTCCAGTCTTTGATTAAATGGCATAGGAAATAGTTCTAACCTCAGAATGGATGAAACTAGTCTCTTAGAGACTAACACATTGCGCTTTCTTGGCCTTCAATCTCTCAAATGACCTCAAATGGAATGACTACATCGAATCCATAGCTTCATCTCCGGCTAGGAATGATGGTTTACTGTGTTGGGACAGGATGTTTTTCTCGTCAAAAATCGATTTGCGCACTTATATGTCTACCATTCGTCCGTGCATCGAATACTGCTGCCATATCTGGTTGGGAATTCCTGTTATTAATCTTAGGCTTCTTGACGAAATCCAAAGGAATATCAGCAATATCCCAATATGGCAATCCGCCTTCAGTCACTTTCTCTATCTTTTCTACAAACATTTTCATGGCAACTGATCCGTCGAATTTTTTTTCCTCTGGTGCTACGAAGACATGTATTTACCCGTGCTACTAGATTGGCATTAAGGTCCGTCCTTTTTACTATCGAAATAGTTAAATATAACTGTTTCCCTTCTACTCTAAAGGTTTCTTTTCTCGCACTTCCCGTTTTTTGGAAGTAACTTCTATTTGCTTACTTCCTTTATATCTTTTTCTTCTCTCTCTTCTTCTTCTTCTTCTTCTTCTTCTTCTATGTTCCGTATAGCTTCAGGATGTAGACAATCATGGTCTTACACATTCCTCTTTCCTTAGTGGCTCTTAGTACGCTTTCCTCTGTTACCACACATAAAACCCGCTATGTACTCCATTTCTTCAAGCCCATCAAGTATATTACGCATTTCTTTCCCCTGTATCTCTTTTCTTCTATCTGACTTGTGTGTATCAAATTTTCTAAGCCCTCCTTCCTCATTCCATGTCTCAGGAACGTCAGCTGTCTTTTCCTGATGTTAAGTATTAGTTTTCTTTTCGGTTTCCATCTCCCTCCAGAACCTCATCGTTGCTTACATGTTCGGTCCATAGTATCCTTGGATTCCTTCTATAGAACCATATTTCGGTTACTTCAAGTTTCTACTTCATCTTTGAGGAGACTATCCAGCACTCACTGCCATATTGAAGAACAAACATCACATAGCAATTTAGTACGCTCTTCTTTAATTCTAACGAAATTTTTCTGTCTCTCAATACATTACTCAGTCTCTGTAGTTGACATTTTGGGCTCTTCTTTTTACTGATGACCTCAAATGGAATGACTAAATCGAATCCATAGCTTCATCTCCAGTTTTCTTGAAGTTTGTAGTCCTTTCTTTCGACATTTTTAGCTACTTTCTGTAGAAGATCTTGTAGTTTCCATTCCGTGTCTGCTGTCAGTACTTTGTTGAATGGATATTCATGGTCTAGAAAACACAGGTGCACGCCCTTCTGCATTTATATGATCCTTTCTGATAATAATCTAAGCATAAATATCCTGTTCCTTGTTCCAATTGACGAAACCACTCTTTTCATGTTCTTTCTCCGACCAGATTATGCTGCGCTTTGTTCATCAGGATTCGGATTATGTGTTTTGTTATGTGGCACATTAAGCTGATTGTTTGGTGAATTGTACTTTTGTTTGCGCCAGGCTTCTTAGGCAGTGCTATGAAAATCAATCTGCTTAGGTCTTCCGGTAGGTCTTCCGGTATCTTAAAACTGTTGTAGATTTTCTTAACACCGTCTAAGGCTGTCAGCATCTTTATTACAATCCCGGCTGGTTTCCCTCTGCTTTGTTTCTATTCTATTTGTCCATTGCAGCTTCCACTTCGTATTTAATTCTCTTAATATTTTCCCTTCTCAGTATATCTGTGTATAGTCGGTTATTCTTTCTTGTGGTGGAAAAGATCCCTTATATATTCTTCCCATCACTGGGGTATTTCTTTTTTCTCCAATATGAGCGTTCTATCCTTTGATTTTATACATCCTGTTGAGGAGCATGACTTTTATTCTGTTCCCTTAATTTGTGATGGATTTCTTCTTTGTTAGTCGTGGAAAATCTCTGTTTCTGTACATTTGTTGTTGAGCCATTTCCTTTTAGTCTGCCTGAATTTACTCCTTGTTTCCGTGTAATTTTCTTTTTTCCTTTCCATGTCTTGGCATCGTTTTCTGTCTCGTTTGCATCATGTCGAGAATCTCTTCAGTTATCCACTCATTTTTATTTCACATCTGATTTCCGATGTCCTCTATTTCGAACTTTAATATATATATATATATATATATATATATATATATATATATATATATTACTTTAGAACACGGGCAAACTAAAACTACTACAAAATTGTACATGTTTCGACATTGAAAGAACAGTGTCTCATCAGGTAGTTATTAATGATGGTAAGAAAAGTTTTATAGAAAAAAATAAAAAAAAATACATTTTCCATTATTTTGGGATTTCTTTTTTAAAGATATTAAAAAGGAGGAAAGAAATAGGGAAGAAAAGATCTGAAAATAAGATCAGAAATCAAGAAAATTAAAAGAAATAGGAAAGGAAAAGATATATATATATAGTCATCCTCAGACAGATCTGTTTCGCTGCATCACAGCTCATCAGTACGGTTGGACTCCGATTGCTTTTAACCCAGGATTGAAACCCGACTGAATTGGCATCATTCGGCGATATCTATATATCTATATATATATATATATATATATATATATATATAGAGAGAGAGAGAGAGAGAGAGAGAATCTGTTACATAAATATGTAATAATATCAAAACAAAATTAGCCATTTTGTTTTGACAATGTGTCTTATCACGTAATGTTAATACCGCGGATGATGATAACTGGTTTAAAGGTTAAAAAAAAAAAACAAAAAAAAAAAAACAATTGCACCATTATAAAATTTGCGGAATGAAGCTGAAACAATAGATAGAAAACGCCACTACGTAAATTTAAAAACTCAACACATATGCTAGGCTTCAAAAATCTCCTCAGCCAACCAAGCATAGAGATGAACACAATATGAGAACCAGTAATACGGAGTGCCTGAGAAAATAATTAGTATAAAAAATGAGCTCTGGTAAAAAACAATAGAGAAAACCATTAACATAAAAATATACTAGAGAAAACCATTACCATAAAAATATATTAGAGAACGTCAAAGAATTAACGTCAAAAAATTGCAATATGAACTCTGATAAAAAAGTTTTACCGGGCATTAGGTTTATAAGCCCAAAAATTCAGTTGTTCTTAAGGACACATGGCCCAGTGGATTAAAGACGTTGGTCAGTTCCTGTGACTAGACACAAAGATTTGCGAGTTCAATACCAGGCTAAAGCAGTGGTGAACAAGTAACTCATAAGGTTAGAGGGAGATAACATGATTTCCAAAAGAGGCACTACTACGCAAGGAATAGAGTTCATATACCCCAGTTATTGTAATAAAGGTTTCGGTTCGAAATTACTAGGACCTGAAGAAGGACGGAGCGTACAATGGCCGAAACGTCGTACAAATGGCAACAAAGACGAGGACAATAGTCCGAACAATGTAAATACTGTACAGCGATTAATAATGCTGATCTCTATTTTGATCAAATATTAATGTTAATGACCCAATACATTATTTTTACTGTCTGTTCTTATATTCTTCAAATTAGAGATTGCTTTGTTTTGATTGGTCCACTCTGTCTATGTAACAATGTCTCCCTGGTTAAGGGGGTTTGGCTAGTCTTAAACCTTTTAAAACTCTCCAACTTGAAAAAAAACCTCATCACTTGAGAAGATACGGATAGTGTTGAAACAAAATGGCTACTTTGGTAGTGATATTATAACATATTTATGTTATAAATTCTAAATAAATATTATTCGCTCTATTTTATATTGAGCACTTTTTTATGAATGTTTCTTTGGATACGGAATTTTATTCCATCTATGCCTACTTTATAGCTGGAGATATATATATATATATATATATATATATATAATATATATATATATAACTTATATATATATATAACTATATATATATATATATATATATATATATATATATGCCATGTAGTTATCTCCCTTTAATTCAACTTACTCTTCGTTGTTGAGCGACAAGTTATATCCTTTGCAAAATATTGCGATAACCTAACAAATATGTGAGATTCTGTTGTGCAACATATATATATGTGTGTGTGTGTGTGTGTGTGTGTTCAAGACTTTAAATATTTCAGATAATATGACAAATGACCCCACATATGTGTGTATCCTAGCGTGCGTGATATCTACACAGTATGTTAGCCCTGTAAGCTAACTAAACTAATTATATCTACATGTATATAAAGAAATATTGATATGTGCATTCCAAAATAGGATCACTGACTTGAATATAATTAACTTTAAATTATCCATTCCCTTACAACAATCTCTAATGTGATTGAGTCAGCGAGAATATCTGCCTTTCTTAACTGATGATGAAATGAGACTGCGACTTCATTTAAATGTAACTTGAAATTTTAATCTATGTTTCGTTGCAGGATCCTAATTTAAAATATTTCAGGTCACTCTTTAACATACACAATTTAAGATGTTATTATGCATGACACGGTTCTCCCAATTAGCTGGCTTACAGCAACCGTTAGTGATCAATTATTCAGGATATGCTTGTAATTTCTTTGACAAATATTTAATTAGAATTTAATATAAGAACAGATGAATTTTAAAAAATATTGCAATAAACTAATAAATGTGTGAGATTCTCTTATGCAACCCAAGACTTGTTTATCATATAATTATTGTTATTATATATAGTTTCGAAACTGTGTCTTATCAAGTAATGTTAATATCCTTGCTGAGCAATCTTTCTTTTAAAAATTCTTTCATTAAATACTGCCAACAAGGAAGTTATTATTATGTTTCTTTTTTCCAGCATCCTAACATTTTTCTATTTTCTTAGATATAAAGAATATAAAATTTGCACATACTTTTTATCACTTTAAGCATTTTCAACCAATTCTATAGCCATTTCAAGGCAGTAATTTTGATTTGTTTTTTTTTCATTCCAAACTCATACATGTCGCAAGCGTCTAGAAATCTCGTGAGTATCTTTTTATTTAAAAAAAAGAATATAAAGATTGCATTTAAGCAAGAAACAGGATGTCATCTCTTCGGTTATCCACTCATTTTTCTTTCACATCCGATTTCCGATTTCCTCTATTTCGAAATTTACACTATATATATATATATATATATAAATATATATATATATATATATATATATATATTTATATATATATTTATATATATATATATATATATATATATATATATATATATATATATTAATTTATAACATGTGCAAACTAAAACTACTACGAAATTGTACATGTTGTTTCGACATTGAAAGAACAGTGTCTCATCATGTAGTTAATAATGATGGTAAGATGGTAATAAACGTTTTATAGGAAAAAATTAAAAATTATTTTTTATTAGAAAAATATTTAAAAACACTTTCCATTATTTTTGGATTTTTTAAAAGATATTTAAAAAAGCAAAGAAATAGGGGAGAAAAGATCAGAAAATAAGATCAGAAATCAAGGAAATTAAAAGAAATAGGAAAGGAAAAGATATATATATATATATATATATATATATATATATATATATATATATATATATAAAGAGAGAGAGAGAGAGAGAGAGAGAGAGAAAGAGAAAGAATAAATATGTTATAATATCAAAATAAAATTAGCCATTTTTTTTCGAAACTGTGTCTTATCAAGTAATGTTAATACCGCGGATGATGATAACTGGTTTAAAGGTTTCAAAAAAAAAAACAATTCTACCTTTATAAAATTTGATATAATGGACTTTTATCTATCCATTTCTAAAGACTTTTTCATTATGGCTTTGGAGTTTGCGAAGGAATATTCCAATATTTTGTCTAATGATCTGGATATCATTTTAAAATTCTGTTCTGATCTACGAGGAACAATGGACTAAAAAGAATTCTTATAAATATTTTGATATTTCAATGGAACTTTGGATTCTGCTGAAGCTTCAGATCTAGTGGGATTATTTATTTTTTATAATTTAACTGCTTACTATTGTGCGCATACAGATTGTTCAGGTCTTTATAGAGATGATGGATTACTGATTTTTAAAGATTTACTGTAATTAGAGTAGATCGTATAAGGAAATTAATACACAGGGAATTTAAATTTTTAAGTCTTAAAGAAAAATAGCCACCAACATTAAGCAGGTAGACTTTTTGGATGTTACTTTGAATCTTAACAATAATTTCTTCAAACCTTATATGAAGGTTAACTTTAACCCAATTTATATAAATCCTATTTATAACTATTCCCTGTTAATTATTATACATATACCATCTTCTATTGAATCTAGACTCAGCAATAACTTATCTAACAAAATACGTTTTGATCAGCATATCAAAATTAAAGCATTTAAGCAAGAAACAAGATGTCACCTCTTGACGTTTACTTAATGCCCACCTACATAGTTATATACGCTCTCTGCTACTCAGCACTTAACCCATGAATATAGCATCCTGTAAAACTATATTTTATTATACATACATTTTTATTAGCTATTTTTTGTTTCAATCATTTTACGTCAAATGGAAGAAAACCACTAAAGCACAACGGGTTAGTGAGTATGAAGAAATATCACAGTAAAACATTATTAAGGTGAGAGAACAATAAAAAAACAGGATTTAAGAAGATAGATGAAAACAATTAATATTGCATTTGCGTTTTCGAAGGTCAAATTTGGACGAAAATCAAGAGGCAGGAAGAGTGTTTTACAAGCGAATTATGCGAGAAATGTAACTTAACTTTTAAAGTTAGCGCTTCAAAGAAGAATATTCATTAGAAGGATTTTTATGAAAGTATTTATAGATAAGACACAGGGAATCTAGTGACTGAAGCCGAGATTACAAATCAGGACGGATAACATTGCAACATTTTCTTTGAATTTTACCAAATATCAGAAGGCCAAATGTAACAGTAATATTCATTACATGGTAAATAAGTAAGTCATATAAGGCGAGAAAAATATCCAGCCCGAGACAATGAACCAATTCTCTTTACAGCAATTGATTAAACATAATCTTTTTTATAGATTCATATACGTGTAAGATAAATTAAGTCGAAAAAATTGTCTAGTAAAAAAGAGTGAATCTCATTTCCGAGTAACAGATCTAGAACGATAAAAAGCATTTTCGTTTTGGAATCCTTAAAATTCAAAACTTTTGACAAAAGTTCACAAAAAGATTGTTGGTCATTTTTAGATCAGCTGTCAACTTGATCGTATCGAACGTGTCAGATTGACCAACAAGTCAGGAGTTAACATTTGGGCCATTAATTGAGAATTGACAAGATTGAAATGGTTTTCGATTAAATTTATGAAAAAAGTAAATCTTTGCATGTAGCCCTAGTGAACGCCAGTCTTTATGCAAAAAGATCTAGAAGAGTGGCCAAAATCCAAAAATAGCATAATCCAAAATCCAAAATAGCATAATCTTTCAAATTCTGAAGAAGATCGACATATCAAGCCCTGATAAATGCTTTCGAGTCATCCAAAGCAACATCCCAAGCTCCACTTATCTTAATCGAAAGCTTAATAGCCACTTTGATCAATAAAATAAGTTACATGGTCACATCTTTTTTTAAAACAATCCTGTGTGCACATTTCAATCTGGACCTCTTCAATCAAAGATCAAATTTTTTTATTCTTATTTCCATCATCATCATTTCCTACCAACCTAGCTTTATTCATATCACACACCTCATTCATCATTAGCATTTAGGCAGCAACAATTTGACTTGAGTGGCTTTCGAGACTTTTGTTCAATAATACTTAGTAAAACAAAACATCTGTGAAATGCTTGCAAATACATATTTTATTTTATGGCAGTTTCGGCCATTATTTTTAGTTATAAATTTGGCATGTATTTCTAAATATAGGATGATGGCCTTATGTAAAGTAAAATAAAACTGCTGACCGAGATGAATGGGAAGAATGGAAGCTATGTCAGCTGAAGACTTGTGCTAACAATCAAGCAACAAAAAATTAATTCCATATATATATATATATATATATATATATATGTTTAGGTACCTCCACTCATTTTAGATACGTAAGTCTTAAAGTGAATTAAAAAAAAACTTTCATTTTAGCTTTAATTGAAAGTTGAATTATTAAATTTACTATTTCCAGTAAGCAAAATACGCTGGTGTATTTCAAATAGATATTATATTGATTGGAATATCATGTTTTTCAAACATTTCAAAAATTATCATCAGGCATCTCTCTTTTTGATATATTAATGTCTACCATTTTGAAGATATATATATATATATATATATATATATATATATACATTCTAAGGTAATTGATTTTTTTATTTATCAACCCAACACATTGTTACAAATTTAAACGTTATTTTTAGTCGATACTAGTATTTGAGTAGACGTTCAATTTTTTTAAAATCAGTATGCTTATTTATTTTCATCTACCGACCTGGATATTCGAAATCTCTCATAAAATAAAAAGTATCCGCTTTCCGGCTGAATGCGAACTGCATACCTCTCTGCAGAGAAAAGTCATTAAAATTGATATGATTAACTGACTCGGCTACGAAATAAGTTAAGTATCATACATGATACACGCTTGGGTGATCATGTCTAGAAAGAGACATGACTGATTGGACAGTATTATATTATCTTGCAGAAATAATTAAAATGTACAGTGGGTGTAAAGTGGGTGTTCCACAAGTGTATTAAAAAAAAGACTCTCACAATCCCTCCAACAAACGTAAGGTGCTAATAAAGTGCTAGTTTTGTCTGCACAGACTGGGCGGGTGGATCTTAGGTAAACAATCGCTAGAACGAAAAGATGGTTAGACGAACGATTAAAATTTGTTTTTAATCTTGTTCCAACTTTCCCTTCCCAAAAAATTTGAATTTTGCCAACGTATGCCATTGATAATGCGTTAACCGAAAGGTTCCTAATGTGTAAGATGTACTATGACGTCATCATTGTTCAGATATACATATTTATATAAAAAAAAATTTAACGCATCATTTACAATGATGAGCTTTCCTTTCGAAATAATATATTGCACTGGATAACATCCATTGTGCTCTCTATACAGATCTAACACTTAATATTTTATATTAAGTAGATCTTGTTAGATTATCCTTGCCATTCATGGACTTGACATCATTACCTATATATATATATATATATATAAGACCAGGCAGTTACGCTACCATGATTACTACCTTTTCGGTTTCGCCATGAACCGGCTAATCTTCCCTACCTAAATATCTAAACGCTCTCCATGTTGAATTTTCATTTCTCAATTGTTTAATGGTTTAATTTAGTTTCAGTCTGATCTATAACGATTATATATATATATATATATATATATATATATATATATATATATATATATATATATATATACTTACGGCCTTACAACGGTAGTAAAATATTTATAGTATGCCAGGAATAAAAGTTAGCTATGATGTTATTTCTAAACGAAAATAAATTACTAAATGAAATCAAAGTTATGTTCAGATTTGTTTTTTGTGCAAAAGGTTTGAACTGAACTAATCAAATTCGAAAAACACCAGTCTCTGTTTGTTTGTTCCTTTTCTTTTCTATATCTCTGACGTAGTTTTAATAAAAGTGAAACATGTTAGCTTGATATGCTTCTTATTTGTTCATATATATATATATGGCCAATGGGCGTTTTATATGGGTTTAATAAGCCTGTTAATGAAAGTTGAGATAAAAAATGTTGCTAATAAAATTTATATCTATTATAAATATGCCTGTCCAAAGATTTTGTCTTTAAAGAGCTTCAATATAGTCGAAAAGACTACTATCATAAATTATGTATATAATAAATATCATCGGACTTTTTGGCAATATTCTAATCATTCCTATTGTCTTTTTAGTTCTCGTGTTAAATTAATAGGTCTATTAAATAAATGAACAAATATTATATATATATATATATATATATATATATATATGTGTGTGTGTGTGTGCGTGTGTGTGTGTGTGTGTGTATAAATACAAGAAGAAAAACGTCACATTGGCTTGTTAAGGTCCCTCGGAAGACGTAACGCCTGGACTAAAGACAGTATTTTTTCTTGTCTCAAATTTTAATAATTTTATCTTTTCTTCAGATAGACTCCATCTGAGCATATTTATCCACACACACACACACACACACACACACACACACACATATATATATATATATATATATATATATATATTATTTAATTTCTTAGTCTTTGGTCTACATTTAAAACAGAAAACTGAACAAATTGTACAAAATTGGCTATCCACGTGTAGAAATTGAAATTAAAATATGGAAATGACCCAAACTTAACATGGTGTATAGTGAAAACAGCCAAGACTTACAACGGTGGCAAAATATATAGACTGTGCCAGGAAGAAAAGTTACCGATTATGTTATTCCCAAACAAAAATGAATTATTGAATGAAAGAACAGAAATTATGACTAAGTGTAACCATACCATAAAATACATATTACGTTCACACAACCATGGATGAAAAGGTTATAATTTCTTCTAATTTTAAAAATTGCGAGTTCAAAAATCTCTGTTATGCGAGCCTTCTTAAAAGAAAGTATTAAAAAACGGTAAAATCATATATATATATATATATATATATATATATATATATATATGTTATTTAAATGGATTTTTATCCGATATAATTTATTATTACTATAAACGTCATTTCAGTTGTTCATGTATTTGTATTATTTATTAATTTCAGTGCTTATGAAAATAAAAATGAAAAGCAATTCAAATAAGTGTACTCACTAAAAATAGCATTTTATAATAATAATAATAATATATATATATATACATACATATGTATGCATATATGTGTGTGCGCGTGCTTGCGTGTATAGGAGAGGTATAGTGACCAATCCGAAAATTCGCTCTCAGGTAGAATTTTTTAATCAGATAATATTCTTTTTTACAAAACGATTTTGCATCGCTTTGTTTGCACATTTTTGTATTATTTTAGTACTTGCGCAACTTGCTATTTATTTTTGTACGAGTTTGCAGATTATTTTAATATCCTTTATAGCTGTTTATTATTAATGTTAACATACTGTTTTCCTGCTTGTTTAAGAACAAATTGCTTTACACAGCAGACATACATGTGATTGAGTAGACCGCTGTCAGCCAGCACAGATGTACACAAGTATGTGTGTGTTTGAATTACCAACAAATATGTCTTACGTTATTCGTTCATTCCCACTATCATCTCATCCTCTACTCTCTTCTGAATAACAAACAGTTTCCCCGCCACCTTCCTTTCTGTTTATCTCTTTCTGCCATATTAAAAGTATATATTATCTAATAGACACCGATCAATGTGCACACCAATTACGCATTCAAAAGAAAAATGAATTCAAAACAATATAACGGCTTTGCTTTATTTTTTCTTTTTATATCTATCCGGAAGTATCGGGCAGAGACTCGCTCGCCCATATGAGGCCAAAATATGCACACCATGCTCAAGACTCTCAACACACATGACGCCATTACGAGATTTGGCCAACAGCAAGTGTTGTATTTGATGAGCTGATTAGTATGATGTTGGATGGTGAGATGAGACGCTTGATAGTATCAAATCATTGTCATCTCTGCGCATGTCAGAAGGATTTCGCGCGACGATAACTGGCCCTTTGGCAACGCATATACCGTGTTATCAAGACTTTGGGAGAACGCAACGAGCAGCGGAATAAATAGAATACACAATGGAAAGAAAAAAAAGAACAGAAATCAAGGGAAGATGAAACTATTGCGATTTCTTTACTTCCCTCTTCTTATCCTTTTATTTATTTTTCACTTCATAATCGTAAATTTTAAGAAAGATTATTGGTCTGATAAATATAGTTTAATAGATAAATAGAATTAAAGATTGCTCATATAACTATGTGTTATTGTATAGGAGACTTATATATATATATATAATTTTCCTTAAAGTTAGCGCTGCTCTGAGTTTCATGCATTATGCAATCGTCAGGTACATATTGAAAAAAATTAGCAACCTGACGATTGCAGATAAGAAGTGTAAAAATGTGCCATAATTTCCAAATTTCCAAGCGCTTTCTCTCACTTCCCTGACCATTTTTATATCATTTTTTTAATGTTTTTATGTTCTCATGTTTGACTATAATATAATTTTTGTATTTTCTCTGTTGTTGAAAAAGAGAGTTTTAATACTGAAAGTGCCTGGAAAGTCGAAAATTCTGGAAGATTTTTACACATCTTATCCCCACCATCAGAGAAAAATGCAAGAATACTGGAAAAATTAAATAAAAATTAATAAAATCTTCCTTTTCGGTCGTTTTTAACAAAATATAAATGAAAGTTTGCTGCTCAAACACACACACACACACACACACACACACACACACGCAAACATATATATATATATATATATATATATATATATATATATATACAATATGCAGTTTTATTGGCATTATTAAACTTTTTCTCACGAGATCGTACGAGAATTCATTTCGCTCGTTTTCTTCAGAGAATTTCATGACTCGAAACAAACACTTGTCAACAATGGATTTCAAAATTATTTGATTAACTACGACATTCCACTTTTACTTTCAAGCTTGACCAATAACAACAATAAGCACACGGATAAAAACAATAACAATATTTTCTACAAAAATCAAATGCATAGGAATTATAAATAGGATGAAAACATCATCCGAAAATACGCAACTAAAACAAAATAATTAAATTAATAATTTATTATACAACATTTAAAACGGCTTACCTCATCATCAAAAATAACATTTCATCTGCGAGATCAAAATTACAGCCAATCATCATTATTTACAAATTTACATGTAGTTTGAAAGATTGCATTCTAGATCCACCTAATTTCAAAAATAATTATATCGGCCATACACCAACGAAACTGACCCGAAGACTCACACTGCATCTTTCAAAACAAAGCTCAAATCGATCTCATTTAAACAAACACGGAAATCTACCAAACACTATTCGTAACGTGCTTGTTGACAACACAGTTATCATAGATCACCCACGTGTAAAAAAGACGCATTATTTTTAAAAAAAAACAACACACAATAATATTAACAACGAACACGCTAACAACCTGATTAGCGTGTTCGAAACATAAAACATAGACACTACTCTACAACATACATAACACTACGTATATTCTATTACACGTAAAGTAAAATGCATCCTGGATAATGGCTAAAATATAACCGAAAGCGCTCGGATAAACACAACATTTGGACAGTTATATACTTAATGTCTTCAAAAGAAAAAATAATAGGATTACTGAAAAATTAAATAAAAAACTTAATCATAATACCTTGTCTGTCATTTTTAATGAAACTTGAATAAAAAGATACTGAACACACACATACACACGCACACACACACACACACACACACACACACACACACACATATATATATATATATATTAATACAGGTTTCATTGAATAATATAGACAAGTTCTGTCTATTTTGTGTAATATCCGTTCGTATTAGCTTGATAGGGTTGTTATGGAAAGACGACAAGAAACCGCAATAATTGCTGATTTTTTATCAGGTCTAAGCTTTTATGTAAGCCGAAAGCTCAGACCTGATAAAAAAATCAACAATTATTGCGATTTCTTGTCGTCTTTCCATGACAACACTATCAAGCTAATCAGATCATACGAACGGATCTTACACAAAATAAATAGACAGAACTTATCTATATTATTCAATGAAACCTGTATTAATGAAAAACTGCTGCCAAAATACACACTCTATATATATATATATATATATATATATATATATATATATATATATATATATATATATAAACAACTATTTTTCGAAATAGATACAATCTTCATATATAGCGCAGATCTGAAATCTGAAATCTACAATATGTGTGTTTCTGTAAATTACAAACGTGAGATCTAATAGATTTTATGAAATTATTACTGACAATCGGCATTACGCGAAACTAAGGAGTGTTTCAATTGGATAAGTCTATTGAACATTTATTGATTTGGTTTCTCTCTCTCTCTCTCTCTCTATATATATATATATATATATATATTTATATATATATATATATGTGTGTGTGTGTGTGTGTGTGTGTGTGTGATAATATTTCTTGGATATATAACAAACCTAAAATATTTTCGGCAAAACTCACATACACAAAATACTGCAAAAAAGCCAACATAAAAACAAACATCAATAGTTCAACTCATTGTACAACAAAAACGTACAAGAAATATTCATTAAACTTATATGCTCCATCCTTCACTTTCTACGGGATATTCAATAAAAAACAGTAAAAATAAGTCGCAGTTTTAAAAAGAGCGTGACACAAATAATAAAAAAGTACAACAGAAAAATAACCAAGAAATAAACGCATAAATCTAAAACACGTATAATTTGAGTGCAAAGACGGAATGACCCTTAAACGGCAATTGATTGAAAAACAATATAATATACCAAGCTACTGTAAAACTATCAGATAAGAAAGAAAATATGCTTAGGAGTAATTGAAAGAGTTTGGAAACAGAAACTACGCACACGTAACATCCTTTACAAATAGTAACTTTTCGAATAGTACAATGATTTTTAACATGTACTAGAAAGTAAAACCAAAAATCAAACCAAACCAAAAATATCAACGAAAATAAAAGTAGCGTCAGCCTACAAAAATAAATCCAAAAGCTGTAAACTATGTCTGGAGGAGAAAATAGCTATAAATACTTATCCATGGCGGCTCTTAGCACGCTTCCTGCTGTTGCACCATGCAAACCTCGCTATGTCATCCACCTGCACAGGTCCATCAAGTACTTTACACGCTGCTTTCCCTTGTTTCTCTTTCCCTCTAACTGGCCTGTGAGTATCAGATTCTCCAAGCCCTCCTTCCTTATTGCATGTTACAAGAATTTTGGCTTTCTTTTCCTGATGCTCAGTGTTAATTACTTTTTCGTTTACATGCTTTCCAAATCCTCATTGTTGCTCACGTGCTTGACCCACGATATTCACAGCACCCTTCTGTATAATCACATTTCAGTTGCTTCAAGTTTTTTCTTTATCTTAGAAGAGATTGTTCAGCATTCACTGGCATATTGAAGAACTGACATCACATAGCAATCTAGTACTCTCTTTTTTGTTTCTAGCGAAATTTTCTAGTTTCTTAATACTCTACTCAGCTTCTGGAATGCGTCCTTCGCCATGCCAATTCGCCTTCGGATCTCTAAGTCGTACATTCCGTTCATTGCATAATCGATAAAACATAGGTACACATAAGTATATAATTTAAAGAAAATAAATGAAATACATGAAATATCTAAATCAATAAATAACTAAATTACATAAATAAACAAATTAACAATCTACAAATGAATACACACAAGTAAATATAATAATAATTGTCCACAACAAATAATAATTCATAAAAAATGAGTAAAAAAATTAACAAGCAACTCTAAAAAATATTAACTACATGCGAACTCAAAATTTATTTTTACTCAATAAATCCTATAATTATTTGAAATATAACTTTTTCCGCCCATCTAATAGCCGTTGGAAATCTATAGACTGTCTAATCTTGAGCTAATATTCACCAGCATATATAAGAAGTCGAGTTGAAACACAATCTATATAGACTGAATATTGCATTGAAGCATAAAACAGACTATAGCCGCTTGATATTAACCTTAGTGTTCACTTATATATTCTATATTTTTGAAAATTCTAGCCTGATAATGAGCACTTTAATCCATAATTAGTGCGTACGTTAATTAATATAAAAAATATCGTATACTCAGAGTAAATAGTTTCAAATATAATATTTTCATATTTCTTCCGGGTATTTTGAGCCAGAGTATAGGTTTATTTTTTATTCTCCGTTCAGGGTATGGGTTTCCTGTTCCTTCTAAAGTGTTTGCATTCTCTTTCATTTCCAGTAGACCATTGCACCTTAGTGGCATCAATAAATTAATAAAAACAAAATATATTCTTATCGCCTCTGTTATGTTTCGAAGTGTGTGTTTCCGAATATGATTGTGAACACGTTTACATAGTTATTTACTGATATGGATGATAGAAGATGCAGATATTTTCTGAAAAAAAGACAGTAAACATATCGAAAAAATTGATAGCAATCTAAGTTTATATATATATATATATATATATATATATATATATATATATATAAATATATATATATATATATATAAACTTAGGTTGCTATCAATTTATATATATATATATAAACTTAGGTTGCTATCATATTTATATATATATATATATATATATATATATATGCTTTTTTCATAATAATGATGATGAGAAATCAAGTAATCGATAGACAACCAGATAGGTAAATTGCACATAGGCAGTAAACTTGGAAACTTGCTTCCTGGCAAATGTTTAAGCTTTCATATTATAAGTATAGTTTTTTCTAAAAACAGAAAGATCTCATTTGTAGATGCTAATGACGGAGTTGAGAAAAACAGGGAAAAATAGAAGAAAATGATAATGTTTAGGGAACATTAACACGCGCCACATCATTATTGACTACTAAGAGAAACGAGGGGATAAAGTTGTTATCGTAGAGAATGACTATTATCAGGATATATCAGCAAATAAATAAACGTGCATGGCATGAGAGACGTGAAGAGAAGCGCCCAGTGACGCCATTTTATTGATGGATAAAGAATTATAAAGGATGGGTTTAATGTTATTTCTAAGGTAAAAATCTCGTTCGTTTTATTTTTTTATATATAAATCTAAGGGAGTTAAAGGAAATTAGAATAACAAAAATACCATTGACTTCTCTCACTAATCACTGTTATACAAGCGTATCGATACGTACATATACATATACCTATATCTATAAATATGGATATGTCTGTGTGTGTGTGTTTGTGTGTCTCCATTCTAAAGAACTCTACTCCTCCGAAATCCTTGGTCTGATTTCAACCAAAATTGGGTCACTTGTTGATCATGACATGAACATTTAACAGACGCAAAAAGTTTTCGAATCGATTTACTTGATACGACAGAAATCACTGAAACCTTTAGAATTTACGAACACTTCGCCTCCGAGAAGTCTTATGCGAATTCAACCAAAAACGAGTAACTTGTAGATCAAGGCCCGAAACTTTGATGTAAAAAAAATTTTCGAGTCACTGTACAGAGTTTGTCAAAAAATTCGGGTGTATTTTTGCGAACTTTTATGAATTTCTCTAGACGTTTCACTCAAACTCAACTAAAATCGAGTCACTAGTAGATCAATATCTGATACCTTGAAATACGAACAAATATCTTAATTAACTCACAGGATCTGACATAAATTAATAGAAAATGTTGCATTTTGCGATCGTTTATTTCTCTGAAACGCTTTAAACAAAAAATAATTTTTTGTAACTTTTACCTTATCATATGCCATAACAATTTCCCGTTTTCTACAAGGTGCTAAACACTTTGACGTTGCAGGACAATGAATCACTTCTTCTGCGTCACAACGTCAATGCATCACATTACAGACTCCTGTAACGCCCGCCTTCGTTCTTCCAAATGTAAATACTTCATTCCAATTCATTGGCAAAATTGACAAAAGATGTGTGTGTGTGTTTTTGTGTGTGTGTGTGTGTTTGTGTGTGTGTATAACGATGATTAAATGTCATGTTTGTGCAGCAATTTTCGTGTAAATATGTTTCGTTAAAAATGATCGATTTTTATTAATTTTTTATTTAATTTTTCCAGTATTCTTTCATGTTGCTTTTTTGCTTGGCATAAGGAATGACTTTTCAAACAATTTCAATCACTTCATTGGCCATTAACAATTACGTTGTTATTCTGTTTTCATATTTTGACTGTAACGTGATTTTTTGTGTTTTCGAAAAGGAGCGTTCTAATATATATATATACACACACACACACACACACACACACACATATATATATATATATATATATGTGTGTGTGTGTGTGTGTGTGTGTGTGTGTGTGTGTGCGTGCGTGCGTGCGTGCGTGTTTGTGTGTATTAATAAATATACATATTGTCCTACGTCGATGGCACGACTTGAAGTTTCATTCTTTTTGCAATCATCAGGTGCATATTACAAACTGACCATTTAATAAATTTGAATTTAATTTTACTCGATGTTCATGGGAGATAAATCTTAATAAGTTTGCTTTTTAATAACAAGCACAAAAATTAAATAGACAAAGACTACATGGAGGTAACAAAAATTAAAATTATGATTTTAAAAGTAATATTATATAATTTAAATTTTAAAATAAAAATATATTAAAATGCAGGGAGATGAAATTAAAGGAGCGTAATTCATAATTATTGATAGTAATATTTGTGAGAGGAGAAGGTAGAAAAGGGAAAGTAAGATAGTGAGGGCGAAAGGCAAACGTGTAGATGAATCTGTATCAGTCAAGGTCTAGGAATTTAAGTAAGAATTTTTCTATGGCAGCACGCTGTCATTGAATCGCTTTTTTGTTAAGTAGATCAGGGTTATTTATATGCTTTAAGTTTACAAGTTTTTCTAAAAGGTACAAGCTACATTTCTCTCATTTTCCATTGTAAGATTTGGATTTAGTGACGATATGCCTGATAATAATAGGGTTCTTGCTACTGACTTTAATTTCCAATAATAAATGAATAAAGCAGTGTTTTTGCTGTATTTATTGTCGTTTAAAGACAACATGTGGCTTTTAAATCGAAATTTCAACTTGTTAATGGTCGATCAAGAGTAAAATTTAACATCATCATCAACTTTATAAAAGATTCTTTCGGACATATATTGGCCATAAAATTGGCAGATCTTAATTTTTGGTATTTGCAATTAATTTTAAAGGGCAGTTATTATTAGTAGTAGTATAAACTTACATTATTCAAGTGCGTCAAGTAATTATTTGATATCATATTATGTTAGGAAATATATTTATGTTCTTAATACAAATCTAACTGACTTTAACACTGTTTTTACTGAAAATTTTTCAACTAAACAATGTTAAAATTGCTTTATGCACACACACACACACACACACACACACACACACACACACATATATATATATATATATATATATATATATAGAGAGAGAGAGAGAGATAGAGATAAAGAGAGAGAAAGAGAGAGCGATTTGTAAGGAGTTAAAGTAAAACGTAATGGAAAATGTGAAGATTTTCTCGAATGAAAAAATGAAAAACATGAACAGTATTTAAAAAAATTCAACGTTCTGCTCTAATAGTCGTATTTACTAAAAACAACCTTTGAATTAATAAAAATAAATTGCATGAAAATATAAATCCATTAATTCTTTAGAAGTTGGTTTATTTATGTTCCGGGAAATGTAACTGAACTGATATTTTCGAGAAAAAATCTGAATGACGAGGTGTTGCATTAAATCAAATAAACCTTGCGTGTTAGTTTGTAAAAATATTAATGTATAAGCGGGCATCGCATAGTAATGTGTTTTTGTAATTGTTTTATGCGTGTCTGTTTAATAGGATGCCCGCTTAGACATATTTGAATTTTTACAAACTTACATACATACAGAATTATTTACTGTTAAAATACACATAATAAATTAATCACCAATGAGAATCAATTGAAACAAAACTGAAAATACAGAAGTTTCCGCTGCCTGTTTTCTCTCAATCTCTAGCGAAGCTTTAATAAAAATGAAACATCTGGACTATCGTTGTTTGAAGCTATGCAGTGGTTTCTAAATCCCGTTTTGAAGATTGCATGATCAATATATATCAGTATTTTTATGCAATGATAAGACATGAGAATCTGCAATTTTTACGAACACAAGAGTGTTCATCCTGTTTAGACGTGGTTAAGTATATTTGCATTGTTTATGAAAAAAAACAGTAAATAGCAGCGATTGTTTACTCATTCTCGGTCAGGAAATCAAACCCTCAAAGATAATCCAGCCACTTTAGATGATAACTTCAATCGATAATCAAATATTCTTTAGCTAAACTAATAAAAATTCCAAGATGACGCTACCAGAAATGACACAACATTTCAAGAAAACCAATATAACAGTCATAAACTGCCTACCTCCATTAGCGTTGTAAATTATCAAAATTGGACATTGGATTCCATCAGGTCCTCGACTTAACCAGACTCAATATCCGTTCATTATTAAGGACAAGACACGCTAATAAATCATTTCCGGAAAAGACCGTCACCCGTAAGTTCTACATAGCCCTATTTGACATAGTATACAATAGATGCAAGCCAAGGAAATGACTTTGCCTCTATCAAAACGAGAATTACTCTTTCAGTGGGTAGTGTTTGGTGGGATGTGAAGTTTATTTTTTATCTTGAAGTGCTGCGATGAAATGAAATAATCAGTCCGCTGCTATAGTGTCATCAGCTGGATACCCAACTTCAGTCTTTTTTGAAAAATTTGATCGTCAAGGCGTTCCTGTCTATCATCATAAGACTACAGTTATAAAACGCACGCAGAGAAAAATGGTTTTAAATATGAACATTTTATCACATACACCCTTCTTTCCTGATTTTACTGATTTTACAATATTTAGTGGATGGGAAAATGTCTGCCCGTTAGGAAGAAGTTAAAAATGATATAAATCTATGTTTCTATTTTAAAGTTCAATCGATTTTATACTCGAAGTATTAATAAACCTACTTGATAGGATGAAGGAAGCCATTAATTCGAATATTAATTCATAATTAAATATGCAACAATTACATTTTCAGAAAAATGATTTATTTTCTGACTTGCTAGTTTATTTTTAATAAATAGATGTTTTTGTTTGTGAGTGTATATACGTGAAGGAAGCCATCTTTGAAATGCTCGCATTAGAGCACGTTAAATCCTATTTTCACACAGATATGTTCAAATTTACACACCAATATAAGCTATGGTACGCTACTTTTTAACATGTCCACTCTTGTTAACAATACAAATCATAACGCAATTGTTAGGTTTTACTGTTGATTTTCAGCAATAACCAGAATTAAATTACTCATTGAAATTGTATATTACGATTATATAATGAAACTTAAAATTCATCGCATAAAGATTAACTTTTATATATTTCTTTTAAAAAGAAATCTATTTAATACCGGTCTGCTAACCATGGTGTGTATTCTGGTATCATTTTTATTTATATAATAGTGATTTTCAAAGCGCAGCTTAGATGGGACTCAAAGTATGGGAGACTCAGTAAGAACCAAATTGACGATCCAGTCGCAATTGATCCAGCAATACAAACTTTCTAACCATTACAGTTCCTTTCTATTGTTATTATGTATTTAGAAGCAAAGTAAAATACTATACTATTTTTCATCTTCTATAAATTGTTCAAGGAATGTTTTTACCAGTAAATATTAGACACTTTGAATAATAAATAAAAAATAATAACAACTTTTCTGTAACGTGCGATCTAGTAAATAAGTCACACATCTTAATGATCTTTATGGCAATGTTTAATCAATCATATATTTTAGTTCTGGGCATGACGATAAAGAAGATCCGACAGCAAAGTCGCTGATCGGGAGACTCGAGGTTTTGAATAGTTTGGGACCCCTCGTAATTGATGATACTCTTAGGTTCATCCTGGATCGGAGTGTTAGTTCCTGTTAGGGTCCCAGCCATCGACAAATAATGAACCCAAAAATCAAAACACTATGAAAATATAAAAATAGATTTACATATTTATATAATAAAGTTGCTAACAATATACATTTATGATTCGCCCTTTCCTATGTTACTGTTAACCTCGTGTTAACGTTTACTGGAAGATTTATGCGGAAATTGGGCCATGCATTTTTAAAATTATTTAAAACATAAATTCAGCTTGGGCTGAAATAACAAAAATTCTGTTTCAAAGTTATTGAAAAAATTCAAAGATAAAATTCTGATGATCTAAAATATATATTATTATTTTCTGAATGATATGCGTTGTGGTGCAATGGATAACGGCGCGGAGCCAGAGAGCCGAGTTCAAATTCCAGTTAAATTCATTGTATTCACTTACACGCGGATACCCTTGGGAAAAATATTAATCTATGTTTTCTCCCTCGATGGATTAAATATAGGGATGTATTGGGTTCTATAACTTTGGTTGGCAACCAGTCTACCGCACAAAGTAAAGGCAACCTAGTGCGGGAAATTTTTAATATATGTAAAATCATATAAAAGAGAGTCTATTTAAAAGCATTGACTGTTAAAATACAAGATTTTATTTAGGGAAAGCATCACATTTCGTCATAAAATGACCCAATGGGTTTGATAAACCGTAAAATAAACGAAAAACAAATTGTAATAATGCGATAATTCTAGGTTTGCAAACATTTACAAAGAATCGCTTTTATTTTTCCTCTCCTCTTCAAAAAGAAAGCAGTTATTATTAAATATTATTATTAATTCAACAAAAATAAAAGACAACCCATTCTTATAAACCTTTTTAAATATATATATATATATATATATATAGTACGCCTTACTGGTACATGCTTATGACATGAATTCTATTGTCTTGCATTTAACTTTCAAACAAATAAATTTTAAAACGATACACTGCCAGAATTATGTTTTCTTTTTTTAAGATATTTGTTGTAGGTACAAAAATTAATTATAGTAAATATAACGGACATAATTGAAGTGAGGGGAACAAGCGGAAACAACTTCATTTGCTTAATACGAAAGAAGTGAAACAAAAAAGAAAGGAAAAATGTTATGAGCTAAACGGTTATAAGCAATCTTTGAGTAACGTTGCCAATCCAAGGTAATCTGGGATACACAATTTTTTTTTCTGGACGAAAAGATTATAACGTAAGGAAATAGGCAACCTTATGATTAATGCTAGAGTGCACTGCATAGCCAGTGGATAACCATTATCACAAAATATGTTTCTAATAAATTTCAGTACCTCTTCTAATTTATTTGTATAACAAATCAATGAAACCTGATGAACACAGGTTTTCCTTAAAATAATTTTATATCGTCTGGGCAAAAAAAATCTCAGCGAGTATACAGTCTTATAAATGTGAGATTTTGGTACAAGGGTGCAACAAACTTTGAAACCATTCGTTCAACTAACTTATCCCAAAAAGATAAAGCACCATCGCCTTCGGTTTCACTATCGAAATAAAGAACCTAGTACAAACTGTTCAAGATTCCTACAAGTTAATATTAAACACACAAAAGGTATCATCGGCATAACATTTGTTTTGGCTAGTTCTGAAAAAGAATACTTGCTAATAATATGCAACTAAATGTTGTCGATCGTAGGCTCTAGATTGCTACCAATAGATATACCATCAATCTTCCTGTAGATGATATTTTCAAAATTAAACACCACATAGAAGAAATCATAATAAATTTAACAAAACATTTTCTGGAATAAGACGTGGATGAGAAAGATTGTTAGTACACCAAGTATCAGCACAGATATATATTATTTTATAGAGGAAGATCACAAATAAAAAATGACGGTTAACTGACAGGATATCAATGAGTAGCACTTTAGGCCCTGCGATGGCTAACATGTATCATCAATATTTACATTTTAGTTTTATAAACTGAAGCTATGTACGAGGCGTAGCTGAAAATTTCTAGCGTAAAGACAATTTCCCAAATCAGTATTTTTAAATATGTTAGATAATATGTTGATTTTCTGAAGTTGATTGAATCGGGAACATTTCAGAAACAGTCATAGAAATACTGAGAGTCCATGGGTAAATTCTAACCTACCAAAAACATAAACACCGAACTTAAGGGCTGTAAATTTTCTTTTTGATGATTTTGATGGTAAAATGGTATCTTTATATGCCATCAAATACGATAAATTCCGACAAGTCTCCCGAAGGATAATGAGTCAGATTTAAGAAATGTCTAATAATAATGTCTCAGTGGGAAAAATTGTAAAACACTCATCGTTGCTAACACACTAACTCACATCCACTCTCTCCAACTCTCTCCATATGTACATCCTAAGTCATCTACCACCCCCCTTCTGACATTTCCCATACCCAATCGCTCTATGTAACCCCCTGCGCTATAGTGGCAGTGGAATGCCTTGCTTGGAGTGACACCATTAAAAAAAATGTTACTGAGATCAGCACGAAATACACGTGGTATATTACCGGTTCAAGTGTGTATGTAACCTATAATGATAAGTGGTCTTCAGAGAATTAGAAACACTAGTAAGTTTTATATCTTAGTGGGCACAAAATGTTACGCAGACGACAACGTATTGATCGTAGACACAGAAAGAAAACAACAGTATCTCCTAAAAAAGCTAGCAAAGTCTGGATATAAACAAGAATTAATTATAAATTGTAAAAAGACAGGAAAGAAATAGGGGCAGCCGAAGAAGAGAGTTACAAAATGGAGACGTTCTAATAAAGTACTTTCCAAGAACGGTTATAAGCGATGATAGAAAATCTATGACGTGAAATAAAATGACTTTAATAGCAAAAGTCAAACAAAGTTATAAGAAGCACCAAAATCGCGTTTGGCATTAAGATATGATTTCTAAACAATTATGTAATTCAAGAGAGTTTTCTCACGCTGAATTCTTGATAATTATCTCGCAGATGGAGAAGAGAGTTAAGGCAACTCTGATGTGGTTATACAGAAGTATACTGAGAATATCATGAAACAAGCATGTGACCAAAACAAAATTCAGAAAGCGATTGTTAAAAATGATGTGGAATAAAGGCTTAGACTCACAGAACATACTGAAGGCGAGAATAAACGACGGTAAGCAGCGATCAACCTACTAAGACTGTGCAGCTGCATGGCAGAATATGGACTGGGAAGGATGATGAAGGGTTCAGCACTAGTTACAGTGACAAAAACATATTGTTGTGGAGATCTATAATCGCCCACATCCTGAAATGTTACGACAAATATATCATTAACAGTCGAAGATTAAGTTTTAAAAGAACATTTTAATAAAAACCAACAAAACGAGGAAAGTGTTAAAAGTTAATAGAAAAAATTATCTCAGAATCTCAAACAACTTTGGAACAAATGTTATTTTTCTTCCATAGCAACACTATTTACTGTTTGGAAATGAAAGCGAATTTATCTGGTGTAAATTCGAGATCCATTTGCCATGTGTCACGTTTTTTCATTGTTTCGATATTGTCGAAAAATGATTTTTCGTTTCGCATCGATCTGGACAACGTGTTAGAAATTACACGATTTACATTTCGCTATCTTTTCACGTCACAGCTATTGTCGATAACTTGTTTGGGTTTTTATTCAACAATGATCGTGTCATGCCGTAGAGTTTGTTGCGCACGTTTGCTAGTGAGTAATTAGCAAAGGCTAGAAGTGTAATTCCAAATGGCGACATGTAGATCAAGAATTGTCTGAGTAGAGAAAAGGCGAGAATTAATAAAAACAAATTTCTCTCAATATGCCGTTATATGCGTTCCATTAGCGATAATACAGGATCATTATATAAAACTTGGGTGGAAATATACGGAAGAAAAATAAATTTGAGTAACAGCGATAGTGAATTTATAAAAATCAGTTGTAATACTTATGTATACATAGATTCAGCGAATATACTGAGATAGATAGATAGATAGATAGATAGATAGATAGATAGATAGATAGATAGATAGATAGATACATTTAGGGAGACTGAGATAGATAGATAGATAGATAGATAGATAGATAGATAGATAGATAGATAGATAGATAGATATATTTGGATAGACTGAGATAGATAGATAGATAGATAGATAGATAGATAGATAGATTTGGACAAACTGAAATAGATAGACACACACACACACTCACACACACACACACACACACACACACACACACACACACATATATATATATATATATATATATATATATATATATCTGTCTATCGATAGATAGATTCCGACAGACTGAAATTGATAGACACACACACACACACACACACACACACACACATATATATATATATATATATATATATATATATATATATATATATATCTGTCTATCGATAGATAGATTCCGACAGACTGAAATTGATAGATAGATAGATAGATAGATAGATAGATTCCGACAGACTGAAATAGATAGATAGATAGATAGATAGATAGATAGATAGATAGATAATCAGTAAGGCTTATACGCAATGCGGGGCGAATTGTTTGCTATTCTGCCATATATTTAGAACCTAACATTTCTGTTTCAAATATATGTGAATTATGCATAAAATGAGTGGCTAGTCAGAGCGTTACTATCCGTTATATAAAAAAGCCACAAGGAAGACATTCTCGTCCTGTTAATTAAAAAAATCAATCACATCACAGATATACACACTTGGGCGGTCATCTCTCTATCGACCCATGGGTGACAAGTTCAGAAATTTATCCCGCAATATTTTGTCAATTATTTCTGCGGTAGACTAGTTACCAACCAAGGCTTAGAACCCAATATGTCCTGCTATTCAACACATAACTGGAAGAAGAAGTGTTGAGTGTTACGTGTTACCTTTCCCAAACGTATTTGCGCGTAAGTGAATACAACGTATTTTACTGGAAATTGAACTCGGCTCTTTGAGTTCTCATTCCGAGCTGATATCCATAGCATCACAACACATCAAAATTAAGCGAACAATTATTGAATAAAAACATTGACTTTAGACAGTTCATCTACAATTTCAACCGGGCTTGCAACAACTTATTCAAAAATTTAAAAAAGTAAAACAATATTTAAAGCTTCATTTTGTCGGTTGAATTTAATTAAAACTAGTTAAATTGATTATTGCTACCAAATATGCACTATATATTATGATAGTAATATTTACCGTTGTTTTTTTCTGTGGAGATATTCGGCATTTACTGATTGAACCGTACTGTTGTGTGATGAAGTTTTCATTAAGACAATTTTTACTGTAATAAGTTTCTAAAATCCACTCTTATCGGTCTTTTTATTACTGATGCCAGATACCGTCTTGCTGTTTTGTACAGTAGTTTTCACCCTGTACAATGCCCGGGTGCCACTTGTGGTAGAGGGTTATTTTTAATCATTTCACTTCAAGCAAGGCATTCCATTGCCAGTATTGCGCAGGTGATGAGAAAGTGTGGATAAATATAGGAAATGTCAGAACGAGGGTGATAGACGGGTAAGAATGTAGATGGGAAGAGTGTTTGAGAGAATGGATGCAAGTTAGTGTGTTAGGAGGTGTCTATTGACCTTACATTTAAACTCCTGGAGATTGTAGCTGTCGGGGAAGCAAGTATGTGGAAGGAAATTCCACAGTCGGGAAGTGCGAGAAAAGAAGCTGTTGGAGTAGTAATTGCAATTAAATTTTATTAATTTCACTGTAAAAGGATGGGATCTAGCTGCTAATCTAGTATCTCGTGCAAATTCGTGCCTAGAGGCACCAGTGATCTAAGTTCATCGGAGTAGGAGCAGTGAAAGTATTTATAGAAGAGGCACAGGGAAGCCACGTCACGCCGGTAAGAGAGAGACTGCAGCCGAGCTACCAAGTCGGTATCGGTCACATTACAGATTCTCCGTTGGATTTTGTCGAGAAGTCCGAGGAGAATAGCAGGGGCATCCGACCAGATGTGACAGCAGTATTCAATACACGGGTGGATAGTAGATTTATATATGTACAGGATAGATTCAGACGGAAGAAACTTCCGGACCCTGCACAGAGAACCGAATTTCATAGCAGCGGATTTAGCAATGGATACGATATAGTCATTCCACTTGAGGTCCGCTAAGAGTGTGAGGCCAAGCAGGCGTAGTGATTTACTCTCTGAGAGGCAAGCCTGTTCCATGCTAATGGGAGGTAGGTGCGATTGTTTATGATGGTTAATTGATAGCAGCTTGGTTTTGGAAGCATTAAGATTTACGAGCCATTTCTTGAACCAGTCCACTACGGATCGTAGGTCCTTTTCAAGCTCAGCAGCGAGGTTCGCTTTATCGCCCACACCAGATTTTTGATTGAGGCGAGAATAAACTGTGGTGTCATCGGCGTACATGCCTACTTGGGATCTTATGGAATCGAGGAGATCATTAATGTAAATAAAAAGGAACGATAGAGCCTTGAGGGACACCCGCGTTCGTATGGTCGTTCTGGGAGGCATGTCCGTTTAATACCACTTCAATGTGCGGTTAGAGAGGAAAGACTGGATTAGGTCAAACAAATGTTCAGTAATACCATAGCTCCGCAGTTTGCGTAGAAGGCCAGCATGCCAGTCTCTGTCAAACGCTTTAGAGATATCCAACGCAACGGTTCGGGCTTTGCCATTCTTGTCGAGAGCCTGGTATATATACTCGGGGGTCGTCGTTAGCATATCAGCAGTAGACCTGGTGAAGCGGAAACCATACTGTTTGTCCGAGAGGAGCCTCTGAGCTGTGAGATGCTGAACCACCTCGGCGTTGATAATGACTTCGAACACTTTGCCAAAAATCGGAAAAAGGCTGGTAGGGCGGTAGTTTGTGGGGTCCGAGTGTTCTCCAGCGTTCTTAAACACACGAACTACAGAGGAAGACTTCCACCAGGCAGGAAGCAGATAGGAAAAGTTGTAGAGCTTAGAAAGGACAGAGGAGAGTTCAGGCGCACATTTCTTTAAGACTATTATTGGGATTCCGTCCCCTCCGCTCGCTTTGTGAGGGTCAAGTTTTGAGATTATGTTAGAAACCAGCGAGGGTTTAATGTCGACGTCATTCAGTTGAGCCTCAGTTCTAGGTGGGAAGTCGGGTATAGAAACTCCACATGAATCCAGTCTCGAATTATTCGAGAATCTGCGAGCAAAAACGGGTAGTTTATAAGATAGGAGGTGAAGATAAAGGTTAACTGGAAATATGTACTGCTCACAGAAGAAGCTGTTTGAGTGCAACTTACTTCTCGCTGATTGAATACAGAGAGAATGTGGGTAGTTTGTAGTGGCTTAGCGGATCCTAGCCGTGAAGGTTACACCAGTCGAAACGAAGAAATGTTGCTCGTCTGAGCAGTTTTGATGGAGATAGAGATAGTGCAGTGAAAGACTCGCCACATTACACTTGTGTTTGAAGGGTGGAAAATAATTCTTCCCAACAGGAACTCAGGGAGGCTTTCGAACACTCTCAAGACTGGAAAGTGAGGACAGAGCAGCTTCTGCTCAAATAGGACAAATATACTCTGATTAGTCTCTTGTAAAGGTAGAGTATAGCACGAGGAGTCAACTACTTATTACAGCGGTACAGTGAGCTGGCCATTTTTCCTGCATCTTTGCTGATATATATGTGTTCATATATAAGTGTTTCAGTGGAATGTCCACATCTTCATTATGTCATTATTTTAGCTGTTGCTGTTATTGGAATTTCCGTTTATTGTTACAATTATTTTAGTTATTCCTTAGCTCCATGATTTAGAGAAGACCTCACTGGAAGCCATTTTAATTATTGGTTTGAGGAAATGTTTGTATGCTGTTGACATATTAGAATTCTCTAAACGGGTCGGGTGCCATGTGTGATATTCATATGAAGGTCTCAGTCTGGCAAGGCTGTTAAAGAATATGATTCTGTTCCTTCGTTTTGTAGAATTCTGAAGTTTTGATTCAACCTCTACACACTATGCCAAATATGCTCATCTCTTTTATTAAATTTGCTATAAGGGATTGATTAACTAATTGATTCGTTTTTTAGGGCTTATAAACCATATGCGTGTTACTTAAACCCAGAAAATATTTTTAAATTTTAAGATTGTGGTTGGGTATGATAATGCTTTAGGGGTACATGCATTACTAATTAACCTATAGCTGGGAGAGAAGAGATGAAGTCATAAGTGAATATAACGAACCCGACTGAAATTGAAACTCAGCTCTTCGATTAAATATTCTGAGCAATTATCTATTAAACCACTTGCAAAGATTACAACATCTGTTAATCCCAAGCAGTCACGATTCTGTTTACTGAGCAGATTCAACGTTGCTTAACTTCCGTAATCATACGAGTACACACACACACACACACACACACACACACAAACAAACAAACAAACAAACAAGCAAAAAGCACACAAACATGTATATATATATATATATATATATATATTTCATTTTTAAACGAGTTATTTCGCTACCTTGGTTTCTATTATGAGTGGAGTCTTTAGGCGATTTTTAATAACTCTATTAGGACCAAAAACTAAGTATTAAACAATCAATATACATATATATATATCATGGATCAAACTTAAGAGAAACAAAGAAGGTTTTAGAGAAAATAGAAACAAAAAAGAAAATTATAGTTAACATCAAAAAGAGCCGGTTGAAATTTCTTGGCCACCGAATGAAGAAGGGGAGTTCGGAAAACCTGATAATCACAGGACAAATTGAGGGAAAACAGCTTACACTGTACTTTTCATAAATATATTTATGAGAATGCGATGTTGTGTTGTGGTGCAGTGGATATCGACTCGGAACGAGAAATCGGGGAGCAGAGTTCGAATTACAATTAAATTTCTTGCATTCACTTACGTACAAATATGGGTTATATAACAGAACAGATATGGTTCTATAGCCTTGGCTGGCAACCAGTCTACCGCAGAAAGCAGTGAAAACCTACTGCGGAATAATATTCTTCCCAGTTACTCATGTCTTATTCGAGACATGATCGTCCAAAGTGTGTATCACATATGGCACTCAATTGACTGACTGATTTATAGCAATGGCACGTGACGTCCACTTTATAACGGTAGTAAAAAGACTGAAGCCAAGATAATAGGTCGTCCTGATAACATTGCATACTCTTCTTTAGAGTTTATCAAGAATCGCTAAATACATGGCAGCAGACCGGATGTGGGCGCAATTTTTAATGCATGAATGATAAATGTGTAACAGAGATTCTGGTTAAAAACTGTTTAGAACGATACAGTTAACTAACATTCCAAGAAGCTGTCTTCGCAATTGATTCAATATAATTCTTCTCCTTCGTCGAAAAGTTTGCCCAAGAAATCATAATGAATCACTCTCATAGAGGTTAGCATCATCCATGCTGATGAAAAGGAAAAAGCTTCTCTAATATGGGTGTGCCTGCGTATGAGTGTTGTTTCTGTGTATGCTTTTAAGTACAATTTTTTATATTTATTTTAAGTAAATAATTTCAGTTCATACAAAATTACTTCTTCTAAGATATGTTTAAATAATATTATGACCATGAAAAATCCGTGATAATGAACAAAATTAAAGATGTTTTATATTTTCAGTTTACTTAAATATATATTTATAAATATATTGTAAATAAAAATAATTATTTGCAAATAGCTATTTCATTAAAAAATTTATATATATATATATATATACATATATATACCTTGAATAAAATTAACTAAAATCCCTTACCCTCCATCCCATGTTTTTCACCCGTTTCTCTGCACTTTATATTCCTTTATATTTTTTTATACCGTACGTTTTCATCTGTTCATTGCAATTATATTTTTGTTCTCTCTTCTTCTTACTTTTATATTTCTTACTTATGTCTCTCAAACTTGACAACATTTTCAGCGTAGCAGTTCATCTTAAGTCGAAGGTGTTATGTTAAGAAAGGATGCGTTTTGTATTTGTTCGTTAGTGACGAATAAATTTCAGTATTTTTCTTTTCCTTTTACCTTCACATCCGTTTATAGCATCTTTTCATTAACTTGCATATTTTCTTTTATTTATCGTGTATTTTCTCATTATATTACTCATGTAAACATTTTATACGTATGCATGTCCGACATATTTATGAAACAATCTTTCAATTAATATTTTTATGATCTAACTGAAACTGAGTATAACATATTCTTTTTAAAAGGACGTAGGAGATCATGGCTCTCCTTAATTTTCTATCTTGTAACTCAAAACCGCTTTAGTTCTCTTAGTTCGACAAGGAACGAAAAATCGGAGAGCTTTGTTCGAAATCCAGTTGAATTCGTTGCATCCACTTACGCGCAATTACCCTTGGGAAAAGTATTAATCCGTCGCTTCTCCCTTGAGCTGTGGGTTAAATAAAAGGATAGACTGGGTGATATATACTTAATTGGCAACCAATCTACCGCAGAAAGAAACGACAGCTGCCCGCGGGAAAATTTTTATGGATTGAGCCATGGATTGAAAAAGACATGATCGCCCAACCGTATATCATATATAGTACTTAACTGACTAGCATTCCAAGTCTATATTCTGCCATCCCTTACACGATCTCGTTAGATATGTGACTCTCTCTTCCTTCTCACTTTCAAAATGTCATGTGAATTTCAAATTCTCAAGGCCTCCTTTCCTTATGACGGATTTCTGTGTCACATATTCTAACGTCTTTTATAACACATCCCAGGTTGTGTACTTGATTTAATTTGACGTATTTATTTGCTATCTTGCATTTTGATGTGAACCTTCTTACTAATAATAATGCATTCTCTCTTCTCACAACTGATATTTATTTCTTCAAGCTTTCTAATATACTTTCAACTTTCAATATAAATGGCACATATATAATTAGTTAGGATATATATATCTGAGATGAGGTAGTATTTACACTATTTACATTATTTGGACTATTGTCCTCATATCTTTTGCTATTTGTACGACATTTCGGCCGTTATACGGTCCGGTCTTCTTCAGGTGCTAGAAAATTCGAAGTGAGCCTTTTATCACGATCACTGGGCTATATGGTTCTCATTCCTTGCGCGAAGCCTCTTCTGGTAGTCATGAATTATCTCTCTCTAACCCTGGAAGTTACATTTTCACTACTGCTGTAGGCTGGTATTGAACTAACCAATTTAAAAAATTGCTACACGAACTCTGGTAAAAAATAATTACTAGTTTATAAGTTCTAGAAATTCAGTTGTTCTTGTCCTTAAGTACAGATGGCCCAATGGATACATACGGTTTGATGTCAAAGAAAGAGTGAGAGAGAGATGGAATTCAAGGAAATAGAAGATGGCAATTGACATTGCACTTAAACCGTTGAAGATTGTAGCTATCATGAAAACACGCATGCAGAAGAAAGTTCTACAGGCAGTAAGTGCAATAAAAGAAACTGACATTTGTTTATTTTGACGGTAATAGGGTAGGATCTAGTTGTTAGTCTCGTAGCTAGAGTAAATTCGTATAGAGGAGGCGGGGCATCAGGGAATGAAGCCCGTCAGAGCAGAAGCCGTGAAAATATTTGTAAAAATGACAGAAGGAAGCTACATCCCAACGGTGAGAAAGTGACTGAAGTCGAACTGCCAACGCGGGACCGATTATATTGCAAAATCCTCCTTTAGATTTTGTCGATAACGGCAAGATGAATAGACGGAGCCCCCGACCAGATATGACAACAGCATTTAGTGCACGGACTAAAGGTAGATTTGTAAATGCAAAAAATTGATTCTGACGAGAAAAGCTCTCTGGATTGGCACAGCGACCCAAACTCCTTAGTAGTAGATGTAGCTATTGATTCGATGGAGTCATTCCACTTGAGATCAGCTGAGAGATTGAGGCCGAGGAGGTGCAATGTATTGCTTACGGGTAAACTAGATTAACTCATACTGATAGGAGGTAAGAAAGCTTCTCTATGGTGTTTAAAGGAGAGAAACTTCGTTTTGAAATCATTCAAATTTGCTAACCATTTCTTACCCCATTCCATCACAGATTAGAGGTCCTCTCCAAGAGCAGAAGTGTGATTTACCTTGTCAGCCCTTGCAGATTTCAGATTGAGACATTAACTGCTGATAAGAAATATGAAAAGATTTTGATCTCAAGACTGAAGCAGAGTTTTATTTTAATCCTTATTACCCATCCTTAAAAAATGGGACGATGATCACTGAAGATTCATAGCTAGAAACCTAAAACTACTAGCGGCTTTTCATAACTTTATAATTAATATCGGACATTTTTTTAGAAACCTATAATTACTGCTTAATATTTTTAGGGAACTATAATAAACTATAGATTTCTTAGAATTCTATAATTAATATCGACTTTTTTAAAAATATATTATTAATCTATAATTATTTAGAAAAGTGCATTTAATACCGTTGTATGTGGTGCAATAGATATCGGCTCGGAATGAGATTTCGGAGGACCGAGTTCAAATTACATTTGAATTTGTTACATTCATTTTGGAATTCCTTGGAAAAGGTATTAATCCGTTACTTCTCTCTCCAGCTATGAGCTGAACTGGTAAGGATAGATTGGGTTCCATATCCTAGGTTGGCAACCAATCTACAGCCAACAGAAATGGCAACCTCCTGCGGGAAATGTTTCTGCTTAGTCAGTTATGCATTTAACTGACTGAATTATTACCGGATTTTCTATAAAACCTATAATTAATAACGTCTTTTTAGAAACTTGCATACGAAAATGTATTTTTTGGAAACCTGTAATTAATACGAGTTTCTCTAAAATTAGTAATTAATACAGGAGTTTCTGTAAAACCTTAATTTATAACGGTTTTTAAAAAACTTACATTTGATAACGTATTTTTTTAGAAACCTCTAATTAACACTTGATGTTCTATAAGATTGATAATTTTTTTAGAACCATTAACACTGGTTTCGTTTTTAAACTTATAATTTAAATTAGATTATTTCTTTATTTTTATAATTAATGCTATATATTAAAGTGGGTTTATGTACCTATTTCAAATGTGAAAATATTCGAGGAATTTTGAATGAAGCTATTCAAAAGGAAATTAACATGTACGAATACATTTTTTCTTCACCCATTTGTCCGTTTTTGTTTGATTTGAAAAATGTCTTTCAGTTTGATTTTACAATGATTTTAATAGTCTATTTATTTATTCTATTTGATTTAATACTAATACAATTACGTGATATATAAATTTCAAAATTTCCCAGCAGACTGACTTTTATTTTAATTTTAATTTTTAGTTTTATTATTTTTATTTTTGATCCCCTCAGATAATACGCTGTCTTCTAGAATCTGCAACTAACTTTTCTCAGCAAAGTTGTAGCATAAAACATACTTTGCTTCAGTTAAAGACGAAGCGTAAATGTATCTGAGTAGGGGTCTGTAACAGGGATTTTAACCACCGTAATTAACAGATACAAGGAGCCATTAATCTAAAGAAAGAGCATATTCCTGGGTCTTCTACTAGGTAATTTGATTCTCGTCGTTATAGACAATTTTTACATACTTATCTTACAAATTTATCTTATACATTTATATGATTTGAATATTTCTGTCACGTGTGATTTGGTGCTTCTACTGTATATTTAGGGATTCTTGATAAAATACAAAAAAGAATTTACAAATTTATTAGTCGTAGTCCAGTATCTCGGCTTCAGACTTTTTTCCGACCGCATTAACGTAGTTTTCCTGTCTTTTCGATAAATATTTTTCATGGTAATTGTTCTGATGAGTTTTTCTCTATGGTACCTAGATTTATGCATTTAAGCGCACCAAACATTAGTGCCAAAGTTTCGTCATCTTACAGTGAAAATAGCTAGATTTAACCATCAGTTATATACTAACAGTTTCTTCTCTCGATTTGAGAAATCTTTTCCAGCCTCTTCCTTTCCAGTTAACTATGTTCTTCAAAAATTTAAATGCAATGTCAGTTGTTATCTTCTTAATTTCAGTCTTTTTGTTATTTTCTCTCTTGTTTTTCTCCTATTTACATTCAGTAACATCTTGCATCTCAGTGGCTTTATCGCCTCTTTTAGGATGAAAAAATTAAAAACCCGAGTTAACATTCTTAATAATTTAAAAATCAAATTTTCTTCTACATACAACTTCAGTATTATTTACACCGACAAAAACCTAGATTAATGACGTAGAACTGCAAAAATTACTTTAATATATTAGCTTTTTTAAAACTAGATAATACATATAATTTAAGATTAACTAGTTCATATTCTTTAGTCTCTTACGTTTCCGCATTTTTTACATAAGCCTGTTGAATTTTTTCTCGGGGAATCAATTCATTTCTGGTTTCCATTGCATACGTGTATCAACATTCTGTGTTTAATCTCTGAAGCAACTTAACTTTTTCAGTCTCAAGTGAAAAGAACGCCCTCCAGTTTCTCTGTTTAATCAGCAGAAAGAAAAGCACTGCTCTGTTTCTTTGTTGAACGAAAAGGTCGAGACATATCCGGGATAATTGGAACAAGCTGGAACGTTGGTTACTCTTAAAGAACACTTAGATTTTAATCTCTTTTGCGCTGCACGTTGCCTCCAGTGCCAATCAAGTTCTCAAACAAGGATCTGGATGAATCGCCTCGGCCCACTGGCTGGGCACGTGTTGATACTCAATTAATAGCAGAAAGAAACAGGAAAGAGAACGAACCGCATAAGGAACAGACAAAAGTGAGTGACTCAAGCGTTTGTTTTGAGAGAGAAAATTTAGGCTCCACAGATAGAATAAAATATGAAAAAAATAACTAAAATAAAACATGGTTATACTGTGCCTGTATTATTATCGAGCTATTCAATAAACTTAACTTTGTCTAAGATCTTAAGTATGAAACACCAAGTGAGAATCAAACTCAAAATACAATAGTATTCGTAACAGTTGGTGAGACTGTTTCTTTAACCATCATTATAAGTATAGACGGCTTACGATTATATCATGCTGGAACACTGGTTCTCGTACGATCACCGAAATGAAACAGCCTCGAGCCTAATCAGTACCAAGATGGGTGACCACTTAGGAATACCAGATACTGTAAGCTTGGATGTGCGGTTAGTGCAATGAATAATGGCTCGGAATCGGAAATCGGAGTGCCGAGTTCCAATTATATAATGTTCTTTATATTCACTTACGCGCAAATACATTTGGTAGATCTATACATTCACACCTCCTCCCTCAGCTATGGGTCAATTTGTAGAAATTTCAACAGTTAATCATTAAAAATTCTTACAATCTAGAAATATTTTTCTGGTTTTAAAATACCTCCAAAGAGTCGCAAGGTTGTAAAAAGCAAATCGATTAATCAACCTATATCTAGGTATTCTTTTAATTGTCACCTAAGCATACGTGGCGACAGTTTTCTCCATTCAGTACTCTATATATTCAGAACGTGAACGATGATTTGCTAACTACAAATTCTTATACTTTGCTGCTTTACGCAATGTTTTCTCCTTACTATTTTCCTCAGTACGTGATCTGCCATTCATTTATACAACCCCGACAGGAAGGTTACTTGTTATTTTCCTCTATGCATCTGGTTCTCTGTATGTCTTGTGTGTCTCGAAATCTCCAAGCAGACTTCTCTCATTACATGTCCCTGAGATGTATGTCTTTCGTATTCTACGCGCTGCTGTCATTTTTGTTCGCATTTCCTTAAACCTTCCGTGTTGTTCAAATATTCCGTCTGTGTTATTCTCTACATTCTTCAGTAGAACCACATTTTCGTCGGCACAAGTCATTTGTGTCATATTCACTGCCATATAGAAGAACTGATATTATACAACGATCCAGTACTTTTTTTCCTAATGAATGTTTTATTATTCTTAATATTTACTTAACTTTAGAAAGCATCATCTGCGGTTCTAATGCCTCTTCGGATTTCAGTGTCACATTTTCCTGATTTTTCGCAATACTCATAGCTTATTATTTTTAATGGATATTCGTATTTGAGTAAATACTCCGATTTTATAATTAAACAGTATATTTATTTATATCTACCGGCTTGAAAAATTTGTGTTTAAAGGCAATATTTCAGGCTTTGTCTAGCCATAAGTCGTTCGTGGTCGTGCGGTTTAAGTAACGTCAAATTAATTGACAGTTTCCTTTAGGGAATGCAGGTTCTAATCCTGTTGGAGAATGCATGTTTTCATAACATGATTTCTCGATTATTCAGACTGGTAGATATCAATAAATATTTGCTCAAATACGAGTATCCATTAGAAAAAGTGTTTGAACAAATAAATTTTTTAATAATTCAATTATTACTTGAAAATTAAATTTTATTGCGTACCATTAAATAAAAGCGCTTAAATTTTTATTAACACAAGTGTTCAAACTGTTGTCCCACACAATTTAGACATTTTGGAAGTCTGTCTCTGACACTTCGACAAAAAGTGTTACTTGGTTTTATTTTAACAAAAAGAAGGGAAAATATAAGTAAAATGAAAAAAAAGTCTTTTAATTTGTATCCACTTCTTAAAGTAACAACCAGCATTTATATTTATGATTGTTTTTGCAATATTTTATTGAAGTTGTTAAGATTGTTAACTTAGGAGAATTTATTGCTGTAGAACTCACCATAATATTATTCAAAGTGTTTAATTAAAATTCATCAGAAATTTAAAATACAAAACCATCAAATTTTCACGTGTTATTATTATTATTATTATTATTATTATTATTATTATTAACATCATATTTACATTTCTGCTATGGTGACACTATTCTTCGGGAAGACTTAAGGCAGGTAATCGCGTGTTGTTATGGCTGCATTTCATTTGTTTTTCTTACTCTCATAACATCGCTAACGTTACATAGGCTAAGTTGCTCTTAGTGCATGGGTTGAACTTCTCAAGATAATTTTTTGTATAACTTTTAATGTAGGATTCCTCGGGACATTTTCAATGTGTTGTGTTCTTTTTTATAATTCCAAGCTCACCTACTAGGACTGATAATATTCTTGTTTTCAAATTCCACATTTTTTAAAATTTCGATTTACAAATCTTGAAACTTCGAAAGTTTTTAAAATTTCTTTGTTTTTATAACCTCTGGCTAAGCCATATTAATTAGTTGGTATGTATTTTCTTTTCGGTTTTTGACAATTGAGTTCAGTACCAGGCTACAGCAGTAGTGAACAAATAACTTAGAACATCAGGTTAAAGGGAGATAACTCATGACTACCAGAAGCTGCTTCTCACAAGGAATGAGAATTATATACCCCAGTGAGTGTAATAAATTCGAAATCACTAGCACTTAAAGAAGGCCGGAGCGTACAACGGTCGAAACGCCGTGAAAATAGCAAAGAAGACGAAGAAATGGACAATAGTCCGAATAATGTAAATACTACCTCATCTCTGAAATATAGACAAATACTGATCTTTTCCAAAGTATTTGAACTCAGTGAAAAGACTCTGGTCTTGCGCAGCAAGAATAAAACCTTCCGTTTCAGCCGTTAATCTCGATGCTTGTAACCATCGATGCTTGTTAAATTTATCAGCATCGGCTTTATTTCTACAGAATATACTAAATGTAAATCTCGTTTGTATTTATTGATTGAATATTTTTTTACTTTTTGTTTTACGTTGTTTGACGAATTGTATCATCTTGTTCTTTGTTGTTTCTGTGGATATTAGTCAGCCAATAGTTGTTGTCTTGCATGACAATTCTAGCTGAATAAGACATCTTCCGCCTTATTTACGGAGTATGTATAAACGATATGAATCAGCATTTAAATGCTGCATATGTTGCTTAGAAAGAAGCTTTCTTGATTTAGAATCCCTTCGTTTGAAGTCAGAACTCATTTCCAAATGTCGAAACTATATTGAACCACTGGGATAGCAAGTCTATTAATGGCCGTAATTCTGTTCTGAGAATACAATTCAGTTCTTAACATCTAGAGTAGTCTTTTCGGCACAACTTCTTTCGATTTTGATGTTGAAATGTCACCCTCATTTACAACAAGATACTTATAATTTTCCTCTTGCTCTAAATCTTTAATTGCTGCATCAGGATGTAAGTTAACAGAAGAAGCTATTTATAGTAATCATCGTAAAATTGTGGCTTTAGCACATTTATTCAGACTGAATTCTATTCCAATATTGTCGTTGAAACATTTTACTGTTTTCAAGAGACCTTTCATCTCACTGTCATTTCTAGCATACAACTTTAAGTCATTTAAAATAGATATCTTATTTTCATTTGAGATATCATATAGATAACATTCCACCCCATTAAGTTGGCTTGTTAATCCTATTAGAAATATACAAATAGTAATGTATACAAAATATCACCTTTAAATATTCCTCTACTGATGTTTATTTTACCAGACTTATAGATTTCACTGAGAGGATTGAGATAATGTATTGTTTTCCATATCAATATTGATTGTTTGATGAAATTGATATTTTGTATATATTTAAATATTCAGTAATAGAGTACACTATCGAATGACTTACGATAATCTATCGAGATTTTTCCTTATCGTGAAACAGTTTTCCAAGATGTTCTCTTAATAAATAATTGGTTACCTTGCACCTTCTTGTTCAAGGTGTGGTATGTCATTCTTTTACCAAGAAGAAATATGCCTGTTTTGTCAGAATAGACGTCATAACTTTTTAAGTAGTGGGAAGACATGTAATTGGTCTATAGTATTTTGGGAGCATTTACGTTCACATTCTTGGGTAGAAGGAAGGTAATCACTTTGGTTCCCCATGCCGGAATTTTAGTAGAATCATAAACTATTTATTGGAGTTCTTTGGCTAGTTTTTTGTGTGCTGTTTTTAGATAACGGATCCAAAAGTTAGGAATTGGAGATTGGAGATTTCCATTTGTTTGCTTTTCTCTGTGCATATTAAGCATTTTCTTCTGTGATCCCGTCCATGTTTGTTCTATCGCTTGTGCAATCCAGTTTGCTTGTTTGTTATCTTTATTAGGGCGTGCCTTTATTTTTATCCATACACTGTTACTTTTTTTTTTTAATGTGGGTTATCTTTAATTTTTTTGTTCACCTCTTTCTCTGTGAAATTTCTTCGCATCGGTATGATAGATATTTCGTAGCATCTGATTCTTTACGCCTTCAGTTGTATTGTCCGCGTTATAATTTCTTTGGGAGATTTCATTTTCATTCCTTTTTTTTTTTTTTTTTTTACTTTTATTCCCTATCTAGTGCTTAGATATTTTTCCTTGCCAGTTCATCGAGTACTGAGAATTCATTTCTAAGTTGTTCAATTTCTGTCTGTAGTTATCTTTTTCAAAATGGATCTTAATGCTTGTGAGACTACCTTTTTTATTTTGATGTTCAATTTTTTTGTTGCTGCTATTGCTGATGCATTTATTGGTTCGTTGAGACTTAGATGTGGGTCTACTTCATCCATAATCAAGATGAATGCTTCATTGTATAATTTAATAGTTTTGAGGTCATGTTTTTATTGATTATTATTATTATTATTATTATTAAGTTGCCAACGTTTCATCATATTTCTATTTCTGCTATGGTCGCACTACCTGCCAAGTCTGCAGGAAGACCTAAGGCAGGTCTTGGTGTGTTGTTATGGCTCCATTTCATTTTTTTTTATCTCCCTAACATCTCTAGCGTTACCTAGACAAAGTTTTCCTTAGTGTGTGGGCTGTACTTAACAAGACAATTTTTTGTATATCTCTTAAGCTGGAGTTTCCAGGAATTCTTTCAATGTGTTGTTTTGTTCCATTTTTTATCATTCCAAGTGCACCTACTATCACAAGCACGATTCTTGTTTTCAATTTCCAACATTCAATTTCCAGGTCTTTATATTTTGACAGTTTTTCAAATTCCTTGGTTGCTATGTACAATACGCTGGACAAGCCATATCAATTAATAAGCAAGTTTTTTTTCTTGTTTTTTAAAAATAATGTCCGGCCTATTTGATTCAATTTTTTCTGTCTGTTCAGATCGTGTAATCCCATAGAATGGTGACATCTTCTATTTCTGTAACTGGTGCTGGGTGATGTTCATACCAGTGTTTGTTTACATATTTTCCATAGTGTTTGCACATTGTCCAATGCAAATATTGCCCCACTCTATCGTGACGATTTTTATATTCATTTGGGACAAGTACGTCTATTGTTTATTGATATTTGTTACAGAACTTGCATTTTGGATCCATATTATGTATAACATTTGCCTGAAAGTTTCTAATGAAATAATTTTGGTCTTGTGCTGCAAGAATAAAGCCTTCAGTCTCAGACGTTAATCCCGATGCACGTAACTATCGATGAGTATTAACTTTTTCAACATGTTCTGGATATTGGCCATGCAGAGCTTTGTCTTGCCAGCGTTGTTTCATCTGTTCAAGAGCTTTATCTTTGGCTTTCATTTTCATATATTTTGCGGAAATAGTTCGTTCTTGGCTTCTGTTTTGCTTTTTTTATAGAATCTACTAAATGTAAATCTTGTTTGTAATTACTGCCTTCTATTAATTTTTAATATTTTTCATTCTGTTTTTATGTTGTTTAACTAATTGTATCATTCAGTTCTTTTGTTGTTTCTATGTCTGTTAGTAAACCAATAGTTGTCTTGTATGACAATTCTAGCTGAATAAGACCACTTCCACCTTCTTTAAGGGGTATATATAGACGGTCTACATTAGCCTTTGGATATTGCATCTTATGCTTATAAAGCAGCTTTCTTGTCTTAGAATCCATTCATCTGATGTCGTTTAGAGTCCAGTTCAAGATGTTGAAACTATATTGGCCACTGGAATGGCAAGGATATTAATTGCCATAATTCTGTTCTGAGAATTCAATTCAGTTTTTAATATCATTCGTAGTCTTCTCTCTACGCACTATTTCTTTCATTTTTTTATAGTGAATTGTTCACTCTCATTTACACCTAGGTATTCTAAGCTTCTTATGGCTCTAAATCTTCTATTGTTACAGCAGGGTCTATGCAAATTGAGGATGTTATCACATTTATTCAAATTGAATTTCATTCCAGTGTCTTCACAGAAGCATTTTACAGTCTGAAGAAGACCTTTCAGGTCATTATCATTCTTAGCATACAACTTTAAGTCATCCATGTAAAATAGACGGCTTTTCTTTTGGGTAATTTTATAACCACATTCTGTCTTGTTACGTTCATTGGTTAATGCTATTAATGATATGCAAAATACTAAAGGAGACAAAGAGTCACCTTGAAATACACCTCTTTGGATGTTTATTTCATAAGAATTATAAGTTTTATTCGTATTATTATTTTTATGTCATTTTTCATTATATTTCGATTTCTGTTATGGTCGCACTACCAACCAAGTCTGTGGGAAGACCTAAGGCAGGTTGTGGCGTGATGTTATGGCTCCAGTTCATTTTTCTATTTCCCCTATCATCCCTAGCATTACATAGACAATGTTCTGGGCTGTACTTAATATAACAATGTTTTGCATAACTCTTAAGCTAGGGTTCCCAGGGATTCTTTCAATGTGTTGTTTTGTTCCATTTTTATCATTCCAAGTGCACCCACTATCAGAGCTCTTGTTTTCAATTTCCACATTTTTTCTATTTCAGTTTCCAGGTCTTTATATTTTGACAGTTTTTCAAATTCCTTGGTTCCTATGTTACAATCCGCTGGACAAGCCATATCAATTAATAGGGAAGTTTTTTCTTTCTGGTTTTTAATAATAATGTCCGGCCTATTTGCTTCTATTTTTCTGTCTGTGTAGATGGTGTAATCCCATCGAATGGTGACATCTTCTATTTCTGTAACCGGTGCTGGGTGATGTTCATACCAGTGTTTGTTTACATATTTTCCATAGTGTTTGCACATTGTCCACTGTAAATATTGCTTCAATCTACCGTGACGATATTTATATTCATTTGGGGCAAGTAAAGAACAACCTGAGATTAGACGGTCTATTTTTTCTTGGTGTTTATCACAAAACCTACATTTTGGATCCATATTATTATGTATAATATTTGCCTGAAAGTTTCTAGTAATCATCTGGATTAAAGTCTGAGACTGAAGGCTTTATTCTTGCAGCGCAAGACCAAAGTCAAAAAGAGTCTTGCGCTGCAAGAATAAAGCCTTCAGTTTCAGACTTTAATCCAGATGCACGTAACCATCGATGAGTATTAACTTTTTCAACATTAGATTTATTGCCACGTTCTGGATATTGGCCATGCAGAGGTTTGTCTTGCCGGCGTTGTTTCATCTGTTCAAGAGCTTTATCTTTGGCTTTCATTTTCATATTTTTGCGGCAATAGTTCGCTTTTGGCTTCTGTTTTGCTTTTTTACAAAATCTACTAAATGTTAATCTTGTTTGTACTTAGTGCCTTTTTTATTTATTTTTTTAATCACATCACTCCAAGCAAGGCGGTAAGGCTACTGGTGTGCAGGGTGCTACGTAAGAGTGAATAGATTGTAAAAGAGAAAGCCAGAAACCATGTCCTAAACAGGGAACAAGGGATGAGCCTCTACACCTGTTCAATAGACGTGGGTGGAGTGTTAATCGGGCGATAGTTCAGTCTATCTACTCCAATTAAAAAAAATAAACAAAAAAGAAAGTGAAAAGAATGGAAAAGAGAAAGCCGGAAACCATGTCCTAAACAGGGAACAAGGGATGAGCCTCTACACCTGTTCAATAGACGTGGGTGGAGTGTTAATCGGGCGATAGTTCAGTCTATCTACTCCAATTAAAAAAAATAAACAAAAAAGAAAGTGAAAAGATTGGAAAAGAGAAAGCCGGAAACCACATCCTAAACAGGGAACAAGGGATGAGCCTCTACACCTGTTCAATAGACGTGGGTGGAGCGTGAACCGGGCGATAGTTCAGTCCATCTACTCCAACTGAAAAATAAACAAAAAAGAAAGTGAGAAGATTGAAAACCACGACCGAAGTCGAAGGAAAGTATAAGTATAAGTCGAAACGAAATTTAAACGCAAAAGTTATTTACAATAGCAGAATGCTACCCCTGTTAAAAAATTCAGACAAAATAAAGACAAAAATTAAACAGACAAAAATTAAAATTAAAATAAAAAAATTAAAATAAAAAGCGGAAATCTACATACCAGTTAGGTTAGACAGACTGAAAAAGTTGAGCAGAAATACCGAACTCGGATTCCGTTTTTTAATTTTCCCAGGGAATTTACTGGTGTTATCCGCCATCTTGGGTTAGTTGAAATTGAAAGAGAGAGAGAGAGAGAGAGAGAGAGAGAGAGAGAGAGGAGGGATAGCCCTCTGTGAAGAGGAGTTCATAATGACCGATAATACACCGACCCTACCCTTAAAGAATTCCTTCAAAGAGTGAAACCACTATGAAAACTTTCGCCATTTACGTCGAAACGACATTTAAACACAAAAATTATTTAAACGCAAAACTTATTTACAATAGCAGAATACTACCCCTGTTAAAAAAATTCAGACTAATTAAAGACAAAAATTAAACAGACAAAAATTAAAATTAAAATAAAAAAATTAAAATAAAAAGCGGAAATCAACATACCAGTTAGGTTAGACAGACTGAAAAAGTTGAGCAGAAATACCGAACTAGAATTCCGTTTTTTAATTTTCCCAGAGAATTTACTGGTGTTATCCGCCATCTTGGGTTAGTTGAAATCGGAAGAGAGAGAGAGAGAGAAAGAAAGAAAGAAAGAAAGAAAGAAAGGATGGCCCGCTGCGAAGAAGGGTTCATAATGACCGATGCTACACCGACCCTACCCTTAAAAAATACCTTCAAACAGCGAAACCACTATGAAAACTTTCACAATATTTTTTCTTTCTTTCTTCATGTTGCCTTACTACTTGTATCATCCTAGTCTTTTGTTGTTTCTATGTATGTTAGTAAGCCAATAGTTGTTGTCTTGTATGACAATTCTAGCTGAATAAGACCTCTTCCCCCTTCTTTACGGGGTATGTATAGACGGTCTACATCAGCTTTTGGATGATGCATATTATGCTTAGAAAGAAGCTTTCTTGCTTTAGAATCCATTCGCCTGATGTCGTTTAGAGTCCAGTTTAAGATATTGAAACTATATTGGACAACTCGGATTACAAGGGTAATTACCATGATTCTGTTCTGAGAATTCAATTCAGTTTTTAATATCATTCGTAGCCTTCTATAGTACTCTTTACGCACTATTTCTTTCATTTTTTTTCAAATTGTGAATTTTTCACTCTCATTTACACCTAGGTATTTAAAAGCTTCTTCTGGCTTTAATTCTTGTATTGTTACAGCAGGGTCTAAGCTAATAGAGGATGTTTCTTGTGGTGATCCACGTAAGACTGTAGCTTTAGCACATTTATTCAAATTGAATTTCAATTCAATGTCTTTTCTGAAGCATTTTACACTTTGCAGAAGACCTTCCAGCTCATTATCATTCTTAGCATACAACTTTAAGGCATCCATGTAAAACAGATGGCTTATTTTCTTTTGGCCTATTTTATAACCACATTCTGTCTTGTTAAGTAGACTGGTTAATGCTATTAATGATATGCAGAATAGTAAGGGAGACAAAGAATCACCTTGAAATATACCTCTTTTGATGTTTATTTCACCAGACTTATAGGTTCCATTCATATGATTGAGGTAAAGTGTTGTTTTCCATATCGACATGTACTGTTTGATGAAATTGATGATGAGGGGTGATATCTTGAATATATTTAGTCTTTACAATCCAAGAATGTGGCACACTATTGAATGCCTTACGATAATCTATCCAGGTAGTACTAAAATTTTTCTTTGTACTGTAGCAGTTTTTGAAAATCATTCTGTTAATAGGCAATTGGTCTTTACATCCGTAACTGCCACGTTTGCATCCTTTTTGTTAAAGCAGTAACATATCATTTCTTTCCAAGACTAAATATGTCTGTTTTGTTAAATTAGATGTTAATAGTTTATATGTTGTCGGAAGGCATGGAATTAATCTGTAGTTTTTCGGGTTGTTTGTGTCACTATTATTGGCTAGAAGAAATGAAATTTTTTTGGTCATCCATGCAGGAATTTTAGTGGGATCGTCAAACATTTCTTGAAGTTCTTTGGCTAGTTTATTATTTGAATAATATCGCCAAAAGTTAGAAATGTTATCTATACCTGGAAATTCTCAATTCTGTGCTTCTTTAGTGCAAATTTAACATCCTCTTCTGTAATTCCAGCCCATGTCTGTTCTGGTTTATTTTTGATTCGTTCTATCTCTTGTGAAATCTAATGTACTTCTTTGTTATGTTCTTTAGGACAAGCCCATATTTTTTCCCAGAACTGTATAACTTCTTCCATTTTGGGGGAGAGTGTCATTTCAATTCTTTTTTTACCTATTTCCCTGTAAAATTTCTTTGCACCGGTTAGAAAAGTTTTGTTTTGTCTGTAGGAGCTTAATCTTTTCTCATAGCGTCTTATTCTTTGAGCCTTCAGTTGTATTGCTTGCTTTCTTTTTTCCTTAGTTGATAGGACTTCATGTTCATTTCTAATGTTGTATTTTCTTTCGACCTTTCTGTTCAATTTTTTTGTTGCTGCTATTTCTGATGCATATATTGCTTCATTGAGATTTATATGAGTGTCTTCTTCAAAATCCAAAATTAATTTGTGCTGCATTGTAGAGCTTAATAGTTTCAAGGTTATGCTTTGTTGGTTGTAACTTTGGGAGCTGTTCTCGTTCCTCCATTGCAATATTTTGTATTTGACTTATATGGTTCTTGATTTCTTGCTTGGCTTCTTCTATACTGTTCTTGTTTTCCGTAAAATAATTCTGTTCAATGTGTTTTGAACTCGTTTTATTTGCCGTCTTGTAACTGACTCAGATCACACCTTTCCAGCACTTCTAAACTTATAGAATTTTCTTCACAGTGATGTGTGTGTATCACGGTTTTTACATTTTTCATATTTTGTTGATTCGACTATTCCTGTTGCAATTCTTTTTATCTCATTAATTTCAGTCTCTGTTAATCTTATTTCGCATGATGCACCTTCGTACATTGACTAATTTATTTTCGTCAATATACTTTCTATTTGCTTGACCAACTTTTTCACGCCAAATGCCATATGTTTGGCGAGTGACGTTTTTTTTTGAGGCTCTAGTAACCCTTCATGAAATGCAGTCACATCGACTTGGTACTCCTCACGAAACCATTTTATTTTTTCTTTCTTTATATATACGGTTATAGATATAGCTGGAGAATTTTCAGGACCACCATTAAGATTATTCTGGTTGTGGAGACCTGAAGATTCAGTCTTTGTGTTGGAGTTGGTTCCTATGGCAGATTTTTCGACCTCAGCTAGGTTCGCTCCTGAAGGACGGACTCCCTGTTTATCCACTGAAAGAGCCATACTGGAATTTTTATTTCTATTTGTATTTCTCATATTTTTCCCACGAGTGACGCACGGGTCCAAAGGTCCACCCAAAGTTGCCCGGCACGTTGGGTAACGGTCTTTTACAAACAGGGTCCCGAAGCCTGTAGGGGATCGTTTGTGACCTCATAACGCAGTAGCCATTCACTCCTCGGCACGATTAACATCTTGAATTGCGGGTTGTTGTTCGGAGTTATCCTGCTCCTAAATTGGTTGCCAAGCGACAGCTGACAGCCGCGATTGGAATTCAAAGAGAAAGACGCTGGTTTAAAAATAAAAAACTTATTATTATTATTATTATTATTATTATTATTATTATTATTGTTATTACTACTGTTACTACTATCACTACTCTAAATTATGCAATCATGGGCAGTATTCAATGTTGTGAAAATTTGCATATTTGCTATATATAACTTAGTACGATTCAAAAAGAGAATGCCAGTCTAGTTAGATTGCGTTGAGCAAAAATCACAAATAATAATAATCACAAAAAAGATTAACAACTCAAAAGTTCCTAATTCAAAGCTGTCTTTTTTACCGGTGTTCGTGCACTCTTTACTTCCACCAATGAGAAATACACAACCCCAAAGCTGGCAATAATATTATTATGGTTATTGTTTAATAACTTGCATTACTTGTGTTCACTGATATATTTGCATTTGATAAATCCTCTTTAACAATTTACTAATAACGTTTTCAACAAAGATTTTAATATGTTAAAAGTCTACGATTAACTGAGCTGATAACCACTTCGTTGCTTCGTATTGTTTTTCATTTTCGAATTATTATTTTAAATCACAACACTCTTTAGATAGAACCAAATATCCGCTCTACTATTATAGTTGTCTGTACCATTGAGCCATCCCCGCAAATGCTCTTGTAAATCATGTTAATATCTTAAATGTTCTGCGACACCGGGAATCAGCATCGACAAACGAAAACAAAAGGGCACAAAATTAAATATTTTGTATAAAATTGAATGTAATGCATCAGTTCCATATTGGAGTTATTAACAGAAAAGCGCCTCCTCAGGGCATAAGTAGAATATAAAGGGAACAGCGTTTGATTATGAGAATGGATGGGTTATGATTAGGGGTCTGCTGAAAGGTGATTAGGAAAAAATAAGAGAGAAAAGATCAAGCAGCGGCAGATTGGGTGTTGAGATGTATGGAAGAACAAAGGAGAAGTTGTTGTATTTAAGGCCAGAAGAGGAAATAAAAAGTGTGGCAATGATAGAGGGGCATTTAATGATTGGCAATATCTGTAGCGTTTTCGAGATGTCTAATCAATTGTGGCAAGAAGAAAGAAAAGAAGGAAAAACATCTCTAAAATGACAGGAATATATTAAGTTCGAACGAAAGAGTATATAAAGAAAGGAAGGAAATTGGTAACTGGGGTAAAAGAGAAAAAATGAAGAAAAGATCTTGTTAAGAAAAAACAAACATAAAATGATGGCGAGATGAAAAAATGAAAGTGAAAAATTTGAAGAAAGATAGAAACGATTTAAAACACTTCAACCAAAATGAGAAAGAAAGAGCAAAGAATAAACAGCTCTGAGAAAAAAGATTAAAAAAACTAAACAAAGATTTTTTTAAATTTTTCAACAAAACCGGAATTTGAAGAATAGAGAATATAAAAAGTTGCAAAAAAATTATAAAACGTTTTTATTAATCCTTAAATGTAAGTGAAAAAGTAGGAGTAAAGATTATAAAAGGGAAAGAAAGAAAGAAAGAAAGAAAGAAAGAAAGAAAGAAAGAAAATGAAAGTAAAATAACAGTTTTAAAATCTCTAGCAAAAGGAAGAAAGAAAGACCAAAGAATACAGGGTGCGATGGGTAAATGGCCGCTATTTTATATTTTTAATTTCTGCACATACGCGTTGTCGATTGCACAATATAGTAGTGTCACGTGGGCACAGTTTGTGAGAAAAAGAGCGTTCACTCTGACAGAAATACGAACATTTCAAAGTGTTTAGATATCAATCTGATGACAGTGCAGAGAATATAGAAAGGGTTGGAGGAGTCTAATGATAACTACGAAGGTTTGTTTGGTGATCCCCAGTGATGTCAACGTTATGTCTCCATTGATCTTCCCAGAGGGTATTAAACTAAATACAAAGGCCTGCATCAATTCCTGAGGTAGTGCTGCCCAGGGACAAAAGGGTAGCTGCTGAAAGACCCTATATCTCACATTATAATAGCGAACCATGCCACACAAGCAGGAGAACCAAGCCATGCAACCCCTTGATTATTATGTTAGGCGCAGCTGAGATCAATAAAACACCAGCGATGAATTGCAGGCACAAATTATGGCAGCATTCACTATCTTAGAGAACGAGACTGTTCAGAAGAGTTGCAGGAGATTCCGTATTCGTCTGGAGGCTCTGATTGAAGCTAATGGTGATTGTACTGAATAAATTTACTTTTTAGTATTTCAAGTTATTTTGTGTAATTTTGGTAAATATATCTGTAAAAATGAGTTGTCAGTGGTATCTTCATTTTTAGATTACTTAGACGACAATTTATTCATCTCACAAAGGCTTACACGACGACAGACTACAAAAAAGAAAAACTAAAAAACACGATCCAAATGACGAAGCAATAAATAGCAAATAATTAAAAAAAGTTTAAAGGAAAAATAATAAATTTGCACACTTGAATAAAAGAGAAAGATAGCAAAAATGCAAAAAAAAATTCTAAATTTTTAATGAGAAAGAGAAAAAGAATAAAACAGAAAACGATTAAAAAAGAATGAAAGAAATTTAAAGAAAGAAAAAAAGATTTTACGATCTTCAACAACAATTAGAAAAAATCACTGAGTAAAATATTTAAAGTAAGAAAAGGATTTAAAGCAAGTAAAAGAACGTCAGAAAGAAACTAAAGGAATACAAACTTAAAAGAAAGAAAAAATTCAGCTTCAGTTTTAGTAAATATGTCTGTTAAAATTGTGTCAATCATATAGAGCATCCAGTTAGAAAGTAAAACCAACGAGGAATAAAATCTTTAAAGAAAGAAAGAAGAAAAGAAAGATGGAAACTCATTAAGTGGGGAAAATTGCAAAGTTTCAAGATAATAAAGAAGTAAAACAGAAAGAAAACTGAGAAAGATTGGTACAAGGAAGAATGTTTGGCAAAATCGAATGACATAAAATGCAATAAGAAAATACTAACAGGAAAAGATGTCAAGATAATCATGAAAGAGCGGGCAGATTAAATCGTGAGAGTTTAAGAAAACAAAGGAGACAGAAGGAAGAATTTAGAAAAACCAGAAAAAATAAATGAAGGAAAATTAAACAAAAGTTGTTACTGAGCAAAACTTCTTATATTAGGTAAGGGCAAAAGCATTCATTTTCTTTACTTTTTTGTTCAATACGACAGACTGAATACACAGTAAAAACAATTTTTTATGAGACGCGCTAACTTTTGAAAACGCCTAATAAAAATGGGAAAAGGAAAGATCTTAGGCGTGGCAAAAAGTAAGAAATAAATAGTATGGCTAGAAAAACAAAAGAAAAAACATATGATGAACCACTTTTTAAATTTGTTTGTCTGCTATATCTGCAAAAAAAGTTGTCCTATTACAGTGCAAAGGAAATAAGGCAGATTAATACAAGGCGTTTACAAAGACAGGGAATTAAAAAGACCGACTCCGTGAAAGAGTGAAGTACAAAGGTAAGTCAAAAAATAAAAAAAAATTCGCCATAACATATCCGTGTAAAGTGTGGGTAATTTTATCTGGTACAATAATCACCTAACCAAAAATATATACATGACGTCACTTCTGACGGTATATATATATATATATATATATATATATATATATATATCTATACTAGATTCATCCAAATTCGAGCAACACACAGCACAGGGTGTCACAAAAAGATGTGGGTTATGCAACATAATAGAAGGAAACCACATCATGTTCAAAACACATCTACATTCGAAATAGAAACAAATCTGAGCTGACACTCTGAAAGCGGAATTTATGCTCTGAAATGCAATAAATGTGCAAAAATATAAGTGAGGGCGACACAAGGCCTAAATAAAAGAGTAGCCCTGCACAGAAGTAACATTAAACTAGCCAATCACAGGAAATGTTCTCTAACATTTACAGGAATGTAGTGGAAATAAAATTCAGAGTGATGTCTATCTACCAATATGGAAATTATCACACGCTCATGATGCAGGAAGAAATATTTATTAAAAAAGATATAAGCCTTCCCTTAAAAACAACATGAAAAACTTAAAATTCACACACATACACACTAAATTCAAACGCTACCAAAAAAAAAAAAAATAATAATAATTCGCGAACCATTGCAAAAAATAGTATTCCAAAAACAACAAAAAGAACTAGATAAGCCGTAGAGTAGAACTGAATCAAATTCGCTGAAAACAATTTTGAAGTATAAAGACGAAATCAAATTTCGCAAGTCAGATATATATATATATATATATATATATATATATATATATATATATAGTGTTTAATTGTGTCATTGTTTGTATTTTATCAGTGTTAGGATGTTCTCAGTAGTCAGGGCTGACGAGTTAAACATCATAACAGTGGCTTTATGAAACTTCGAAGTCGGCATGAATCTGTTCTGTTAAAAAGACAAACACTTTGTACCTCTATTTCCGAACTCAGTTTGTTTTGCTAAAAAATCGGTTTAACGAATATAGAAAAGATTAATTGTGAAAATTTTTAAAAGACACAGTGTAAAAAGGTTATTGCAAAAGAGATACAAATATACTCTTCTATGTTTGTTCAGTCAGTCAGTTAATTGCCATACGCGATATACGCTTGAGCAACCAATGTCTCTTTTGATCTATGACTGGCTCGGTAAAAGATTTTTCCACGGTATGTTGCTATTTCTTTCTGCGGTAGACTGGTTGCCAACCATCGCTACAAAAACCAATCTGTCGTACTATCTAACACATAGATGGAGTGAGAAAATGGATTAATATCTTTCCCAAGAATATTTGCGCTTCAACTTGAATTCAACTTGAATTCGAACTCGGCTGTCCCATTCCGAGACGATATACATCACACAACGATGTAAATCTTATAAAAACCTGTAATCAGACAAGCACTCACCACGTAAATGACTGAATCAAATCTCCCGATATTTTGTATCAAAAATTTACATATCTATAGCTATTTTCTAAGCGTAGCTTGCATGTGGCACAAGACCAAAGGTATGGAACATCTAGTCAGGATCGATAAATATAATGAAATATAATGAAACGCTGAAACAGGCGAATCATAGAAAGAAAGAAAAATGAAACGAAAGTATTATTTAATATTTAAGTTGTCACAATACGTGGCACGAAAGCCACTAAAGGTACAGAGTTTCTGTTAAAATGGTTATGATGAATGAAATGCGTGTGATATAAATGAAAAGATTACGAGGACAAGGGGATTAAAAGGATAATCTAAAATGTATTCTGAATCCGAGAGAAAATGAATAAAAGAGAACAAAATAAAAAAAAGAGAAAAAAGAATAATGTTCTGGATTAAAAAAAAAGAAAACGAAAATAAAAGGTATTTTAAATACTTTAAAAATGTAACCCTCTAAAGAAAGAAGTACAAAACATTACATTGAATGATGGTGGGAGATATTAACGATGGATTATAAACGGATATGACAATACTTGACTATCAATAACACTTCTTTTTTTTTATAAACGACTAAATAAAAAAGATGTGAAAAAAGTATCAAGAACAAAATCGCCGGAAGATCTTGAGCTGAAACAAAAAAAGCAAATCATGAAAGGGTGGGAGACAGAGAATTCAGCCGTGAAATCCAACAATTGAATCAGTTAACCACCCTTGGGTCATTATTGTGACATCATTGATCAGAGAGAGCACCACTGAGGAGGAGGCTGGAAGATCACAGGTCAACAACGAGAAAAGAGGAAGGGGAAATAATAAAATGTGAGGGATGACAAAATGGGGTCGACAATAAGAGGGCGGGCTTAAAATGATAAAGAGGCTCACAGCGTTTACTGTAAGGTTGATTTGGGGTCGTGAAAGCAGTTTAGAAAAGGCATGCAACACAGAAGAGAAAAATTGGTATACAACAAAAAATAATGCGAAGAAAATGGTAGACCTCACCCTAAAGTTACATAAGATTTGTATGTTTTACGAGCGTTTCTTATTTTTATTAATAATCAGTTTTTTGTTTGTGAGGACAAAACAACAATTAATTGCTTGAGTGAATAAATATTTGTTTTAGATTTACTTTTTTATATATCTTTCGTGTTGGACTTTAATGTTTAAAGTTATGGAATGGCACTCGAGAATATGGAGTAGGAATTCAGTAGTTTGGGTATTGGGATTTCATTATCTTAAATATCTGTCGTATATTATTTTTTTTTTTACTAACAGACGAGAAGCTACAGTACGTGTACCATTGAGTGAATGAAGACATATACGAAAAAGATACATTAAAATATAGTTTAAATCTTATTTGTATACACAGATTTATTTAAATTTTTACAACGGAATATATGATCAACCACACACACACACACACACACACACACACACACACACATATACATATATATATATATATATATATATATATATATATATATATCCTTAAGGACACATGGCCCAGTCGGTATAGACGTTGGTTAGTTCCAGTGATTTGATCCAAAGAGTTGTGAATTCAATACCAGGCTACAGTAGTGGTGAAAAAATAACTTAGAGATTCCGCTTTGAGGGAGATAACTCATGATTACTAAAAGAGGCTTTGCGCGCAAGGAATGAGTCATAAACGGTTCAGTTCGAAATTTCTAGCGCCTGAAGAAGGCCGGAGCGTACAACAAATAAATTGAAACTTTTCTTCATTATACAGTCAGTTTTAGATCCACTGGAGTGACAGAGTGTAATCGATTTCTATTTTCCCTCAGATTAGGTCATGTGCAGTGGCGTGCGGCAAAATGAATCTTTTTTCCAGGTACATGATGAAATTTGTTTGGCTTTCAAAAATACTGTATCATTCATATTTGCATCAGATTTTTATACCCCTCCAAACACTATTGTCTTGACTGTCGATTAGTTGTCCTATAGACATTGTCTGCGATAGACGTTACTTCAAGTATAAATGGTAACGCTACACGAACACGCTGGCAAGACATACAGAGATCACGGATATTTTGGTGTTAGCCTTTCGGCTGTCAGTCGTGTCATCAAGGTGAAGAGACAAACTTGATCCAAACCTAAAGGAAAATGCGGTCGAAAGATAAAAACAATGCAAAGTGACGACTTATACGAGATCAGAGAAAGTGTGAAAGATCCTAGAAAAACATTATTTGTTTTATTTCAGTTAATTTACACAAGGGGATAGATAGATAGATAGATAGATAGATAGATAGATAGATAGATAGATAGATAGATAGATAGATGTGTGTGTGTGTGTGTGTGTGTGTGTTATTTTTCATAAATTTGTATTTTACAATTAGTGCTGACGGAAAGACTTACTGTCCAGACAATATTTTTCATAAACAAGAGCCGTCGTGTTTTGGTGCTATCCTATTAGCACCTCATCAGGTAGTCATCAGACTGATGAGGTGCTAATAAAATAGTACTGAAACACAACGGCTCTTATGTTACAGTAAACTATGTTTTCATTATAAACTTCTAATAAAATATTAACATACATATATATATATATATATATATATATATACATATATATATATATATATATATAAAATGAGGAAATGTGTGTGTGTATGTGTATGTGTGTGTGTCTGTTTACGCAGGAAGTGTAGTAACAAGATCTCTTTCTGTCTGATAAATATTTTCACCAAAAAATAGACCGGGCAGACAATATTTCAGCACCTATTCATTGAAATTATGTGTAGATTTATAGTTAATCTAATATGCATGTTTAAAAGCTTCTTTTATTCCAAACAGATTACACTTCAGTTTCACGATCCTTGTTACAGGATGTATATCAACCTTGGAATCAAACTTAACATCACTTTATACCAGTGTAACGAGCCAGAATGTGTGTAGTAAAATTTTCAGAATTTATCATTCGAATAATTCTTAATATAAATGTGTGCTTGATCTTTACGTAATATGTCTGTGATTGATTTTGTTGATTTTCTGGTAAGATCTCAACCCATTTTTCAGTCACTATGCACTTATTTCTAAGTTGTGTCCTCCATTGAGTCCTAAAGATAGAGGAACAATAACCAACTAAATTTTTTGTTAGTATTTTGTTAGTTTTTTTCATTCACTTTATTACAGTAGATTTTTCTTATCCTTGATATTCCCCCAATTTTGTTTTAAAATATATGTACATACTATGTGAGTATATACTCATGAAAGCATTGGTTTCAAAACCTAAATAAAAATTTGTCCTCTCATTTATTTTATGCATCATTCTGCTTCATTCTATATAAAAAATAAGATGCAAATAGACTCATATGAATAGACTCGTATAGATAGATGATTTTTAAACGCCGCGAAAGGTGAAAATATGGTATACCTAGTGAGGATCGAACTCAATATTTTGTCATAATAAGTGTTAGCGAGACAAATATGCTAACAAGTATACCACGTCGAAGTGACTGATAGATAGATTGATAGGTAGATATGAACAGTATCAGATAGATAGAAAGAAAGAAAGAAATAGTCCTTCTATCTTTAATCTGCTGACTTAAAAGACTTATGATCTTAAGATATATTTCTTTTTTTAGATCTGACGCTGTGTTTCTGTTTATCTTAACTAACCATGAAAAACACGAGGCTCTTCCACATAAATCGAGATTTATCGGATGAGCCACTCACCACCCCACTGACCATTACAACAGGCAACGCTTAAAAATCTCTTTTATTAGCTTATACATCAAATTGTGACACAGGCGGCTATCTTGCCTATACTCCAGAATAGTCAATTGTCTACGAGTCAAAACAGCCGATTATTCAACACGGTCCGGGTCAAGCTCTTTGTTATTACATATGGTAATAAACCCACGCTACTCTGAGCACAGCAGTCAGTCTATTAACCATGTTCCTATTACCTTTTTCCCCCCAAGTCCCTGCGGGTAAACCGAGGTTCTGTTGGCCGGATCATTTAATGTCATGTCATTATATATAGGATTAATAATTACTGCTTATGCAAGTACGCGTCTCTGGAATGGTCCAGGGCTCTGTCCTTTGCATCGTGCCATCAAAGACCGTGTGGCCAGTGAAGTCACTCTGACTGCAGGGCATACAACCGGACGGACGGACGGTAGGCTGGCCGCAAGACGGACGGCCAACTGAGCACGCTAACTTGAGCCGCTGTCGCACGTTAACGTAGTCGGTGGGGGTAGATTTGACACGGCGGACAAAAAGAGTAGGAAAAAGAAACGCGAAGGAAAGTTTGGAAGTAGATGATTACTGCTGACTTGTATGGATGACCAGAAGCGACACATTTAATTGGAAAATAAAAGTGCCCCAAACAATTTTTCTTCTTTATATATTGTGTGCATACATAAAATCTCACTTATGGACACAACTGTATTTTAGCATATCACTGAAGGCACAGATATTAATTACAGGAGCCGGGTTGGTGAGGCTTATTAGTAGAACATCAAAGCGAGGAAAATAACTTTGAGACAACATTTCTTGGGAGCAGCGTGTCGTGCGACTCTAAAAACTAGTACTTACGTGCTTTAAAACTTGTGTTTGCAATTACTTGTGCTACATAGTCTAAACTCTCTCTCTCTCCCACACGCACACACACACAAACACACACACACACAAGTACGCACACACACACACACATATAGGAAGAGATAGATAGACAGATAGATACGAAAAAAACGTTTAGAAATCTAATATCTTTTGCATTCATAAAAAAGGCAAAACGTTATATTTATAATCATTTTTGTTGTTTCTTCTTTATCCTATCATATTGTTGAATTCCAATCGATATTTGATCTCAAGTTATATATATATATATATATATATATATATATATATATATATATATAAAGAGATAGATAGATATTATAAATAGTTGTAATAATAGCCTACTGCAACTCAAATGCTATCATTATAACAATAATAATAACTATATATGTATTAATGGTCTATTAATAATTATACTTTTGAACATGTACAAACTACAAAGTACTACAAAATTGTATATTTTGTTTCGATAGTTAACACAGTTAACGATGAGGGTATAACTACCTGATGAGACATTGTTCTTTCAATGTCGAAACAAAATGTACAGTTTTGTGGTAGTTTGTAGTTTGTACACGTGCTAATTTAATGATAAATATTGATTGCTATTTTTTATATTAAGCACTGTATCAAATTAATGTCTTGAACGTTGCAATTATTTTCTTCGCTTCGTATTAATTTGTATGAATATATATATATATATATATATATATATATATATATATATATATAGATTGTTGTGAGTTTGCGTGGAACCCAGGGTCACAAACTCGCACCAATCTAACTGAATATGTCTATCACAGATTTTGAGCGCTTTCAAATAAGTACCGCGCATATATAATATATAAATAATATAATATATATATAACAAATTTCATATATATATATATATATATATATATATATATATATATGTATATATATATATATATATATTGTAATTATTATTATTCGTATTTATATTAAAAACATTTTTCAACGCTACACAAGAGCTGTTGTGTTTCTATATTATCTACAGTAACTCTTCAGCCGATTTACGTTTAGAAGAGTTAAAGTATTATATATTTAGACATTTAAAAACTAAATATTACCTTATCCAGATAATTACAATAGATTAGATGAAGTTCTGGCAGGTTAGACAGGAACGAATGATAGAATGTTAAGTTAACGATGGATAAGGGAATGAGGTTAGAGTTTAGAAGTGAGTGAGCAAATTAGAAGGTCACGAAAAGCTAATTATATGGTGTCAACTTTCTGTTAGTGTATATGGCTACATTTAACATATCATGTCACAGATTAAAATTTTTAAATTTACTTACTTTATCATGTATGTAATCTTCTAAAAGGAGTGTAATTGGTATAATAAGGCCTAAGGTGTATTGATATAAGTAAATGCTACGGAGTGTGGATTGTTATTTTATTTGTTCTTACTCTTAATATATATATATATATATATATATATATGTGTGTGTGTGTGTGTGTGTGTGTGTGTGTGTGTGTAGATAGATAGATCGATAGATAGATAGATAGATAGTGTGGATTGTTATTTTATTTGTTCTTACTCTTAATACATATGTATATATATATACATATATACATATATATATATATATATATATACATATGTGTGTGTCTGTGTGTGTTTTTGTAGATAGATAGATAGATAGATAGATAGATAGATAGATAGATAGATAGATAGATAAGAAAGAAAGTTAAAAATTGAAAGAGATAGAAAGTGAGGAAATTTCATAAATTATTTGATTGCTTGGTTCATTTGAAGGCGGCCTATATAAATATATTATATAATTTACGAACGTTAATAAAAATGTAAGATTAGAAAAGAAAATATACAGATATTACAAAGTTTCTAATGTGCTTGTACTATGTAGGTGCTCCATCACGGGAGACTCAAATTTAAAACATAGGATTTGGTCTTAAGAAGTGATTGTCTCCACGCACAAAATGCCACTGCAATAATGATTGTTTTAACTGGAGATTGTGATATTTGTAACGATGTGCTGCTGTACTAGTAACTAGAAGATTTAAGCACTCAAAAGAATATGTTATTCATGCAACTGTATGTCTGAAATATTTTAATCGCTTCACTCCAATTATGGCGGCAATGCCAGTGAGTCTACAGGGAGTTAAATAGAAAGAAGTGAGGAGATGTGATGAATGAACAATAAGGAAACAGCGTTCAGTTAGACAGAAAATTGTTGGAGTTAGGAAATCAAAAGATAGTTCTAGAAGTGGGAAGTGCGAGAAAAGAAACTATCTGAATAGAAGTGGCGATTACATCTAGTTTTCAAATATATCTTTGCATCAATGTATTCAAATATTCTGATCTGTTCACATATTCGTATTTTAGATTTGGACCCATGCTTATGGCTAAAATTTATTTTTGTACTCACAGCTAATTTTGACAGTTTTCAGATGACAATCAATGTTTCTGAATTATCAGTACGTTTTTATTTTATTGAATTTTCATTATCTACTTCGCCGTCGGAAAATCTATTCTGGTTCAATTGTTTAGAATTACTCTGATTCTTTTTCAAGATATGAAAAATGCTTCGTAATAAGAAACAAATACACTTGAAGAATCTGAAATTACAGTACCTTGAATACTTAATACGCATTAATTTATTCGAATTATTGTTCTCATCTTGAGTATTATACACCTTATACAACGTTCCAACCATGTATAATGCTCTAGACATCATCGCTATATTTGCTTTCATTTTTGGGGAAAGGTATACATCATTCTTCTCCCATCAGCAATGGGTTAAATAGTGGGATTTGTATCTGAAAAAACCATTGCTATTTTCAAAAATGTTGGTATTATTCACTAACAGAAATAATGCTTTATTTTCAATATACAAGAAATATATTTCGGCTTCGAAAACCCAAAAAAGAGTTGACAAGCTATAAAAAACCAAATCAGTCAAATAATAGGATTATCTTCAAGTGTCTATTATTACTCTGCAGGTTTATGAAACTGTCATTTGCATGAAGCCAGAAACTGGTTTTATAAGTGAGTAGAACTGAATATCATCCGATCGCTCAGGAGACACTTTAGTGTCTATCATGGAGATCTGAACAATGATACTGTGGCGCATGTGGAACACTACATATAGTCCTAATGCAAATAAAAGCTTCAAAACGCTCTGGAAATATGAGCAGCAAATGTCAAAACATGACGGACAGAATATGAGTTTGGTTTAAATGTGAAGACTCAATGCAGCGAATTGTCCTCGTGGATAAAAGCGTTGGCTTGTTAATGGTTGTGTGTTCAATTTCAGGATCTGGCAGTGTGTACTTGCACTCGGTGGAAATGGGCGTGCAATAACGGAACAGTGCTAAATAATAACAAGACAATATCCTGAGACACAATCATTAAATTTAAGGAAAGGTTTTAATTCAGAATTCCCCGTACATTATTCAAATCGAGATATACTCGAAGAAGGACAGAGAGCTCAGCGGACAAAATGTTGCAGCAACAACAACAAAGATAAGGACATTAGTCCGAACATAAATAGTGTAAAATACAAAAAAGTTGTATCTACAGTGCAACAGATTAGATGTTCAAATGAGTATTTATTTATAATGAGAATAATTTTTACTAACATGAACCGTAAAATCTTACTGGTCAAGTCAATTAGGTTTATTACACAAATCGGATCGCGGAAAAGAGAGACAGATGAAAACAGTACATGATATATCAGATGAGCTCAAACAAATGGACATTAGAACAGTGTTTAGGAGAAATACAAAGGCAAATGTCATTAAGAGCTACAAGGGAGAAAAGTAGAGGGCCATGATTACCTATGTCCTGAAAGAACACGGCACATAAAAGAAAATGTGTTACAGCTTTCTTCTTCTTTTGCCTGAACCTTTTTTCTATTTTCTCCTTTATTTGCGTTGATCAACCATATGTTTTATAGTGTTGCACAAACTTGGTTTAATTGAAGTCATGAAAACAAACAAGAATACAGAAATATTTTGTTTATTCATTCACAAGTCTTTTAGTCCATAATGAAATTTATTTTAGAATTTAGACATTTTTATTCTGACATCATCCTAAACTTTCATTTCTTTTTATAATCATATCGTGAGACCTAGTTGCTAATCTTGTAGCTCGAGAAAATTTCTATATAGGGGACACCAATGAGCTACGTTCTTCGGAGCAAAAGCCGTGAATGTATTAGTAGAAGAGACACAGGGAAGCCACATTGCACCGGTAAGTAAGTGACCGTATCTGAGCAACCAAGTCGGGATCGATCACATTACAGAATCTTCGTTGGATTTTGTCAATGACCCCTAGGTGGATAGTAGCACCCAACTAGATATGGCAGCAGTATTCAATGCACGGGAGGATTGTAGATTGATATATGTGCAGGATTGTTTCAGACGGGAAAAACCTCCGGACCCTACAGAAAGAACCGGCCTTCTTAGCAGCGGATTAAACTATGGATTCTATATAGTCATTCTACTTGAGGTCTGTTGTGAGAGTTAACCCGAAGAGGCGCAGTGTTTTGCTTTTAAGGAGACTAGCCTGATCCATGCTATGTGGGGTAGGAGCGATTGTCTGTGATAGTTCATAGATAACAGCTTCGTTTTGGAAGCATTAAAATTCACGAATCATTTCTTACTTCAGTCCGCCACGTATTGGAGGTTCTTTTCAAGCTCGGCAACAAGGTTTGCTTAGTCAGGCTCGGCAGATTTTTGATCGAGGCGTGAGTAAACTGTCGTGTCGTCAGCGTATATGCCTACTTGGGATCATATTACATCGGGTAGATCGTTAATGTAGATAAGAAAAAGGCTAGGACCTAGAATAGAGCCTTGAGGGACACCCGCGTTCGTATGATAGTATTGGGAGTTATGTCCGTTCAATACTACCATCATTGTGCGATTTGAAAGGAATGACTAGATAAGGTCAAACAATAGTCCAGTTATACCATGGCCCCGCAGCTTGCGTAGAAGGCCAGCATGCCAGACTTTCTCAAACGCTTTGGAGATATCTATAGCAACAGTTCGGGCTTCGCCGCTTTTGTCAAAAGACTGGTGTATATACTGTGATGGTCGTGAGCATATTAGCAGTAGACCTGTTGAAGCAGAAACCATACTGTTTGTCAGAGAAGAGTCTGTGGGTTGTGAGATGTTAAACCAACTTTACGTTAATGATGACTTCGAACACTTTGCCAAAAATCGGTAGGAGGCTAATAGGGAGATAGAGAGGTCAGAGTACTCACCAGTGTTTTTATATGTTGGAACAACGCAGGAGGACTTCTAGCAGGCAAGAAAAAAAGAAGCAGAGAGGCAGTAGTTGTAGAGTTTGGAGAGAATAGAGGAGAGTTCAGGGGGACATTTTTTCAGGACAATGATTGAGATTCCATCGCAGCCGCTCGCTTTATGGGGTCAAACTTTGAAATTATGTTAGAGACCACCGAGGGGGTCATGTGTCGAGTTGGTGGAAAATCTGCGAGCGAAGCATCCAGCCTTGTCTGTTGTAGAGGTAAGGACATCGAATTCGTTGATTAGAGAGGGGATTGAGGGTTTGCTATTGTTTATTACACTTTTACAAAGCCTCCAGTAGTCTTTGGAACTGAACTTAGGGATGCTATGCGCCGCTTCATCCTTATTTATATATTTATTGTTTTTGTATTCTTTCTTCCGCCCTCTCTCACTCTCTCTTTCTCTCCTTCTCTCTTTTGTTGAGATGCCATGTCTTGTTTATATTTTTTATTATAACTTTCTTGTATGCATAAAACTTAACATTTTTTAAACTTCATGATACTAGACACCTAATAGCATCAATTATGAACACGGCGGCAATGTACTGGTTGTATTTGGAAACTTTTATATCGACTACAAGAGCATTTAAACATTATTTATTGTAGCAGCATAAGAAAAATCCATAAAATTAGCTGATCCGAAAATGCTCATAATCAACAAAGATTTGGATAAATTTTATATTCATTAAATCTTTTTAACATAGAAGCACTTAAAAGAAAGATTTACATACATATGCTTATATGGACTTTCCTCCTTGTTTTGGTGTGAGGGACACACACGCATAGTTTGTGAAAGTATTTTTAACACACACACGCACACATATATATATATTAAAAAAGAAATAAATGATCTCGATATGTAAAGTCACAATTTTATTCGCCTGAAGAGAGTCAACTTCAGACTCGAAATACGCGTAGCTAAACAAATATCATTATGAACACTTAATATGTCAAAAAGTAAATAATATTAATAATAATAACAACAATAAATTTACGTTTTAAATACAATGGGCACGGCTTCTCACTTTATATATATATATATATATATATATATATATATATAAAAAGTGTATATATATATAGTTCGTCATCGACTTGGGAACTATGTGGCTTATGATTGTTTGACTTTATGACCACGAGCGTTAATAGGTATGTCTGGGGTCTGACGACGATTGCGCCGCTTCTGACAACGTGAATGTTTCCCAGCTTGATGTACGAGAAATTCCGCTTCAGTTTCCGACGCAGCGCTATCATTCACCTATGTTAGGGCAGCCTAAGTACAGCACACTTTCCCTTGAGTCCATTTTTATCTTTTGTATCTTTAACACATATTAAACCAGCTGTACTGTCTTAAGCAGTGTTTTACTTAAACCTGACTAATTTGAAAAGAAGTAACAAAATAATGTGTAGAAAGATGATCAAAATTGTATTAAATGTAAAGAATCTGTAAGAAATATTTTTAAATACACTATAAAGCCTAAAAAATGATAAAACGATTGCAAAACTAATTACAGGTCGACTTGTTGATCGTAATCAATCGTAATCGTAATCAATCATATATATATAAATTCACATAACTATACATATATGTATATATACATATATGTATATAGTTATGTGAATTAATAAATATACATATGGGCCTACACCCATGTATAATTTTATTATTCAGATGTTTATAAAATAATGCTCAATGTAGCATGAACAGTGCTATTTTATATATAAATGTAAGTATATATGTTGTTTTATGGTGATGGCACAGTTCAAATTTTTATGCGTTATGCATTCTTCGGGTACATATTACAAACTGACCGTTTAATAGATTTGCATTTAAGTTCACCCGATTTTATTCCCATGGACATCGAACGAAATCTTTCGAGTTTTATAAAGCTAATGCCATATGCTCGACAACCTCAACATTGTCAGAAAAGTCGTCAGGATAATCAAGAATCTATACTAGCAGCAAACCGCTTGTGTACGATAGAAATTGTACTCAGCAGGTATGAAAAAAATAGAAAGGGTGGTAAAACAAGAATATGTTTTCTCACCGGATCTTTTCAACCTGTACAGCAAAACAATTGAGATAAATATAAGCTTTACCGGGATTCATCATTGGCGACCACAATCTCAAAAATATCAGGTACGCAGATGACACGGTGCTGATAGCAGACACGAAAGGAAAATGCAGGACCTTCTACAGAAGGTAGAAAAAGACAGTGAGAAGAAAGGACTGAGCATAAACTTCAAGAAAAATGAATGTATGGTCTCAGCCAAAAGTTTATATATGCCTATATGCAAACTACAAGTCGGAGAAACTAAAATAAAAAAAGGAAAAAAAAATTAAAATACCTGGGTAGTATTTTGACAGAGGGTAGAAATGCGACATGGAGATCTAATGACACATTGGCATGGCCAAAGAAGCATTTCAGAAGCTGAACGGAGTACTAAAAAAGAGGAAAATCTCATTAAAAATGAAGAAATAGTGCTGAATTGCTGATATCTGTCCTTTTGTATGAAAGTGAATGTTGGACGATCTCATGAAAGATGATGGAGAGTGTTGAGAAAGCCAAAATGTGGTCTTACAGAAGGATGCTGAGGATACCATGGACAGAGCACATGTTCAACCGGAAGGTGTTAGAAAGGATGCAAACGAGAAAAAACTAATACTTAATATCAGAAAGAGACAAATGAGGCTCTTTGGACACGTAATGAGGACGGAAGTCCTGAAGAATTTAATACTCACAGGTCGAATAGAGGAAATGAGAGACAGGGGAAAGCAGCGCAAGACGTACTTGTTAGATCTGATCAAATGGATGGCGGTGCGGGGCTTAGAAGAGATACCAAGAGAAAAATATTGAGAGCGACATAGACAGAGTCAAGTGGAAGTGCATGATCGCCTACGCTCTGAAAGAACACGGCATATGGAGAAGAAGAAGTTATACATCGGCCAAATATAGCGTTAGGCGGGACGTGTCACCACAAACTTAAGATACATAACCCCACAACTGTACATATATCTATGCATACACATAGATACATAGACATATATATATGTGTGTGTGTGTGTCTGTGTGTGTATTAATGCATTTATACACAGATATACATACATACATACATACATACATACATACATACATACATACATACACATACAGCACATAAGCATTTGAATAAGACAGAAAAAGAAGAGTTAAATGGTTCTACCACCCCTTTCTGCCAACTATTCAATTTAAATATCGGCCAATATTTTCTTAAATTGATTGACAAACATTTTAACCAAAATAGACCACTGGGTAATATTTTTAATAGAAAACATTAAAAATTAGCTAATCTTGTACTAGTAATATTTATAACATCACTAATTAACATAATAATAGGATCCTAGACATGCTTTATAACAATAACCAAATAGATAATAAACCCTTCTTGTAATTTGAAGGTCAAAGATATATGGAAATCTGAAAAAGTTACACACTAAACAACAATTTATTTTAAAGAATATGAAAATGATAAAATGTATATATAGGTATATCCGCCTGGTTCTGGAAACAGAGCTTGTATAATCATAAGCACACATTCATTTAACAACAGTTAGAATACCAAATCAATCTTTTTAAATATTTCTGAGAATTAAAAAACGAAAACCTCCCCCCCCCACACACACACAGATTGAATGAAGATTATAGGCAATTCTCAAATCCCTAATAGTTTCAGAAGTAGATGTAATTCATGCTTGGATGAAAAAATTAGAATAATCAAATTTAGAAAGATTAATCAGCTATTATACCAGAGGATCATTATAAAATGCCGTCATAGAAATAAATTTCAATTACCTATTAAATAGAAATCTAGTTTACTCTATTCTAATTCATTTGTAAACTTACCTTCATTTTGTGATGACTGCTTTGTTAGATGTTATTTTCATGTTTTTTATGTATTGAGAGATTTAGGGTTGGCGTTATTTTATGTATTTGATGTGATTGCCTGTATATTTGTATGGTTACTTTGTTTTATGTTGGTAAATAACATAGATATTTGTGTGTATGTATGAGGGTTGTTTTAAGATTGGGCGCATGTCTGTGTATAAATTAATGCATTTGTGTGGGTATATGGTTTTTACATATGGGTGTGAGCGATATAGTTCTTGGAAACAGCGCATGGCTTACTTCATGGGCTTAAGCAAATGAATGGTAGAGCAGGATTTGGAAGAAATGATAGAATAAAATATATTAGGAGTTATAAAATACACGAAGGTGTGGCGGGCCATCATGGAATATGTCCTGAAGAGACACGGTACATAAAAGAAGTATAAACCGGGTGTGAATTTATCGTAGAAATCTCAACACTTTTCTCTCGTATTATATTGCCTGTTGCCTTTTTTTTATCAAAACTACTAATATTTTATTTAATAGCGTGTCACTGATCTATCATTACAATAATTATATTACATTAGAAAAATTAACACAGAAGTCGGAAAGTACGTCCTGATGGTGTAAGATGGCTTACAGAAACTAAGTAAAGTCATAAAAATAGGAAAAATTTGCTTTAAAAAAGAAGAGAAAACAGAATTTAAGTTCTATGTTATATCTGTCGCATTGAATGTAAGACCATTTCTTTACAGATGAAAAAACAAAGACTAGACTGAAATGTGATAATAACGACAAATGCTGTGAATGTCTGGAGCATAGACAAAGCTTTAAAGAAAATAAGAACGAAAAGGACTTGACGTTTAAAAAATGTCTGAAGCACATTATGAGGGAGGGCAAATTTGAAAAGTAAATATTCGTAAAACATCCCTAATCAAGTAGCGGGTAAAGACATATCTGATGAGTTTTGTGCTGAGACAAGAAATGATGGCAAATTTTTAAAAGTTTCTTCGAGTTACAAAAGATAAGAATCTGGAGAAGCCCACAAATGAGCACATCACATAAGAATGTTTGAGTTTGAGTTTTGTTTAACGGCATATCAATCTCTGTGGGTTATTTAATGCCAAAAAGGTGGGGTTTTAAGGTATTTTTTTAATGTTTGGTTATAGTGAGAAGGTTGATATAATTAGATTTTAATGATATTTTTTGTTTTTATTCTTTTTTATTTTAGAAAACTAAAACAATCTTCTTGTTTTGTATTCATAAATGTTTTGCTGGGAATAATTTCTTCCTTCAAAAATGTGTTATGTTAATAATTTTTCTTCAAAAATGTTTTGTTGATAATATTTTTCCTTCAAAAATGAATATTTTTCTATAAAATTCTGTGTTTATGTATATATTTCTATAAAAGTTCATTTTTATAGTTTCATTGTGTTTTTATCCCAGTTTGGGGGGTTAGCTATTTGCCCATAGCTGGGACTCTAACAGGTGCTACCACTCTAGGTTAGGATGGGCCTGGGAACAACTGCAAAATAAGAGGTGGTTTCCTGCTCCTCACAACCACCCAATCAGAGGCCTTGCTGCCGGATGCAGTTTACCGTCATGCCCAGGACCACATAAGAATGTGAAATTATGCATACCAGCAGAGCACAAAGAGATACAGTTAATAATAGTCATAACTAAAATGGTCTCTATTTGAGCTATAGAGCAGTCATCTACTTCCTTTCTAAATTCATTTATTTCTTCGATGAGTATTTTATTATCAACATGAACTGCTCGTTTAGCTGAATAAACACGAACCCTTTTAGCCTTTCAATGTCAGATAAATATTAAGCAAGCGACTTTTAATGTAACTTTGATGTTTTCATTATCACATTTTCTAAACTTTCCAAATATTTTATAGCAAAGTGCATACTTCTGCCTCTTGGGCGCAATAATCTTTTTTTATTCGACATCCGGTACATGGCATGAGTCCAAATGCCACGCTTCCGTCACAATCTAAGCCAAAAGCAACGTCTAACGCTCGAAAAAGAAAATTGAAATGAAGAGAAAACAAAATGAATGCTATGTACACGCACCCACATTTGCAGAAACAAATACGACTACAAACGGAGAATTTAAACACAAACTTACAAAGCACACAACTATAAGATATTTTTTTAGTTTTAATTCTTGTTTGATATGAATTCTTGTTTTTATAATTTTCCGTTGCACGTAAACTTTTGTCTATTTATTTTCACCTCTTCTGCGTTTTATTCGATTTTATATTTTTATTATTTTTATTTTCTTCGGAAAGTTAAAATGCAAACCAAAGGTTTGCTTCCGGTTCCCCGTTGTTACTGCATTGAATTCGCGTTCGTTGTTCGTCAGCAAGATTTTTCCCACGCATTGTCTACATCTGATAAATAAATTTCTTTTAAAAATAAATAATTAAAAATAACCACAATAACAGCAGGCACAACAATCCAAAACTCTGGAATGATACTAAACAACAACTACTTTATCATCGTGGTATGATTTCTCTCTTTCCTCATCTAAGCATCCTTTCTTGAAGGCAAGTTAATGTTAGCGTCTCGTGCGCCGGAGGAAATAACCTGCCTATGACAATTCAAAAGAAGGAGGTTTATAGTCATATGAAAAAATAGGCACGAATAGCAGAGAGATATCGAAAGCTAAAGTTGATCCTATATTTTGGTGTTTGAATTGTTGGTAAAAGTAACAAGAAGTGAATTGACTTTCTTGCTTTTCTTTTTGCTGGTGAGGGATTAGAACGGATAAGGAAGAGTAAAGCGTACTGACGTATTGAAGCCTGTCGGCTAAAACGGAAACGAGAAGCCAAAATTGCGTCTATTTAAAAAAATAAGACGTTTCTTAAAATTTTCGAATTTAATCTAGAATTTAATAATTTGTCAGATTTATCTATAAAAAGAACATAAAATGAAAAATTGAATCATATATACATTTTATACACATACATTCTCTTGAATGTGCGTTGCGTTGCAGTGGATATCGGCTTGGAATCGGGGAGTCGAGTTCAAATTCCAGTTTAATTCCTTGCATTCACTTACACGCAAATACCCTTAGGAAGTGTATTAATCAGTCTCTTCCCTGCAGTTATGGGTTAAATAACCGGACAGATCTGGTTCTATAGCTTGGTCGACAACCAGTCTACCGCAAAAAGTAATGGCAAACTACTGCGGGATAATCTTCTGTCCAGTCAGTCATGTCTCTTTCGAGACATGATCGCCCAAGCATATCATGTATCACGTATGGTAATTAACTGACAGATACATTTTATAAATTTTCCGTCTTCTTTCTCTCCACAGATTCATTTTCTTTATTATCTGTGCATTTTCCTAACATTTTAATGGGAGTAATCAAAGAATTTCTAGTTGCCCCCACTGCTGTTTGGAATTCATAAATTCCTTCTATTTTTGCTACCAGTCAAGGTTACAGAGCCGATTATGTATCTGCTATTTAAACTATAAGTGGAGGGAATCAAGATAGATGCATTTCTTACAAACGTGTATTAACGTTAAATAGAAAAGAAATTATTTCATCGGAATTTAATCTCGTTTCACTGATTCTACTTTCAGCTTCGATAGCCTTATCATAAAAGATATTTATTTAACCACGAATCTATAATTGTATGAAATACCATGACTTGACAGTGTAGTCTGTAAATAATGGATTGCTTGAAATATTTCGTCAACACTTGTATGGCCAACGATCAGTAATGTAAGAAATAATAAAGACACAAACTCGGTGTCCCTTATGAAAATGATGACTGAAAACTTTTCATATTTGAGAAAAAGAAACAATTGCCGGTTTGGGGTTGATTGTTTCCAAAGTGTATTTGTCGCTCAGTTTCGCCTGTTCTGGATTGCTCGTTAAAATAAATAACATTCCTCAAAGATAAACGTGATAGACTTCGGAACAAGACAGAAAAGGATTTAAGAAAATTGCAGGAAGAAAAGAAAGGTATTGATGGAAAAAATGGTGTGAACAAGAAGACAAAGAAAAGGTAAAATAGGTGAGAATAAAAGAAAGACTTTATAAAGTATCTCTAAAAGTAGAAAAAGACCCAAGTATGGCACAAGACAACGGATTAACAAAAACCTAGAAGCGAGAGAGACTTAAAAATTTCAAATCAAAGAATAGCAAAAACGAAATGAAGAAAACTCTAAAGAGGACAAAGAAAAAAGAGCAAATGGAAGAAAAGAAAGAGAAAGCGAAAGAAAAAGAAAATGAAAAAATGAAGACGAAGAAAGATGCTAATGAAAATAAAAGAAAAAATTAAATGAAGGTAAATAAAGAAGGCAAGGAAAATAAAGAAAATTAAATAAGAAATGAAACAAGAAAATGAAAAATAAATGTAAAGAAAGAAGACAAAGAAAATGAAAGACAAAGGAAGAACATGAAGATAAGGGAAAAAGGACAAGAAAATGAAGTAAACTAATGTAAGGAAAAAAGATAAATGAAGAAGGCAAAGAAAATTAAATAAAACGAAGTTTAAAAAAGACAAAGAAATGAAGAATAGGTTACTTAAAATAAAAAAAAGATATTAAATGAATGATGTAGAAACTGAAGTAAGACCATCACTTCGACATTACAGACGAATATATTTAGCAGTGAACCCGTTGTACATTCATTATTTTTTTCATTTCTTGAAAGTCTGTGCAGATGACTAGGTAGGCAGAAGTACAGTACCTATAACGAAAGTGACCGGGTTCTGAGCAAATACCACGCTGTCAACGGGTGGGCAGCCTTTTCCGGACACGGACAATCTGAAGCTATCATTAATGTCGCGGACATTTGGGCGTATTTACAACGTCTATACGACCCAAGCTGGACGTGTTCCTTTTTCTTTCCAACCGAAAAATGAATTCTGATACAAAGATGACCATCATTATCGAGGCAAAGGTAGAATAGTATGGAAGGTGGGCTCATCGTTGTGTTACAAAAATGAAAGGTGACTATAGAGGCGTTGACGTTGGCTTCATCTTTGTTAAGACTTAACTTAATTCAATATATTATCCTTATAAGAAGTCCGGCTGAAAGCACACCTCGACATTCCTAGAGAACAATGTTGTCAACTGTTAACGAAACAGTTGATAAATTCCCTCGGAAGAAAGTGAAGGAAAAAATAAAGCTCTTTCTCTCTCTCTCTCTCTCTCTCTCTCTCTCTCTCTCTCTCTCTGTGCGTGTGTGTTGTTGTTGTTGTTGGTTAAATTTGCGGACGTATATTTGGAAATCAAAGAGGAAATGGATGATGAAGTACAAGTTGTAAGAAAAGCAGAAAGAAACAGTATTTTAGTTTCTGTCTCTACATGTAAATCCAGAGAGAAGAAAGAAAAATAGAAAAACACCAAAAAAAGATAGAACATCAAAAGGAAAAACAACTTTTTCGTCTTTTTTTAAAGAAATTAATTATATTTAACTATTTATTTTAATTAACGTATTTGACGGCGTATAAGACGCACATTATTTCTTTTTTACTAAAAATATCATCTAAAAGTTTTTGTGTCTTTTTTGTTTTGATTTGAGTTAGCGTTGCGGTAAATGTTACGACTCTTTACAAGGGATCACCTAATATTACATAACTCACTTTTCTCGATGATGAACGCATTAATTTGGAATTTCTCGCAAAAATAAAATAACTGTCGGATATTAATGAAATTTTCAGTACTTATTCACAAATGAATGGAATGTTTTTAAATTATTATTTTTTAAAAAATCTTTGTAATTTTTTTTTAACTCTGTTACTCCTCCTCCATGAAATTTTAATAAATTTTAATTGGCTGCAAATTACTTTTTATTAGGTAAACGTAGGACTCAATGGAGAATATAAATCATCAATTTTTATGTTAAATTTTACAACAGTATCCGACAATCTGCTCCTAAGAATAAAATAAAAATGCAATAAAACTCTGATATAATTTAATTTGATAAGCTTTTAATTGCTAGAATAAATAATAATAATTAGGGACATTATAGACTAAAGAAAAAAACTTTGATTGCTAATAAAATTTTAAAAGAATTGTTATCATTTATTTTATTATAATAATTCATAAAATTTTTAAAATATTTTTCAAAACTTTTAAACAACTTTGGCACTAATTTTTTTAGTTAAGAATTGATGATTATATTGCCTATCAAAAATAGAACAGTTTAATAAAATTCGTTCAAAATAAAAATAAAAAATAAGTAAAAAAAATTGTGTGTAAATATGTTCATTTTTATTAAGTACGATGTTCCATAGGGGTTAAATTGATTTGAAAGCGTTTGGGATTATTCCCCCTTACATAAAAAACACAGAAGAACGCATTTTCATTCTTACTCAATATTGTATTCTAGACGTTTGGTCACCATACTTAGCGTTATTATCATAATTTTTCGTCATCCCGATAATGCAGATAAAAGAGGGCTACCGTAGTTAATTTTTTTTATTGTAAATTTCAGGCAGTAAGCAATTATTACTTGACTGAAATCAGATAAAGGTAACTTGCAATTTTAAAATTGACTTAACGTGTCAGCAATGTATATGTTATTTTTGCAAGATTTAAAAAAAAAAGAATTTGTCTACTGTTTACGTAATGTGTCGATCAATCACAAATGGCTGTATTTAAAAAAATAAATTTTAATCAGAAAAATTTTAAATTGCAATTAATATAATTTAGGTTAAAAATACACCAGAGTGTTTTGCTTACTGGAATTACTAAATTTAATCTCTTGGCTTTCAATTAAAGCTCATTTTAAAGATTGAAGATAAATTATTATTAAAATTTCAATTTGAATTTAGGTATCGAAAAATGACTTGAGGTACCTAGTTTATATGAATAGGACAGGAAGATAAAGGTTGAATCTAGATGGGAACAGTTCAAGATTTTAGTGACGGAGAAAACTTCCTCTTGTGAGTCTGTTTCATAATGGTGTGGTTCACGAGAAAAAACTGTTTCAGAGCAACTTACTCCTTGCAGATCGAATATGGATTGAGTGTGGCTTGTGGTGATACCGAGCAAAAGCGAGGGACCGGATGCTTACTCTATAACGACCAGAAAGCGAATGAAAAAAAAGTCGTTTCTGCGCAGGTGTACTCGCACAGATGTTCCGGTTGGAAAATCAAAATTAATCAAATATCAAATTTCCATTTCGCGAGCCTACGCGAATTTTATTTACCAGCCAATGAGGAAGCCAAGAATCAAATACAAGTATGAAATCCAAAAACGAGCTGTTTCGATCCAAAAAGCAGATATAAAATGCGGATACAGACAAGGCCCCAGAGACAGACAGACTGACGCAGAGACCAAGGAGAAGAATGTAATTAATATCCCTTGATTTAAGTCGAGCGGCTACTACATTCGCCTCCCTTCACCTCGCATCACTTCACTGTCTCAAAAGTACTTACTGACCTCAAGAGTGACTACTTCTAAGACATTCCTCACATACCTCCGCTCCCCACATTCCTAAGCCTTTTATCTCTTTCGGCTCATTATTTGCTATGAACATTCTAACCTCCGTTGGACATTTATATTCAAGTATTGCTTTAATTGTAAAACTTTAATTGATATATGTACATATATAAATGTTATTTTCAACTCAATTTGCTTTTCTTGATTTTATAATCATTTTATGATTTATAGTGGGCTATCTACCATAAGGCCAAATTCCGTTAACCTGCAACAATTTACAACTTCCCTTTACTAGAACGGACTCCCACTACTAACGGAAAAAGAATAAATAAGAAGCCCCTATAGCTTAGTTGCTACAAAGTAAGGGACATGGCGAGTTCTAGCCGTGAAAGTTACTCTACAAAACCAGGTGATGAAGTTCTTCCGAGCGGTTTCCATGGTAGTAGCAATCAAACAGTGATAAACTTGCTACATCCTGTCTGTAAGAGAGAAGGTTAGAGTGTAGAAAATAATTCTTCTCCAACAAGAACACGGAAACACTTTTGAAATTTATCAAAACTGGAAAGAGAGGTCTGGGAAGCTCCTACCTAAATATGGCAACAGTATTTCATTTTGGGTCTGATCTGTTTCTCCTAAACGTAGAGGTTAGCATGAGGAGTCAGGTACTTACTTAAACAGTACAAGAAGCCGATCATTTTACCTGCATCTTTAGTGAGGGATAGTATATAGAAATTCCAACTGAGATAATGTGTTAGTCATTGGCTGAATATCTACCCAAGGCACAAGGCCTCCTCAGGGGGACATCCGTTCATTGTAACTGGTGGTGGTTTGGAGTCTGATCGGCGGTGATTGAATGTAAGAAGTTTGCTTTTCCCCTACTAAGTGTTAGATCGGAAGAGAGGTCAATCTTCCAACCCCTGATAATCAAAGCTAAGTACGTTCCTACGTATATCGTCGTGTCATCGGTATAGATGTTTACAAACGATTAGAGGATATTCTTAGTTATTTCATGCATGTAAATGAGAAAGTGGGTAGTTTCGAGGTGGTGCTATTCCATTTTCGATTTAATCCGGCTATTGTAAAGGCAGAGAATATCATGAAGGGTCAGGTATTTACTGGAACGATATAGGGAGCCGATCATTTTACCTGCATCTTTAGCGATGCATCGTATATAGAAATTTCATTTGAGAGAGGGTATAAGTATTAGGCCCAATATCCACCCAAGAGACGAGGTCTCCTCGGAGGACATGCGTTCATTGTGACTGGTGGTAGTTTGGTGTCTGATTAGCAGTGATGTAATCAGCTCGGCTTTAAAGATATTAAATGTAACCGGCCTGTTTTTTCTCCACTAAGAACTTATTGTTAGATTAGAAGAGACGTCAGCTACCAGTCTCTGACCTTAAAGACTTTTGGAGTTGCACACGTATATCGTCGTATCATTGGCATAGATGTTTACAAATGATCGGAATATATTCATAATTAAATCATTTATGAAAATCTGAAAGAGGTTTGGTCCGAGAAGTGACCCCAGGTGTGCCTGCTTTGACCGCTAGAGTTTCGTAAAACTTGTCGTCATTAACTACTTTCAGATATCTACCCGTTATCACTCTATCACTCATCCAGTGAGAGATTGTGTAGTAAACATATGTACCTTACCTTGTTAAAGGTTTTCGAGATAGTAAATTCTATGTTTGGTTCTTACGGCATGTATGTCGTCAAAGGTTGATCGAAATCCGTACTCATTGTCTCACATAAGATTGTTCTTATTTAGGTGTTCGATGACCTTCTGGTTGATAATGACCTCAAAAAGTCCGCTGATGACACTGAGAAGACTAATGGATCTGTACTGGGAGGTGAAGGATTAATTGTCTTAGATACCGGACATGCGCTTGCCATCTTCCACATGCTTGGGAAAGGTTTCTTCTTCAAACAGCAGCTAAATTTTTGTGCTAGAATAGCATGTAATTCTGGGTTGATACTAAGATTTTACTCATTGAGACGAGGGATTTTGGGGAGAAGATGGCCTTTGTCATCTAACGTTGAGTTTGAAGTAAAGATCAAGAGGAAGAGCTTCGCCTTGTCTGTCGAGGCGAATATGACACCGGGGACATTTATAATTGCTGGCACTGCCGCTTTGTCTCTGTTCATAATTTGGTTAGTGATCTTCCAGAATTCGTGAGATCCAATTTCTGTCTTTTCAGCTTTTGCCTGGACAGCTTGTGCGAAGCTGAAGTTTGCGTTCTCCAGAACTTTTTTGCGGGTGGTTCTGACAAAAGGGCTAAACTAGACCGTTCCTTGCGAGATTTTGAAATAGTGTTTCTGGTGAACTATGGATGCACATAAAAAAAATATACTCCTTGGTTTAATACAACGGAGCGAAAGAAATTAGTATTAGTGGTATTGTTGATTTTGCAGTTTATTGTAATTTGCGATATGAGTTTTGCTTAAAAATATTTAATACTATATACTTGTAAAATCACCAAAATAAAAAAATTAGCTGGAAATTGGGGAAAAAGGAAAAAATATATTTTCCCCATTGTATTTAGAAGCGAATTTTTGCCCGGTAACAAGGAATCGAAGACGTTTTTGAATTCTATCAAGATTGGAAGGAGAATACTAGACAGCTCCCGGTTAAATATGGCAACAGTACTTTTTTTGTCTCATCTGGCTCTTATAAAATTGGAGGATATCATGAAGTGTCAGCTACTTACTGGAGTGGTAGAGGGAGCCGATCTTTTTATCTTTTATCTTTTTATATGCAGTTTTCGCGATGGATCGTATAAGTGCAGAGTATGCATCTGCTTAACAACGGAATCTTTCATTATAAAGATTAGACCAGGTTGCAGGACCGATGAGTAACTAAAATCAAATTTAGTTTTATATTATTGAATATATAAAGATTTGTAGCTACTTCTGTTTAAGTTTTTTTTTAACTGTTCTTTTTAGATCAGAATCAGAAATATTCACTCATTTTGTGTCAACCATGAAGAAAATTAGAGGATATGTTTCGATGTTGCTAGTGTATAAGAAGGTAGTCTATACAAATTTACGATGTGTAATTTATAGTTTTCTAGTGTCCTAACCGGTAATATTTTCTTACAAAACAGTCAGTGCATTTTGATTTTGTTATATTCAGTTCAGCCTCACCGCAAAGTTCTTTCTTTTTTTCTCCTTTTCTAATATATTACCAAAAGCAACTTATCTACAGAAGATATACATTTGACATTTTATAATATGCGCTTCTCATCCCAGGATAAGATATACAAAAGCTTACAATCTCGGTAAAATACTTATCTCTTTTCTGGTAGATTCATTTTTTTTTATCGCTTTTATTACTTTCATTTTCATTTTTGATAATTTCGTATCATTTTTATTATTATTATCATTATTATTATTATTATTATTATTATTATTATTATTATTATTATTATTATTCACTTTCTGATTCGTTCTTTATGCTATTTTAACGTTTTTTCTATTGACTCTGAAGGCGTATCTTTTTTCTTTTGTATATCGACAGACTCTGTTCGCCTCTCTACCCACCGCTTTCTGACTAAATTTCTTTAAATGTTGTCGTTTCTTCGGCTTGTGTGTATTTACCAATATAATGCCGCCTTGATTGTTGATCGTCGTGGTCGCTTCGCGGTAATAAGTAGAATGATGCTTGGTTTATATATGCCGGGCGGCAGCATTGACAAATGCAGAAAGATTGGCTTTTATATTTGGTAAATACTCGCGAAATCTGCAATTACGAGTGAGAGCCGATACCAAAGAGAGAAAAGTGAGCCATTGTATGTTAAATCATATTATCTCTTTCTCTCTCTCTCTCTCTCTCTCTCTCTCTCTCTGCTTTCTATACCTTACCAACCTTTTTTAGAATGAATGCTAGTCTTCAAATAGCGATATTACTATTATGTGTTTCTTATATAAAGATAATTGATGGCTTCAGTATTTATCATATATATATATGCACGTATATATGTGTGGGAAACGCATATATTCTTATTTTCAAAATGTTGTGATTACATATGTTTCTTTATATATGTCTACGAATATTAAAAATTAAAGATTTTACCAATTTATGTATGTATTTAAAAATATGTGTATTTCATATATATATATAGGATAAGAAAGTGAAAGAACAGGTAGATTAAAACCCACTATTAAAGCATTTACTTTATAAAATATATCAAATAAAGTTTACAGATATATATATATATATATATATATATATATATATATATATATAATTAACTCAAATTATATTAGAATTGTCCAAAGGTTGTGTTCTTTCGTGCGCTTTCGGCTATTATGCACACAGTAAAAGTGCTTACACTGTTCGGAAATTAACATACACAAGATTGTATATGCATAAACTTTACACATGTTTATTTACAAGTAAAACAAAACTAATTCTTGATAATAGTTAAAAGTATATCCAAAGGAGCTCGAAAATACAAAATCTTAGACAATTCTTATATAATTCAAGTTCCGAAAAGAAAAAATTATACGTACATACGAAATATTATATAAAAAAACTTAATAATAATACCTTGTTTGTCATTTTTGATGAAACCTGTATAATAAAGTCATTGTTGCCTAAATACACAATTATATATATATATATATATATATATATATATATATATATATATGTGTGTGTGTGTGTGTGTGTGTGTGTACATATATATGAGTGGAATAAGTATGCATATTTATACACGCACGCACATACACGCACGCACGCACGCACGCAAATACGTATATATATATATATATATATATATATATATATATATATATATATATGTATATAAATTTAAAACAATTTAGTGGATACAGTTGCGTGAGTAGATATTCTTTCATTTGATAAATTGAAAATGTGTCTGATGGCTTATACATTCAAATGTCTCAATTAAAAGATATATCTTTAGACGGGGTTTGAACTTAAGTCTCTATTGTAGGGGACCTACCTCTGTACTTTAATAGTTTTCAATCTCTAGAGATTTTCACAATCTAGCAAAGTTTGCATATACCTGTATGTAATAATAAGCTTTGCCGGTCTGTTTGACGGTGTGTTCCTTTCTTCCCCCGATTTGTATTCGTACCTTGGTTAAAAAGAAAACTATCTTTATACCCAAGACCCCCAGACCTTAACACGAAGTAGATTAGCGTAAATCCGTCTCTCTGTCCGATATTCAAACTATTTGACATGGGTTAGTGTGAGCAAATATCTAACGCATTAGCTATTTTCTCTTTGTACCTATATCATTATTTTATATATACCTTTATACATATAAATTCATCCAAATAAGAGTATTAATCAACAGATGTGTGCGTTTGAAGGAGAAAAGTCAAAGAAAGAAAAGATAGCAACAACGATAATGTTATTTGGGAAAAGAGAGAGAAAGATCGATCAAAAAGCATGTCTTCGTAAAAAATGCAATCACAAAACGTCATGACTATTTGTGTATATAAATTTATAATATTAAATTGATAGCAGAGAATACACTCCAACATATATGAATATACGTCTATTTAAAATACACGAAGGTTTTCTTTGTTAGATATACAGTGTAATCATTTGTCTAGTTTTTATTTTATTAATCTTTCTTTTAACATTTCTCATAACATTAGATTAACTTTTTTACGAGACGAATTTCTTTTTTTACCGAATTGATCTTTTTTAAACTATTTTCTCTTTAACTCTTTTATCGTACCCATTGTTGGTGACAATGCTTTTACTTTCGTGAAATTTCTTTAAAAAATAGAGAAAATGCCAACTTTATTTTCTTCACTTTCCTTCTGACAAACCTTTAAACAGCGACATGGGCACCGTCTCTTACAAACAGACAAGCATGCGCACTCTGCAACATGAACTAACGCATGCGTACTTATATGTATATAGAATAGCTTGTTGAAATATGCTCATATAGCAATGAATGGCACATGCTACATGAAGCTAAAAATCGTCTTTTACAGCAACACACTTGCATGCAAATTCACAAACGAGCTGACTTTCATACGTAAATACTTATGGCCGCTTGGTGTAAGGTTATACTTAATGAGTTACCTTGCAAACTGTTGGTTATATAATGGATACTGCATCAAGTACTCAATTTAATTCCGATAAACTTATGTCAAACGGTGATTGATTTACTATATAACTATCACTTTGCGATTAATTTATATGGACGAAATGATCATGTAGATGGTTTAACACATACGCGCGCACACACGCACACACACACCCACGCACACACACACACACACACTCACTTATATATATATATATATATATGTAAAATGTATGGCAAAGTGGAAAAGTTTATTTGTGACACGTTTCGTCCTTTACAAATTCATCGAACGATATTTATTAGCATTCATTAAATTTAGTAATTTCGAAATCTAATATATTTTACTTCTGTTTAAAAACTTGATGCAAAATGAAATCCTTATATTTCTCTTGGTAACGTCTCTTGGTAACGTCTCTTGTTAACGTCTCTTGGTAACGTCTATCAATGAACGAAACGCGTTGACGAAGAATAGTCTTACTTTTTTCTTCATTCATATTGTCTTTTTACAAAGATATGTTTTTGTAACTAAATTTTACAGATACACACACACACACAAACACACACACACACACACACACACACACATATATATGTTTGCACATATCAGTCAGTTAACAACCATACGGAATAATTGGATGATTATGTCTTTTTTCTATCCATGACTGAATAGGCAGAAGATTTTCCCACAGTTGGTAAACATCTATTTCTGCGTTAGACTGGTCGCGAACAACGGCTATGCTATAGGATTCAATCTGTCCTGCTATTTAACAGATATTTGGAGGGATAAGAGTTGAATTCATACGTTGCGCGTAAGTGAATGCAGTGAATTCAACTAGAATTCGAAACCGGCTCTACCGATTTCCCATTATATATATATATATAGAGAGAGAGAGAATGAGAAAGAGAAAGAGAGAGAGAGAAAAAAAATATACGTGGCGCGACACAAGACCTGAATAAAAGAATAGCCCTGCACAGAAGTAATTTAGCCAATAACAGGAAATTATATGTCTGCCAACATTTACAATGAAGGCAAATTCAGAGTAATGCCTATCTACTAAAATGCAGAATATGACACACTCATGATACAGGAAAAATATTTATAAAAATACAAGCCTTCACTCAACAAATCAACATAAAAAACCTAAGACACACAGACACACGAAATTCAAACGCGATAAAAGAACACACACACAGGCGTGCTAAATTCAAATATTATCCCAAAACAATAAAAAGAACTAGATGACCCGTCGAGTAGAGTTGAGTAAAAAAAAAATTTGAAGTATAAAGACGAAATCGAATTTCGCCGGTCAATGAAAAAAAATTTTACGGTCAACGAAGGCGACAGAAGAAACTTAACGTGCAAGTGTAAAAAAAACAAAAAACAAAAAAGCCACAGTCACGCATATGAACTTTCTGACATACTTACCACTTGATTTATCTATTTATACACAATACCTTGGCCACCAGAAAAACAAACGGATCTCGACATATGAAGTCACACGTTTATTCGCCTGAAGAGACTCAACTTTATACTCGAAACACATGTAGCAACACAAATACCATCATGGACACTTAACATATCCTATAAAATGCAAGTGACAATCATCATGATAGCAACAACAAATCTACACTATAAGCAAAACGTTCACGGCTTCTCGCACTTTTTGTTATATATATATATATATATATATATTCGTCATTCACGTACAAACTTGTTTTACTGTACAACAGAATATCAGTGTATCTAGGCATCCACTTGCTTCTGGCCGGGATGGAAACTCGACCGATTTGGTGTCAGTCGGAGTCGCTATCCCCTAAGCCATATCCACATGGAATCAGAGAAGGGAAATTTTAGCGTGTTATATATAAGCGGTCTATACACACACGCCAGTCACCGAAAAAACTCAATTCATTGCTTAAGAGTAATACATAAATCGCAGAAGAGGTAACTTTTTTCCCTTTTCCTCTCTAGGGAGCTCAATCGAAACGAGAACATGATATATATATATAATCATGTTAAATCCATGAATGGAATATGAAATATTATGTACTAGATCTGTATAGAGAGCTCAGTGGATGTTTTCCAGAGTTATATGATATCTATAAAGGAAAAATCAACACGTCATTGAAAGTGGTTAAAAATTATAATTCATGTCTACGAAATAATTAGTTCACTTCTTCAGACCACACTATATTTGTTCCATTCGGTACAAATATTTTCCGGGAATAAACATTTTTCTAAAACGAAATGTAAATCAATTAACATGATCCAGAATAGAAACTTTGGCCTTATCTCGGGAAAGAATCATTCTGGCCAGAAGAAAGTTTATTGGACAGAAAAAGTTACCTTAAAACCGTTACACGCTTATTCACAAGCACCTGAATACGTATACACATTTAACTCTACATTTGAACACACTTACGCATACGCACGTATATCCACATACACACATGTACATACTTACATATATATACATGAAAATATGTCTATGCATACACCTACATATACATACATACACACATCCATCCATATCCAGATATAACTATTGTGTTCGCACACTGACATACATATGAAAACCGCACTTATACGCGTATAATTAATACTAACACATATTTACGCAAGTATGCTAACAATCCTCACATATACTAGGGAAATTCGTATATATTTACATACTTATACACATACACATAATTAACCGCATACATATATATGAATTTGAGAGTATCCTACTTTGCATTATGTAATTATGAATGTATTTTATTGTAAATATTTTGCGTGTATATGGGTGCACCTAGTTACATGGTTATAGAAGTTTTTTTTTGTGTATATGGGTTCACTTAATTATATGTGTGTTTTTCGTGTGTTTTTTGTGTATATGAAAGCACCCAGTTGGTGCTAATTCTGTATTAAGGATGTAATTGATTGTACCCTCCTTTATTTATCATTATACTCATGTATGTATATATTGATATCGGAATCCAAATGATATATGCCGGTATATGTATATAAGTGATTTTTATGATGTATGTAATTTGAAGTAGGCCACATCGTTTGGTGTGTAAAAGTAGACACTTATGTATATAAATGTTAGCATTGTTCTTGTATATACACGTACAAGTCTGGTATTTAAAAGTGAGTACATAGATGTAGAAACATGTGAGTGTAGAGAGATAAGAAATTTATATCTATACGAAGAGGATTTTGTGGATATACATGTATATATTACTGAAATTAACGAAGATTAAAGAAACTTGGTTATAAACAACTGACAATTTGAAATAATGTTCAAACAAATCATTTCACATGCATAAATATATATACGTATATGCAATAGTGTGTGTATGTATGAAGATATATATATATGCGTGTCTGTGGGTATGTGTGTAAGTATGTAAATATATGCGTATTTTTTAGAATAGGTGAGGTTTCTTTGTATACTTGACTTCCATTTCATTTAAAAAATGTTTATTCTGGAAAAATATTTGTATCGAATACAACGAACATAATGTGGTCTGAAAAAATGAACTAATTTAGTTCATAGAAATTAATTATAATTTATTACAACTTAAAATGATGTGCATGATTTTTTTCTTATATATATATATATATATATATATATATATATATATATATAAGAAAAAAATCATGCACATCATTTTAAGTTGTAATAAATTATAATTAATTTCTATGAACTAAATTAGTTCATTTTTTCAGACCACATTATGTTCGTTGTATATATATATATATATATATATATATATGAATAAATCTATATATATATATATATATATATGAATAAATCTAACTTAGAGCCAACAAATATATATATATATATATATATATATATTTGTGTGTGTGTGTGTGTATGTGTACGGACGTGATTGTCCTTAGTTGTGTATATGTCTTATTCTCATTTTTTCTACTTCCATATACATATATAAATGTGTATTTAAGTAACAACAGATTCTATTTTTTAGAAATTGCTTACAATTCATTGTCAATGAATGCCTGAATAAAAGTGTTTTTTGGCTTTTGCTTTCATACAAGATGAAGAGTGTTTTTTTTCGTTTTGAATGCTATACGAGAAATGCCGTCTTTCTTTTTACTTGTCCATCTTCGAGTTTACTGTCTGCCTTTTTTTGCCCTTTATGTTAGGTCGCTTTATTTTATTTTATTTTATTTTGCAAGGTGGGAGTGTCGTTATAATCATTAGTGATAACATTACATTTCCCCTTGTTATTATTTTGGCAGATATTATTTTTGTTTTCGGCTGAAGCGTGTATCAAGTCACCTGACAGAATTAAATCAAGTGCAATTAAATTTGCAAATGAATCCGCTTGTAGTTTTATCTAGCACAAAAGTTTAGCCTGGGTTCCTCAGTTATAAAAGCTGCCAGTGAGGTGAGAAGGGATCATCGTTTATTAGACTGGCTTACTAAACTAAAGGCAGCATTGGAATCAGCAGCCACGTATTCGCGACAAAACGTGCGTTGAAGTTGGAGGATAGAGGCTCAGTTTTGTTTTAGAGATGAATGGGTACCGCCACGTCTCTTTGGCTAAGTCGATACATTTTTCAAGTGCTGAGCTGTGCAGTGACTTTATGACTACATCCGGTTAAGTTAATTATGAGGACAAATAATCAATGTGCTGTAATTTTATTAAAGAAAATATTGAAAAGTTCTGGAACCGACCCCATTCTCAAAATCGGGTGAAATGATTAAAATGCACCAAAATCTGAATTTCTTGTTGAATCTTGATCGTTTCGATGAATTTGCAGTATCAGCGCATATATATATATTACATATTTTAAAAAAATTGAAATTTTCCTAGATCGTATGGCCATTTCAAAAGGTAAAATTCGCTTGATCACGGAGAAAGAAGAAAGAAAAAGTGTTAGATTGGCACACAAAAGAGAACGATGGCAAATGAAGTGGGGAAAATGATATAAATATATTAAAAATTATAAAAATGCATGTAGAAAAGAAAAATAACGAGCTTCAACCGTCTTTTTAAATTTTTCTATTTCCTTTTAAGCACACTTAAAATCAAAACAGACCCTGAATATTTGATCTTATTATTTTTTTTTTAAGACAGAAATTATATCAAAATGTCTAAATACTTTTTTGGCTATACTTTTAGTCATTTTCGAGGATGAATGTAATTTTACGTGTAACAGAATGTATTTACTGTAATGTATAATGTAGAGTAGTGGTATGTGTTATGTACCGAAAAAGGTAATTATGTTGTTATTATGTTCGGTGTTGATGTTATTGGGTTTATCGTTTTTATTAATAAGGCTTTCATTAATTTTAGATTTTTCTTTTTTTTTCATGTGGATAATGCTATGATATTTTTGTTGTCGACAAGTATGTTCCCGATAGGGTTTGGTAGGTCTCCGTGTGTGTCTGAATGAGATCAAATTGAGCTTCATTGAGAGAAATGTAGGCCTTATTAAGAAAAACGAAATAAAGACCTTAGTCATAAAAAAGAAAATCCCAACACTTAATAATGTCAACTACGAACAGGCTAACAGCATAATTACCGTGTTCGGTGCATAACACATACACACTACTCTATTTCATACATAACACCGCATACATTCTTTTACATGTAAAATATAATTAATCCTTGAATCTGTTTAAAAGTATAGCCGAAAACGATCGGATAAATAAAACATTAGGACAATTTTTATAAAATTTGTTTTTTAAAGAAAAATATCGTAAGAAGACATGAACATTTACATAAAGAAATTAACCATCACAACTTGTCTATCATTTTTAATGAAACCTGCAGATAGATAGATAGATAGATAGATAGATAGATAGATAGATAGATAGATGTGTAAACACAGTGTAAAATTGAGAAAGAATATGATAAGTATTCTGAGTGTGTCATAAAGTATAATTTAAAATTATACAAACGTCCTTAAAAACACTGTATTGCGTCCGATTTATTTGCGTGTGTCGAGGAAATTCAATAACAATTCCTTCTGCAGCGAAGCTAACCCGCTCCCGCATCATGGATGTGGTTAATTCGTATCTATGCATACCCAGGTGTATTAAGTCGGAAATATGAATACCGATCGAATTAGAGAGACACAGATATTGGCTTTAAAGGCGCCAGTCACTAGCACACGTTCCCTTGGCGGGAATATATACACTAAGACAATCTAAGAGAACAGCTGCTTTTATCAACTGCATGGAATAAGTTTCAGGTAAATGAATTCGGAAGAGGTTTATGTACATATTACGAAAATGTTTATTAAGCTGTATTTAATCTAGTACAGAAGTACAATGGAAGGACATCCTTTGTGCATCAGGATTACTAATAGTAGATTCCAAGAGTTTATTTATCATTCATACTTCTACTGCTGACATTCAAATATTTCTTATATCTATCTATCTATCTATCTATCTATCTATCTATCTATCTATCTATCTATCTATCTATCTCATTTCACTATCTATCTATCTATCTATCTATCTATCTATCTATCTATATATATATGCGTAAATAGCAGGAGAGACTTGGTTATGCAGTTTTGGTGCCAACCAGTCAATCGCAATAATAGCTGACGACCTACTGCTGGAAAATCTTTACACAACATACGGTTGGGGACCGCTTGTAGAGCCAAAAAGTCCGATGAAATTTCTTCTGGAGAAAAAGGCTGCTCTAACCACCTAGGGTAAATACTACCACAAGTACGTGTGTGTGTGTGTGTGTGTGTGTGTGTGTGTGTGTGTGTGTGTGTGTGTGTGTAAAAAGGAAACATTAAAATTATCAACAGACAAATTTCCAGCGAAATCTAAATTCGATATTCGTTCGTAATATAACAAAGATGGAAGTAACGATCATTGTCTAGCTTCTTTCCGTTATCTACTTTTTCTGATGATTTATTTCAGCATAATCTACAATTGCATAGGTTTGATATTTTGTGCTTATGGTGGGTTAGGGTTTGTCTTTAGTATAGTGACGTGTCTACGTTTCAAGTGATGTCTCCATAGAAACATAGCAAGATATTTCTGTTATAAGGGAAATTTTGTAAGAGCAGCTAAAATTATCTTCAGAGCAGTAATGCTGTTATATATAATCGTCTCTGGCAGTTTGTGTCATTTTTTCTTTCTCCTTATATATATATTATTCTACGGTTTTACACGACTCAGAGTTTCATGCATCATGCAATTATCAGTTGCATATTATGAACTGTTCATAATATGCACTTACTGATTGAATAATGCATGAAACTCCGAGTCAGGCTTAAAACGTAAGATAATATGAATATTTAGGAATATATACTTTTTGCTCTTTTTTATCGCATTGAGCACTTTTCTTTTAACACCTGATAATATTTATAACTTGATGTGTATAACTTGATGCGTATACACATATACATGCTTGTTTGCCTCCATATTGTAGTTTCGTTATTACATTGGTTTATAAAAGCATCATATCAGTACACAAACATTTTCATGTTTCAGAACAGAACTGTTCTTCTTCAAGTGATATTTTAGAATAAATGGTGAAAATGATCTATTTAGAAAATATAGATGAATTCATTGTCATTTAGAAATTAGTTGGAGAATATGCCTATAGGTGTGTCAGTATTGTTCATTCAAAAATGAAAATTAAGTTGAATTATGAAGTTGCAGATTTGGGTCGCAAAAGGAAGCAGAGTAGCCTGATGTGAAGGCATGTCACTTATTAATTTTGTCTTGGTAAGATATATAGTGAGACTGTACATTATTTAAATGGGTAACAATATTTCTTAGCAGTAGGTTAGGTTTTAGCATTTTTTTTCTTTTTTTTTCCTAAATTTGATTTTGTACTACCTCATGAGGCTGGAATGTTTAGTTGGAATTAGAATTAAATGGTATATTAAAGCATATTGTAGTTAGAAAAAACTATTGTATTCTTTTAAATAAAACTTTGTAGCTTTGATTTGGAGGTACTACGTGGCCGAGTGACCTAAAGCACATCAAATTCATATAAAAGCATTCAAGCCTTCTGAATATCGCGTGAACTGAAAGCTCGGGTTATTACTAGGGCCATCTTTGCATAACATTTAACTTTGTTAGCGTTTTGTGCTCTATCTCGCTAATCTTGACTTCGAACACATTCACTGAGTTGATATGATAACCTGTAGGCGAATCCTTTTTCATTAAAAATATATATATATATATATATATATATATATATATATATATATATATATGTGTGTGTGTGTGTTTCTGCCTGTATGTTTACGAGGTTGGAAAGTGTTATCAATTTGTTTTCAAATATATATTGAAAATACATTACAAACACTTTCAAACACCTCCAGTACTCAAATCATTTCTCATATAATGCCAAACACAAAGCCTACAAGATCGGCAGAGGAAAAATAGAAAGATACAGAAAACAATGATCCCAACAAACTGCTAAAATTAGGCACTTTATTCTACCTACCAACTCCATAAAAGCTATCATAAAAATGACTTACACAAACTTGGTCTTCGACACCTTGAGCATCATTGACTAAAACAGTGAGATATGGAGGTGTCCCTAAAGTTTGGTCATATAAAAAATCTCATTATCTATCTTTTTTTTTGTCTTTTTACGATCACAGATTAAAAAAGGTTTTGTCTAAACAATTGACTTCTTTTGGGGGGGGGGGCATGTTAAATGAGAAGGTGTAATCAATTAAAATCACAGATGCCACACATTTGGTTGAATGCCTAAAGAGTGAATGTGTTAAAATTAGTAGCAATGTGGAGGTATTTCATCAAGTTCAATGAATCTTTCAAATGCATCAAACTTTGCATCACAAATGATGGAAATCGTATTGAAACTGTCATTTGATATATATATCACCAATCGTTTAAAAAATAATAGGAGCACAAGGCGTGATACAAGCTAAGAAACACGATAACAAAAATATTCTCAGAATGGTTCAATTTTAAAGTCTAACAAAAATCAACGCCTTAATAAATAGTGTTTTAGAACTAAGAATATGAACATGGATTCTGTGGACTGTGATTTTTTTCTTCTGTGAGTGTACCTAAAGTGAACTAGCAAGGAAGCCACGCCCAAGCACAAGCTTGGGATTTTCAGAGTCTATCATACTTGAAGTACTTAAAATATTCAGAGACTTCTATATTTCTTTTAATAATCGATGATGAAGAAATGATTTTAACGTGTAATTTAACAATTGATAGTGGACAAGCTTTTAAATTGTCACAAGTAAAATTAAAGTAAATAAAATTCTGTGTGAAGTTTTAATATTACTCGCCTTCATAATAACAAGAAATACTTACCGTCAAAACAGTATGGTTATCTATTTTACCGTGACCAGTAAAAGAACCTTTTCAAATAATGATAATGATAATAATAAATCACGCAGATTTGTTCTACATTCCAAATGAAAGATGCCAACTGAGCAAACAGACGTTAACGACTTATATGCAGGGTACGATGTCTAAATTGTTCTATAATTGACGTAAAAATGAAAATAAAACCAGCATTTTATTTCAACATAGATATTTACCAAAATTAAACAAAATATCTTGAAATAACAAAGAGTATATTCATTCAATAAATCACCATTGACTTCAATAGTAGCCTCTAGATAATTTCGGAATCTCCTGCAACTCTTCTTTACAGTCTCCTTATTTAAGTTGGTGAATGCTTCCATAATCCTTGCCTTCAGTTCATCTTCAGTGTTACAAAGAGTTTTGTTGATCCAACTGCACCCCACACATAATAATCACCGAGGTTGCAGTTAGATGGCCCAAGGCAAGTGGTGATGTGGTCGTAGAAATTTTATGACAACCAAAACTGGATTTGTGGTATGGCGCAGAGCACTATTGCCAGGCTTAGTATATTTCATTAACCACCCTCTTGACCCAGAGCAGCACTACCTCCTCAAGGTACTTGATGTAAGCCTTCACGTTGAGACTTATGCTTTGTTGGAAGATGAATGAAAGTGTAACGGCGTCATCAATAGTGATACCTTCGTAATCACCATTATACTCATCGAACTCTTTGCAAATCCCCTGCATTATCTTCAAATTGCCACCCAAACACGCTTAAATGTTCGTATTGGAGCTTCATGCCATGTAGCATACCTTTTGCAAATTTCTAACGGAGTAAATTACGTCATGGTGCTCTTTTTCTAACAAATGAAACTTGACTGACTTTTACTGTATTGTCGAAAAAAAAAACAAACAAAAAAGGTGCATGTGCGAAATTAACAATAAAAATGGCGTCAGCTTATTCATCGCACCCTGTATTTAATAACAAATTATGTTGTTTTTCATTATGACCTGAAGACACCTACCCAACACGCAAAGGCGAAACACGCTGTCATTAAAAAGTTTTCCCCTTTGTCTCATTTATCCACATTTGTTTGGATATTTATGAGACTAAATATCGATTCTTACATTGTATACCGATATATTTCGATAGTTATAAATATATTTGCACCTGTGTATATACAGCTGATTGTGTTTGGTTTAGGAGTGTTAGAGAAGGCGGCTGTCTATTGGGAACAACGCAATAATTCGACTCATGGCCGCTTGCGTTTACTTGGCGCCTGCGTCGTAATTACGTAAACCGAGTCACTTCGATTCTCTTTGTGAGTCACTTATGTAAATGGCGCTGTCTAATCCGATTGTTTTCGGTTTGTATATTCGTGGTTTTCGATGCTTTGTAGTTAGCACTCTTGACCGGGCACAGGTGAAAGTCTCTAAGTACACGATTTACTTTTATCGTATTTGTTTAATCTCGTTATTAACCTTTCTGTCTGTCTTTTTCCCTTTAATTGCTAGAATTACTTAAAACCGCCATAGAAAGTACCAAGTCTATTAACATCTCTGTCAATCTATTTCCAAATGTTTTTCTTTCTTTCACCCTTTATCAGTCTGTATATATCTATTTACATATACATCTATTTAATCATATCTATCTATCTAGCTAGCTAGCTAGCTAGCTAGCTAAATAGATAGATAGATAGCTCATTCCTTCCATGGCTACACACAAAATCTTACCGTATATGTTTATTGATAAACATGATTGATTTATTAACCAATAAATTAATAGTCATCATTTCTTTTTTTCTGGTAACCCTCAGCTTAAAACACATAAATAAAACACATGCATACACACATACGCGCACACACACACACGTGTGTATATATATATATATATATATATATATATATATATATATATATATAATTAAATTTGTTATACAATTAAAAATTAAAAATATATTGCGAAACGGAAATTCCTATGTTTCGAGATCATCAGGCAATGTTAGATGTCAGTTGTGAAAATGGTTTCTGTTGAGTTGCTCGAATAAACAGAATTTTGTATTTGAGGGCTACAGCGGATATAAAATCATTCTGACCTCTAACCTTTCCGTTTTGCCATCCTATTCACCTGCCTAGTTATTACCGCAACATGTCATTATGTTTTTCGAATATAAATTATCTCTGTATAGTCAGTGGTTGTTCATGGGTTCTACACAGATCCGAGCTAGAAAGATTAATAGTTGTACATACTTAATGACTGAACATACAAAAAAAAAAAACAGAATAATAATACAGACCCATTTTGTTCCGATCTTATATATTACCATATTCGGGGATAATACACTTTCTGACGAATAGAGCTAGCAATTCAAAAATGAAAAGTGTTTACGATGTGTCTTCAATTCTCTTCGGCCACGGAAACTTCCATAATCAATCGATACATAAATCTTTATCTATTGTACATTTGTTTCATATATATCCTCCCATAGTAATTCCCTAGAAAGAAACAGTAAGGTAGAGTATATATTTTAATAAAATAATACGACTAAGCTTGTTTTTTACGGGTTATCAAAGTATTGCAAGTTATTTAAAGCAAGATAACAATCATTTAGGGGAAGAAGAGGTGTTTTCATAAATTTACCTGGGATATTTGCGTATATAAAGACAGCGTCAGATCCGAGAGAGATACCGAGAATACAGCGTTAGTAGTTCATATTAGCTCTGAGCTCTACTCAGCAGAATAGTATTAAGCAGCACCCGTCAGCTTTCGACGTAGACATACTAATTATAGTACGGCTTCATTTCAGAGACTTGTATATATCCTTCTTACTAAGCCCGTATTCCTGGACCGGGCTTATTTTTGATTTGATCTCTGTCAGTAATGGCCTAATATGGATGACAACATTACGCAGATGGTGGAATAATGTAGAGGCTGTGTTGCGGCAGCAAAAGCAACACCAGTTATACAAAAACCATGTCCTAAGATAAACAAAGCTTGATCTAGAGCCCATGCGGACTATTCAGGACCCATTGATGGATACTACTACATTATAACGGTATATAGTTTTAGCAAGTGGCCTGAAGTATTCAGATATAAAATACCTATGACGGAAAATACCATAAATTGTTTACACGAAAACACCATAAATTGTTTACAAGAATTACACGCTGTTTGTATCTGTCGTTGCAGGAGTATATGTATACTGTAGACGAGTCATTATCATGTAAAAAGGGAAGACCCACAACAAGACGAATTGGAGAAAATATCAGTTTACGAATACAAGACATTAATTTGCTCATGTAGCAAATGATGTCAAGCTGTTACTGAAAGTAAAGATGTACACATCAAGTACTAATGAATTATGAATCCTATTTTCATTTGGATATGATGTATCCATTATAATAATATGATTTTGTTAATCGTTCTGATGGTTTTGATTCATCTTTTTTTTTTCGTATGTTATATAATTATTCTTATAACTTTATCAAAATAAGTTTATTGAGCTTTTTATTTTGGAATTATATAATTTACCTTTATATTCTTATTTTTCATTGATAAAATGTTCTATGAAGCTTTAAAATAAAATGTTATTTCATATTTAGAGTTTTTCTTAACATCGTTCTGATCCTTATGCTCGCTACTGTATATTTACTCTCTCTTTATTGTGTGCAAATTTTCAATTTCAATATATGAGAAAATTAGCGATTTGCTGGCAAATGTTGTAACTATGATATGGTCTTACGCTATATGTTTCTGATTTAATTAACACGTTAACTACATTTCAAAATTCTCAGGTTACTTTTGTTAGGAATATGGGAAGGCTTAGTTGAATGTGCATTGGAGACGTTGCTGTTCAGGCAAATGCTCAGATACCATATATAAGCCGCCATTCTTGACGGCACGGGCACATAAAAATATTATAATAAAAAGCAACAACAATAAGAAGGAATCATCATCACCATCGCCATCATCACCATCATCGTCATCATTACCTTCAGCAGCGTCCCTCTCCTGATCGGGTGTAGGCGTATGGTTGCTACAGACCTGAGCCCCTTTCGAGTTATCTCATGTATTTGAGTTGCGTGCTATTGTCTCTGCGAATGATTGTCCCGTCCACTAAGCGATGTTGTGAGCCCATCTCTATCCTCTCTAACTCCTCATCTTTTACCGAGGGTGTTAATTAAAGGATAGCAGTGGCAAGGTTATTAGCCCTCATGACGGGACCATACCATTTCAACTTCTTGACGGTGGTCATGAGTTCTAAAACTGTATATTGTTTGATTGTGTCTCGCACTGCGTCATTTATGATGCCTTGTATGTAAGCGATGACTAGCATATTTCTGTTGCGTCTAAAATCTAATGCTTGGATTATTCGTGTTCGCTCTAATTCTGATATTATGTCCAGGATTCGAAGACGATTTAGAAATCCATTGTACGCAACAACGTGATCTTTGATTTCCAAAAGATGTTCTTGGCTTTCCATGTATATAGTGTTATGACAGCTGCTATCGTTTCGATTTAGCTTCAAATGATTTCTGTTCTTAAACCTTTTTCTCTGATAATTGAGTCAAGATATAGGGATTGGCTCACTAGTTTACGTTTCTGCCCATTGATACTTGTCTTGGTTGAAAGCCTTTTCTTAATGTTCGTCATGAATTTAAGATGAAGAAAAAATAGTATCATTATGAATAATAAGGGCAATTATAAAGTGAGACTCAACCTAGAATTTTGTGATAAAACCTATCAATAAGTTTGATTGGTTGACTGATTTGTTTTTTAAGGTTTATCAACGTTTTGCAGGCTATTTAAAGACAGAAAATATTTATTCAGATTGTAATAATGTTTTCTGGAGATAATAATTGTTTAATGACAAAAGTCTTTATAATTATCCCATAGTTATGTGAAGTGGATTCATAATATTCTCAAGGGTATTTGTTTGTAAGTGAATATATAAAGATCAGGTAAAACTACGTCTGCTACAGGTACCACGGATCCCAATACTAACTGCCACGGGCCGGGTCGTCGCCGACTAAACCGGCGGCTCCACTGGGTGCAATCTCAGTGAGGAGTGTGGTGTAGGCGCCCTGCAGGACATATAATAAACCTATCAAAAGGCTAAAGTGCTTTCATGTGTCAACTATCAGCTACATAAGCAACCAGCTATGGTTTAAATAGTCTTCACCAACCCACATTGCCAGGTGTGGCGAGTGCGGCACATCCACTGAAATGAAGGTCATAAAAACAGTAGAAGTCATCTAGGGAGGAGTTCCTCAAATGAGAGCGAAAAAAACCCTCTGATCCATAATATAACGAACCCAATAATAAAAAGAAATCGGCTTTCTGGTTAACAATTCCGAGCTATTATCTATTACACCACCCGCACATCCAAGCTTACATCACTTCCTATTCTCGGTACTAACCAGGCTCGACTTAACAATATGGTATGGCATCAGTTGGTCTTGAGAGACAAGGGATATGCGCCCTTCAGAGCACATTTCTGGAAAGTTTATTTTAGGATATATGCCAATTCACTATGCTCTCAATGCGAAAAGCAGAGGCCGATACAGCTAAACACTGGCGTCATCGCAGGAGTTGCCAAAACCAAAACTGAACATGACATCTGCCAAAATCAAACTGAACATGACATCTGACTGTCTTAGGGACTCCGGTTCTGGATTTGAATTCAGAGTTGTTCTTGTCTGGCTGCCAACTGCGGCTACAAAGCTCAGACTTCCCTACTATTTACCCATTGTTAGAGGTTTTAAAGTCAGAGTATTTTTTTTCTTAGACCGTTTACAATCCAGTTTCTCTTGCAATTAACAACAGGGTGAAAATAAACTAGCGCTGAAATAATAATTGTGAATGTGATTTATCTACAAATAAGAGTAAAATATGAACCAATTTGTGGAAACAATATTGCTTCTGAGTGGTACTTGAACGTCCACAACTAAACATAACGTTGCTACAGTGTTTTTGCAATCTAGAAAAAAAAACAAAACGGCTTTAGTAGACTGCAGACTACGTACAACAACGTTATCTTATGAGATTGCAAATATGTCACCTTCTAATCTTTCCATTTAAATTTACATTAAAATAAAATTGATAATAACTTCATAGAATATTGGTCAATTGGTTGATTTAGTTTAGCAGCGTATCAGTAATTTAATGTCGAAATCTAAATATTTGAAAACATTATCTACCTTCAACTAATATTTTGAACGCAATTGTATGCTATCAACTACTGATAAGTGTACTGAAAGTCATTTTGTTATAAAATGTATTATTGGTAATTCTACTATAAAACGTGTTACTGGTCATTTTGCCTTAAAATGTATTTGTCATTTGACTATAAATATGAATTTTTGGTCTTTGGTCATTACTATAAATATGTATTGTTAGTCATTTTACTATAAAGATTTGATCATTCTATGCATTACTGGTCGTTGCATTTCAAAATGTATTTTTATATTTGTTTGAAGGTTCACTATTTACTAATAGTGCCCTAAAAACTTTTGCCACCTTGAGTCAAAGTCAACCTGGGAAAATTCACCATTAAAGGGTACTTCTGGTAGCCATCTCCCTTTAACTTAACTTTCTAAGTTATTTGGGCAGCCTGGTATCGAACTTACTAATCTTTGGGTCAAGTCACTGGGACTAACCAACGTCTATATCCACTGGGCCATGTGTCTTTGAGGGCATTAGCGTATGGATTTCTGGGACTTATCGACCTAATGTCTCACTAACCATATTTTTTTATCATATTGCAATCTTTGATGCTAATGATTTTGTCTAGCGCTCCATATTAATGTTTCCTATATTGTATTCATTTCTTTGCTGCACTTACTTAAGAAATTTTGTGGCCTAATATATGCGCTGAGTCTTTAAGTTTATATAGTTTCCAGAGTTGTTATCTATCAATACAGCACATGAAGAAGGTCGACGCGTACAATGCCGAAACGTCGTAAGCATAGTAATAAAGATGAGGATAAAACTCCGAACAATGTAAATAATGTAAATACTACGTCATCTCACTAGCATAGACAAATATTAACATCATGTGCTTAAAATGTGTTTAGACTTTTCACTATTGGATAACATTTAATCAGCTCTGATTTCTGGGTGGACGTTGATATCTTATCATTCTCATAGGTTTTTTTTTATATTTCAAGCCACGTTTTGTTTTGCTTCATGGTTTCGAATATTTTTTAAGCGTAAAAGGAATTATCTTGATTAAAAAGCATCAGTTTCGGACTTAATATTATGTGAAATCTCCAATAAGTACGACTTAATCAAAACAAAAAGCCAACGCGTTACAAACGAAATAAAAAGTTTTTTCTAATCAAACCGATCTTGATTTAAATTCGATACCTTCATGTCACTATTTCGCCATTTATTAATCCGCTCAATACTTTTCTGAAATCTAACACCGGTTTTCAAAAGAGGTGATCCGTATAAAGTAAGTGATCGGACAGAATCAAACTTGTTTTATTATCCAACACTGTAAATCTTTGGTCATCCCCGAAGACCAATGAGATATCTGTCAGCTTCATTACTATCACTAAACTCTTTCCATTACCACTTTGGTATCAACTAATTCTGACAGGATCAGACCAGCTTAGTTGATAAATCTCTCCATAAAACCAACACCGGCATCAAGCAACCTTGAAAGAAATTAGATTTGAAAGTAGTAATACTCCGATCGGGAATAATATGTAACACCGTATCTTCAATCAGCGACCAGTTAAATAACACTGGTCAACACGATTTTTGGTCCGAAGAAACAAAAGTCGTTTTGTAGCTAATTTGATGGAGGCTGATACCGAAAATGATCTTAGATTTTTTGGTTTGTTATCGTTTTCGCTATAATGAAATTGTTCAATTTTAGAAAAACAATCAATTTACTATCTTGGCTGATCGCAACATTTAATTAATAATGGTTGCTGAAACCCACTAATTTTCAGGTAGGCCGAGCAATTTATGTCATCTATCTGAAATAAATTATTTTTATAAGGGAAAGATTTTTGAAGTCAAAAATTAAAGAATAGAGAGACAAAATTCAAATGAACTGATAAACTTTATTAGTAATTGACTTCATCAGTAATACGCTAATATAACTATTAAGGTTCATGTTTTTATGTAGCCATCCAAAAAATTCCTGATAATTGCGGCGATGTGAGTGATGAGCAAGTAGAACTAATCTATCAGAATATCAAAACAATGGAATAGCGCTACCAGGGACGGTGGGACAAACGAATAATAATTGACTACTGGGATTTAAATAACATTGAACCTGACTGGCATTCAAAAAAGGGAATTTTTTACTATTGTTCGTATGTTCAGCAAGGTTTTATTTCTGCTGTTCGTTTATCAAAAGATTTGATTATAGTATGTTAATCGTGTTATCCTTAAAGACTAAGAATCTGATTGCTATTGAAAAATAGTATTACCCAATAAGAAGACCAATAATTGTTGATTTAAATACGAATTTAGAGATTTCTGCCAGTTTACTTTGAGAAATATTACCATCGGTCAGTATCACAAAACAAATGATCTTTTTTTCATAAATGAGATATTTTTGTACCGCAAAAACGGTAGATAACCAAATAAAAGTAAAGTCATTTTCAGATTCAGCGTCTTCAATTATCTAAAAAAGAAGTTTGGTGTCTCGACATTATTTCAAAAATCTCTTCTTTTTTTTTTTGACCAGTTTAAAATGTCTAATGGTTACTCGACCAAGTTTATAATAATATATATAATGAACAAAAATGTGAACATGGTCTGGATAAGACAAAATGTATTATTTTAACTATTTACATTATTCGGACTGTTGCTTTCATTGTTATTGCCATGTTCACGACGTTTCGGCTGTTGTACGCTCGTATATTTTTCAAATGAAGAATGGAATTTTAAAACGAACCCTTTATTTAGTTCACGAGGGTAAAGGGATTTATTCGAAATTTCAACATATATCACTTTAAGAAGGTCGGTGCATAGAACAGAAGAAACGCCGTGAATATGGTAATAGAAATGAAAGGGTAAATAGTTACAGTTTCTCATCTCAGAAATATAAATTGATAGACAAAATAGATTGCTAATTCCTCATATCAAACCTCAAGACCAAGAAATTATAAAAAACCATATGAAGTGGCCGTGATAACCAAGTACCCAAATCATTTAACATTAAATTTAAAAGCTAAAAGTTACACCACTTATGTCTTTTGGGCGGTGGCGGAGAGTATATGATTTTTGGTTAGTCATGGACTGTAGTCATTTCGAGGTTATGAGATCAACCATTCGGTCAGCTGGTAAAAACTATATATTCTTGTTCAACAGGAACAAACAATAAATGTAATCACATAGACAAAAAGAAGACAACAATAAAAAAGCACTCTATCCCGTAGATAAAATCATTATGGATACTTGAAGATGAAGAGAGCATATTTGTCCCAAATGTCATGAATATAATTCTATCTATTCTCTTAAATATTTTAATAATAAATCAAAAGGTAGGGATAATTCTTCACTTCAAAGACAGTATAATTGATCTTCTTAACATATTTAATTGATCTGCGTATATGTATTTTTTTAATAGAGTATTTGTTGAGCAGCGTAATTAAGAATGCCCAGCGTATATGCAGCGGATTTTTGTATCTAAGTGTTTATTCTTGATCTGCGTTTCTGAAGCTCTTTGTATTTTGTATTGAGCAATGTATGGCTCTAGTATATATTTTTATTAATGTATTTTTTACCGATTTGTGTATTTGATGATCATTTTGTTTGTTGTTGATCAGAGTATTTGTTAACTGTTTTTATTTACATATTTATTCTTGATAAGCTTATCTGCTTTTTTATTAGTTTTAAACGAGTTCACATCAAGCAAAGCAGTATAGCCTGTATGCCACAAAGGTGTTACTTGGCGTAGAAGGATTAGAAAAAATAAACATCACTAAAGAGAAGAAAATATGAGTAATCAGGAGGACAGTAGATAAATATTGACATTGTACTAAAATTTTATATGATCAAATTTGTCTGGAAGGTTTGGAGCTTGAAGAGAAGAAATGCAAGAAAAACTGTTATAATAGAACATGGTTATATCTAACAAACTAAACTGTAAATTGTTGAGACCTTGTCACCTGTCTAGTACTTCGCTTAAAATCATAAAATTTAGGTACCATAGCGAAGAGCTCAACCGGACAGTTGCCATGAAACTATTTATAGAAAAGACTCAAAGCTACAACTTGACGGCCATGGTTAAGTGACTGAAGTCGAGACGGACCTATAACACTGCTGATTCTTTCTTGAATTTTATCAAAGATCTCTAGATATACAGCAGAGGCACAAGACTATATATGCCAGTGACATTCGAATCATGGACGAATAGGAGATTTGATATGTAAGATATATTTTGAAGAGAAAAATGACTAGCATGACCTGGTGAACAAACTTCTCCAAAATCTGACCTAGCAATGGATTCTGTTAAGTTTTATATTTGTATTTTTTATCAAAGCATATGTCGGTGCCCTCTCATCTATTCTGATAAACGTTTTCTCATTGACCTGCGTATTTATTGGTATTTATATTTGGTGTTGATCAGACATTTGTTTTGACGAACGTTTAGTTATTGATGTGTATATCTGGTAAGATGTGTACTTTTTGTTGATCAGCGTATCTATTTCTGATCTAAATAACTACTGTTGACTGATTTATTGTTAGATCGATTATTTAATATAGATCTACATATGTTTTACAATTTGGGCATCTGTAATTGATATATCGGTTAAGTACTTGTCTGTGCATTTGTTGCTGATCTCTGCGTGTTGATCAGAGTGAATTTCGATGATCTGATACCTGTTGTTGGTCAATGTACGTGTTTTAGATTTACATAACTGTTGTTGATCTGCGTATTTGGTTTGGTCTCTGTAGATTTGTTATTTGGTATATTCGTTTTTCTATTTGAATAAGTTTTGTAGATATGATAATATGATGTGCATTTCTGTCATTACATTTTTTCATTTTTTTCTGGGCTGATGGTTTATAAATCGGAGTATTGTTGATCTACCAAGATATTGTTTATTTTCAAATATATAATCTATCTGTGCCGGTTTGCGTAATTCTCAGTGATCAACCTGTTTGTTGTTGATCCCTTTCTGAAATTGATCTCAATATATGATGTGCATATGAGTTTCAAATATAGATCTATATATCGTTTGTGGATCTGGCCATAATCTGTGTTGATATGCAAACATTTTGTATATCCAATTAACCTTTCTTAGCATATGCATTTGCTACAAATATGCTAAGTTTTTGTTAATTTGAATGTTTGTTTTATTACCTATCTCTATATTGTATAGTGTATTTGGTGTGGATCAGTAGCATATTTTGTTTTTAATTGAGCATTTCATGTTGATCAACAAATCACATTAGGCTCAACGTATCTCGTTGATCCGTATATAATTTACAGGTGTAGGTGATTGTTATTTTTCTACGCGTCCTTAATAAAATAAAAAAAATGGATTTATGAAATTTCTGATACATATAACGTTCTATATATTTAAAAATGTTCATCTTGAGTTATCCATGAACATTTTTGGAAAAACACTTATTTTTCTTGCATTAAATGTAAACTTTTATTATTATATAAATATATATGTATAAAAATATATATATATATATATATATATATATATATGTGTGTGTGTGTGTGTGTGTGTGTGTGTGTAAATTAGCATCTATAGACACTCTTCAATAACATCCTATTACATCATAATACATTCATACTGCGGTTGCCTATCAACTTTCGATCTAAAACAAGCAATTTCTACGTCCTATAGATTACATAATGCACAAAAACTTAAACTAAGCATGCAATATAACGAAAGTCGATTGTGCGAAGATACCTGCACCAACCAAACTAAAAATAAAACCTATAATCGTAAGCCAAATTTTTTAAACACACCGCCTAAGCAACTTCCTAGATATCCTATTGATATCACGTACCAAACGAAATAAAATAGAAGAATTACATAGTATCATTGAATGGTGTATATATATATATATATATATATATATATATATATATATATATAGTAACATCTCACAGGGTTACGGAATAGAGGCCATTAAATACTGGCTAGAAGCATTACCTCATGAGCTACTGGACTGTATCAATGGACCTTTCATCATAAAAATGTTAAAAAATCAATTATTTCATATTAAATACTGTACCGATAAAAGCAACAGCCATGGTGACGGTATCTTCACATATGCCAACCTATTCATAGAAAAACATTTATGAAAGAACCTCATCAATCGATCAGAGTCACTTCAACTACGACCGAAAAGAAAACTGGAAAAGATATCTAGTTGGTTGTTTTATTCTGTGCAAGGAACATCTTGATTAACTAAGGCTTTTTAAGCAATCGTAAATGATATAAACCTTACCTAAACATCCAATTTACTATGAACAAAAAAGCTTCCTTTTTAGACATGTTAGCAACAAAAGAAATAAAATTAGAAACAAACATATATTTTAAACCTACCGACTCTCGATGGTATCTCCTTTTACATCTTCCCATCTGAAACACACTCGAACCAATATTCTACTCTACCTAGCCAAGTGAATCTGTACTATAGTCTCAAACCCACCAAGAGACCACCAACTAGAATAGATTAAAATAATACTCATTAAGAGAAATAGCCTCGGAATTTAATCAACCATAGCATGAAAAAAGCAAAACAAATATCCACATACCCCGAGAACCAAAAATAGGAAAAAATTACTATGCATCCTATATATCCCAACTTTCGACTTAAAGAACACATAAATCTACCCACAGAGAACTAAATCTACCAATCCTATTAAAGGACAAAAAATAAAAACTTATTACAAAAATACGCAATCAAAAAAAGTAAACGACAATCAAATCACTAAAAAAGTTTATGACAAGAGTAATACTTCAGGCAATAATAAAAGAGCCTCACATGAAAACTGCAAGCGACACCCTGCGGAGTCTGCAGCTATCTATTAGAAGGCCACGAATTTAAATTTAAAAATCGATCAAAACATAAAATAATAACTCTAATATACACCGTGACATAAAATACTACATTTGTCAAATCGGCTAGACCCTCCGACAAATGATGACAGTTTATCGCCAACAAATTAGGAATCCCCACAATAAATACACTTAGCCGACATAAGCGGAGAAGGAAATATGTCAAGCATTAATATCTTCCCAATGCGACTACAATACCATCGCAAAAAAGCGCATTAATGAAGAAAGACTTTTATCAGCAAATTTTAAAACACATTTTTTCATAATTATGTTACTGACTAAATTGAATAACTTTCTGTAAAGATGCATGTATTATAAATATATATGAAATATTAGGTGTTTTTCAAATATCAATATTATTTTAACTATAGTATACAGTCATACAGTATACAATATACAGTCAGATCTTTCCCACATATATATATATATGTAATATAACAATCTCGCCCCACCCGAGGAAAGGCTGATGCAAGCGGGGGTGTTTTCCGGTCGTTGAAAGGAACGGATGTTTGTTTGACCTTATTTCCGCAGTAGCGGAAATGGCTACAAGAGGCAGACAGAACAGGTGTCTCTGAGAATTACGTGGGCGTGCGTGGGCGAGGCAAAATCCGGAAGTACCGGTTTGGAGATTATAAAAAGACCTCGGGCACGGATTTGACGCAGAGAGACAGAGGCAGACGAGAGAGCCAGACCAGACCAGAGGAGCAACAGATACGACCCCCCCCGTCAACCCTTAGAGGCGCGCTCTCTCACTCTCTGTTCCCTAGGCTACACGGTTCATCGTCATTAATAAAAATATAATATATATTTTTATATATATGTGTGTTTGTCGATATATAACATATATATTAGTTAGTACACCCCATATTTCTGTTTATTAGACTAATAATTTTTCCCTCGTATCGACATATGCCGTACTGATGCATTGTGTGCTACAAGCCAGGGGATGTTGCAATAGCAGTCTTTTTTTAATAAGAATTTTACATCTTCAAGCTGCGTGTTGACCGCTAGCACCTATAAGAAGCTAATCTGCCCTGCTATTCTGAATCGGTCACCTAGCTACATAGTAACCTGGCTCGACATTGCTTAACTTTAGTGATCAAATGTCAACCGGTGTTTTAATATAATCTGCCTATATCTCCGTAAGTGTATCAGTATCGATACATGTATTCTCTACTATAATAAAAACCCTTGTGTATTTTTATATATAATAGTTGATTAGTACACACACACACACACACACACAAATACACACACACACACACACACGCATACACCTGTACGTATGTGCATTTCTGTAAATGGATATTAGACTAATAATTGGTAAGTAAATGACAAAATCTTCTTGGTAACATGTTTCAACTGGGGAAAAACTTCTTCAGACTAATTTAAAGTCTGGGCGTTACTATATATTTAACGTTTCCATGCCAACTATAACCGGAGTTTGTTGCATTTGTACACACTACTTGTTCTTTATTCTAAGGCATTACATTACATCAATTAAAACCTCGTTAATTTCAAAAATTCTATCTTAGAATGAAACGTATTTTTAAAAAGATTTTTCTCTTTGTGAATCACCAGCGAAATTTCTTATTCAGAAACAATCTTTCTCGTATTTTCCAACACACACACACACACACACACACACACACACACACATATATATATATATATATATATATATATATATATATATATATATATATAATTTAAATATGCCTGAGTGAGGGTATCATGTTTTATGTACGTATAATATTTACCTCGCCTCTCCACTGAGATGTGGATGTGACACAAGGTTGAGTTTAATGCAGGGAACCCGTAATATGTACATATTAGTATGTATGAGGGTGTACAGGTGTTTATTATGTGCTATTTAAGCTTGTAAATATACCGACCACTGTCGAGAGGCAGTGCGTGTCGCGTCTGTCTGTGGCCGAACAAATCTATAACCATACCGATGTCCTACGTCACCTGAATGGACAGGATCAGGAAAGCTTAAAATATCAGCAGGATTTTGACAAGTGGATTGTAGGGATTTACGGAAGTCGACTTAGTCCCTGATAATTCTATGATTATCATCCTGGAACAAATATGGAAGTCGAAGGTCGCATTTACCTTTTCCATGTCACGGGATATCGACTTCCATAAAAACTTAGGATTAATTGACTGAGACGCTTAGTTCAACATTGTACTGTTTCAAGCAGAAGAAAAAAACATAGCTGTCTCTGTATAGATGCATTATATGACTATTTATTCATCTTTTAATTTAACAGTCAGTCTATCGTTATTTAGAATTTTTTAAGCGCCGATATTTAACTAAGCTTTTCTTAATAAATCACAAGGTTACATAGCAGCAAAATCTAATGGGATGATTCTTATATATGTGGACGGATTACTCTTCTATGCAAGGCAGGAAAGCCACGAAGACAAAATGGATACCTGACTGCGTAAGAATGAGAAAATAAGAAGATTTATCATGGAACAAGAACAGCAAACGCAAAGAAACCCAAAAGACAATAGATAACGACTGATATTGCCTTTAAATTTTTAAAATTCAAAGTTTGAAATTGTTAGTATAGAACATACGATTAAATTTAGTCATTTCAACAGTAAATGGAAATGGTACATGGAAGCTAATATACGGCTGTTGGAAAATTACTAAAGTCGAGATGCCAGGTCAAGACGATTAATATTACCGATCCGATTCTTTGATATTTGTCAAGAATCCCTAAATATATAACAAGAGCAGACTTAGCAAGAGATTGAATATAATAATTCCACTTCATGTTAGCCGAGAAAGATGGCCCAAGAAAACGCAATAAGTTACTAATCCTGGCGGTTAACATTAGCCAAGAAGACAGGTCGAGGGTCTCTAATATGATTAATAGAGAGAAGTTTTGTTTTGGAGGCGTTAAACTTAACAAGTAAGTCCCTGCACCAGTTAACAGCAAATTGTAGATTATTTTCTAGATCAGCTCCCAGTTTGAGATTATCAGATTTACTAATCATATAGGAGTAAATAGTTGTGTTATCAGCATAGATACCATATTGAGAACTGATATGTTTTGGAAAATCATTGCTGAAAATTAAGAACAAAGTAGGACCAAGGATAGGTACATGGCGCACACTTTTATTATTACAAATATTTACTTATTACAAAAGATCTAAAAAAGTGTCCTTTCAGTGCAACATTCATTTCCCATTTTGATAAGAAAGACTGAATTTCAAAAAATCAAATAGAACTAATCTAGAAAAACCATACTCTTTCAACATGGAAAGATGACCGACATTTCAAAACCAGTAAAGCACTTTAAAAAAGCAGTCTTTATCTAAATCTTAATAGACTACTTCAGCAAGCTATATATTATATATAAAGGTATATTAGTTGCGCGAAAGAACACCCTGCGATGTGTGATGCTTAACTGATTCAGAGTTGATTATGGCCATTAGAAGTTTGGAAAAAAGCTTTAAAAAATTCCAGTATCTCACCTGAACTGGAAGATTAAAACTCTGACCCTTCTAAGCGATTTGATATTGCCATTGTCTTAATATATCTGAGGGTAACTTAGAATTGCGTTCATAAATATGGATTTTAAAGAACAATTTACTGCAAAGAGATAAGCATTCATACTATAAATTATTAATTACATGTCATTTTGATGCACACATACAACTTCAAACCCTAACCACTCCCAGATACGCATAAATACATATGTTTTTGTATATTTATTTAAGAAGATATAAAATGAGTTCAGAAAGTTAAGGAGAGGTGGTTGAAGGAAATTAAACATTATAATTATGACACATAATCATATTGTATGAATTCCTCCAACCACCCCTCCTTAAATTGTCTATAAAATATCACCTGAATAAAAACAATATTGTCCATCAAGATTAAATTTGTTTGGAGTGATATAATGCTTTTATAAACCATTGTAATAAGAAAAATACAATATTAAGCTCTACTGGGTATTGAGCACTTTTTATAAAATAAATGCAACGAGAAGGAGGTTTTTAATTTATCTGTTCCTTCATTCCTTTAGAGACTCCGACTGACACCAAATCAATACAGTTTCGATCCCGCCTGGATGCAAGTGGATGTGTCTAATACAGTGGTGAGCTGTGATACAGCGAAACAGGCTTGCATGTGGATGGGATATATATATATATATATATATATATATATATATATATTGATACATGTTTCATTAAATAATATAGACATGTTTTGTCGATTTATTTTATGTAAATTTTTTTCATATCGTGGGATAAGCTTAATAGCATTATCATTAAAAGAGGAAAGAAAATCACAATATTGATACATGTTTTTATTTAATCCTTTCTGAGCTTTCGGCTTACATCAGCGTGAAATCTTCATCGAAAACACAACCATACTTTAACACAATTAACAAAAACTAAAAATACTCGAACCCACGAACAATTGAAACCTAACCTGAACAAAATTAACTATGAAATCTCCACACACATTCTCAAATGCCTATAATAGATAACAGAAGATGTTGGTTATCTCAATGGCTTTTCATACTTAATTATTTTCTCCACCACTCTCGTGTGGTCATGTGAGACGCCACAAATTGTAGTGCGATTTTCGCTTCCAGCTTGCACGCACCTGTTCGCCAATCCTTAACACAAACAAAATAAATGACTACTACTATTGTTTCTCCGCGAACTGCTTGTTACAACAAATACTATTTTCATCTTTGATAATGGCTCACGTAAGCCGAAAGCTCAGAAAAGAATAAATAAAAAAAATGTGTCAATATCTTTCAATGACAGTGCTATGAAGCTTATCAGCCGATATAAAAAAAATTACAGAAAAAATAAATCGACAAAACTTATCTATATTATTTAATGAAATATGCATCAATGAAAAAATGCTGCCTAAATACACACACAATATATATATATATATACGTTTATAGACACACACACACACACACACATACACACACACACACACACATATATATATATTTATATATATATGATAAATGGTAAAATATTGATTTAAGGTATGCTATATTCTGAATAAAGTGTTCAATATTAGAAGTAGAGCATATGTAAATATACAAGTTGAAAACGAAGTTCACACCAAGCGTCGACAGTCTCTTTAGAACTTGAACGCAATCAGGCCATCAGACTGCACATATTGTTGCTGCTAACTATAGTATCCTATTTATATATATATATATATATATATATATATATATATATATAGAGAGAGAGAGAGAGAGAGGAAGTGGACACTGAAGTCAACAAATATATTTATATATGTATTTATATATTAACTGTAAACACCAAGCTGTAAATATCTGTTTATATATATATATATATATATATATATATATATATATATATATATATATATATATATATATATAAACAATACTATGGTTTAACTATTTATTTTATCCAGTATAGCATTACATTTTATTTGGAATTTTGGGACCTTTTCCGTTAATCCAACCCAAACAATATAAAAGTTACTCATCGCAAATATTAATTCACTTCAAGAAATGATAAATTTTAAATCAAAGATTGTTTGTTTTTTTTATTAAATTTTTGACACACTTTTATAATTAAGAATTTTAAATCAAAATTCATTTCGCTTACCTCGCAACAACTCCAACCCTCAGAATGAAAAATTGACAAAAATGTGGGAGTTATTCACATTTTTCAAGTGCGGATGGTATTTGAAGTACTTAGAAGATTTTTTTACAATTTAACAATTTCGATTTGTTTATTGTGGTGAGCGCAAATGTAGACCCCGCACTTTGAAATAGCTCACTTAAATCGCCAGATTTGGGGAGATCGCAATGTCAACCCAGCTGAGGTGTAATGGAATAGCCTCGCTCTGAGACCCTTCGGTTGAATTTTAGTAAATATAAATTATTTTTACTTGAATTAACAGATAATATCCAGAATTTATTTACTTTACTAACGATTTCATTATACTTCTTGCATTTAGGATCAAAACATGCGCAAAAATGTAGCTATTTGACTAATCAAAAGTACATATTTGACAAAGTCTTTTTAATATTACTTTAGTATTTATAGTGCACGTTTGGTTGACCATTGCTATTTGATAGTGCGTGTGATCCTCATTTCAAACGCATTTCTGTGGCCTGTGCCATAAAAAGTTAAGATAAGTAAGAAGCAACATCAACGTCAAATTTTTTTTTGGAGAATTACTTTTAAGAACCTTCCTTTCTTTCCACTGAACGATCCTGCCCCAGAGTGCTACGTCTCTGTTTTCCGAACTACTCTAAAAACACACGGTAGGAACTGAACTCGCTCGATGTCAATACTAATTGTCACAATAGAAAACGATTTGTAACGACCTTGCAGACAAAAACAGAAATAAAACAATTCACCTCTGTTCTTTATTTACCTTAGAAAGTAGAGAAATAATCTCTCGAGAGAAAGTGTCTGTCGTTTTTTATCTACAATTCTGACAGTGACGTGAAGAATATTCCTGGAAATAGGTTTTTCTTGCTGAGGTATTAATTATTCAAAAGGCCACAAGTAAAGAGCATTCCCCATTATTTATTTATTTATTTATTTTATCTATTTATTTTTTTGTTATTTATTTATTTATTTGCAGACCTCCATTCATGTATCCAAAAGTGGGATGAGTAATGATTACAGGCGTCAAAAAATAATTTTTAAAAGGAGTTTAAATATCTACTGAGGTTACTCACAAAACTCCACACGAATGAGTGTGAGTAAATATTATCTGGTCCCGGAATCGAACTCGTAATGTCTATGCCACCAAATTCAATAGTTGTTATTTGTTTAAAACTTATTTTTACAGACAAAGTTAACATTATGAAAATAATTTTTTCTATGTGGATCACAGGTGTATGGCCGTTTTTTTTGTTTTTTTGTTGTTTTTTTTTTGCAATTGTAATTTAGGAACTCGTTGGGGTGCAGTGGATATCGGCTCAGAACGAGAAATCAGGGAGCCGAGTTCGAATTCCAATTGAATTCTTTGCATTTACTGACGCGCAAATACCCTTGGAAAAGTTATAATTCCGTCTCTTCCATCTAGTTATGCGTTAAATACCAGGACAGATTGGGTTCTCTAAGCTTGGCTGTCAACCATTCTACCGCAAAAAGTAATAGCAACTTACTGCAGGATAATCTTCTGCTCAGTCAGTCATGTCACTTTTGAGACATGATCACCCAAGCGTGTATCCCGTATGGAATTTAACTGACTGACTTTAAGAACGGTACCAGGTGCACCACAGAAATTGTATATTAAATTCCAAAAAAATATTAGCATGTGAAATTTATCATCTAATTTAGCGATTCTCAATTTAAGAAAAACGAAAGTAACATTTTATAATTACTATGAGTATTGTGGTGCAGTAGATATCTACTCGGAACGAGGAATCGGCGAATCAAGTTCGAATTCTCGTTTAATCCGTTGCCTTCACTTTCGGGCAAATATCCTTGGGAAAGGTATTAATCCGTTTCTTCCCTCTAGTTATAGGTTAAATAACAGGACAGTTTGGGTTTTATAGCCTTGGCTAGAAACCAGTCTATCGCAGAATATAATACCAACCTACTGAAGGATAATCTTCTGCCCAGTCAGTCATGTCTCTTTCGAGACATGATCACCTAAGCGTATAATACATGTGGCACTTAACTGGCTGATACGTATTAAATAAAGAAGAAAATTATTTTGATGTTATTCGACAAGTGTGAAATTTTTAGCGACGATACTTTTCAAAATTGCCATAACATTTTGACAACATTAGGTATGGTCTGTCAAGTTATGGGTCAGCAACATTGCAGCTGTGCTATGAAGCGACTACAAGGTAATGTTTTTTAAACATGTACAATATCTTGAAGAGTCCATAAACAAAAGTTAAAGTAACTTTACGGGAAGAGTGGGAGAGTCAAGAAAATGTAAAAAACGTCATTTTGATAGCTGCGATCAAAATATTCGAAATAAATGATGGAATAACGTCAGTACAGTGTAACATATCAATCAAAATAAAAACATTGCAAATCTTCAATATTGCAAAAACTTCCCAGTTATTTTAATAATTTCCATTGCTTTGCAAAGCTAAGTCTGTTCTGTATTGACACTGTCTCAGCTGATATATGCCAGCTGTTACCAGATGTCAGAACACAATGACTATACGCCAGCCCTTGCCAGACATTAGAACACAAAGGCTAGCCTCTGCCAGATATCACAAAAGAACTGATATACACTCCGATTAGCAGATGTCAGAATACAACTGATGTACGACCCCCGTTACCAAATGTCAAAATACATCTGCTATTTGCTGGCCGCTCTTAGATGTCAGAGCACAACTTATATGCACTCAGATGCTCTCAGATGTCAGAACACACATGACGTACGCCTCTGTTGCCAGATGTTAACATACACTTGATATACCCTACCAGTTGCTAGATGTCATAACACAACTGATAAACATCCCTTATTGCCAGATGTTAGAACACAACTGATAAGCGCCAACCGTTGCAAAATGTCAGAACACAACTGGTATGTGCTAACCTTTGCCAGGCTCCAGAATACTACATACACATTCCCGTTCCAATGTGTCAGAAAACAATCGGTATACACTCCTCGTTGTCATATGTCAGGACACAACTGATATACGACCACCGTTGCCAGATGTAATAACAAACGGATATATTCATTGCCAATTTTCCAGAGTTGAATCTGATGGATTGTGCCTGCGTTAGACTTTGTAGCCATGTGTTTTAACAAAAAACTTAAAGAACGAATAATTGATTTGTTGAGTTTGATACTTCTTGAACTGAATGTGATTTGAGCCAGTACCGCTTTTCACAGACAATTCTAGTTAAATTTCCATGAATCAGGACTATTAAAAACCGGTGGACAGTAATTCTGGGAGTAATACCATCCTTCATTTCTCTCCAGTGCACGCAGAATTGCTATAGTTAAAGTGAAACGAAATATCCCCACTATTTCAGTAGTAAAATGAACTATCCTCCGGTTACACTCGATAAAACCTAACAAGGACTCGGATTATTCGCACTGCGCAGCTTAGCTAGTATTGACATTGACTCGGCAGATGTCAGAATACAACTGATATTTACTAAACATTTCTATGTGCTTAAGGTATGGAGGCGCTACTCATCATTACCTTTATATTCTTCCACTAATCTCAGCACGTCAGAAGTGGAAGAATATAAAGGTAATGATGAATAGCGCCTCCATACCTTAATCTTATATATATAGAATCTTATATATATATATATATATATATATGGAATCTTATATATATATATATATATATATATATATATATAATCTTATATATATATATAATCTTATATATATATATATATATATATATATATATATTTGTTTGAATATTATTTTAATAGGTACTCGTATATGAGTATATACTCTGTTTTTAATTAAACTATATATATACATATATGTATATATATATATATAAGTTTATATATATAGTCATCCAGAGACAGATCTGTTTCGCTGTATCACAGATCATCAGCACGGTTAGACATCCGATTGCTTGTATCCAAAATTGAAACCCGACCGAACTGGCGTCAGTCGGCGATTCTACCTGTGAGCTATGGGCGCTCGGTAGATATAGGCAGACCTTTTAGCGTATGATGTATCATACGCCAGTAGTTAGAGTGCTCTAGTTCATTACTGAATGATCGATGCCTAAGTGTTAAAGTAAGTACTGTTTTTTCAAAGTCTAACATTCTTCCAAAGTGCTCAATCAGGGTAGGATTAGGGCAGCAGATAATTATCTAAACATACATAGGCTGATTCCAAGCTTTCAGGAAATGGCTAATGTGAGCCGAAAGCTTAGAATCAGCTTAATGAAAAATATCCAAATATTGGAAAATTTTTGTCTTTATTTTCACCAGAAATCAAAGCCAAAATACGTTGTTTATGACGGCTGATGACTAAGTATAATTGACATTCGTTGTCTGTTATACTTAACAATATATGTTTAGATAATTTTCTGCTGCCTCAATACAATATATATATATATATATATATATATATATATATATATAGCAGCCTGAATATATTTGAGAATATTTGTGAGCTATATATACTGTTTAAGTAAAGTATCTATTATAATATTTAACGAAATAAATTAAAATCTGTCGGTTATTTATCCATGTCCTAAATTTCTGGAACTTTTTGAAACATCGTTCGTTTGCATTTTTTTACATTAAGATAAGCTTTTGGAGCCAAAATGGATATTACAAGAAATCTGAAATTGTGTTTGTAAGGCATGATTCGGCTTCATTTGGACTGTGAAATCATTCGTGGTTGAGCGATCTAGGATGTGTTAGAGCAATTGACGTTTTCTACTGTGTTGTTAGAGGCTGCAGGTTTAAATTCTGGCGAATGACAAATATTTTCCTAACAAAATTTCTGCAAAAATATTCAGTTTGGTAGAGATATATATGTAAATATACTGTTCAATTAAAAACAGAGTATCTACTCAAATGCGGGTGTCTATTAAAAATAACGTTCAAGCAAATAAATTAAAATATGTCGGTTGTTAATCCATTCCGTTAATCGGCGAAACTTTCCGTAACATATATATATAAAAGATTTTTACACGCACGTGAACATATACGACAATAATAAAAATACTCATAAAGCAAACGTACTCATATATTCCCTCCTAATTCATTATATTCTTTAAAATTTCTCACATTATGTGACACGGATAAATGCACACAAGCTTTTGTACCAGTTGTTGTTTTTATCATTAGCAACAGAATACTAATATTGTTGGTAAAATTTACTCGACCAGCTCTTTGACATTTTTTATTTGACAGACACGACTAATAAAACGCCGACATGTTTAATCAAAGTTCTTTCCAAGGAGCAAACATACTTGATCAGTTGATCAGGCCGTGCATGCGTGTTGGCGATGTCATCAGTGTTCTCCTCTTCGGGTTTCCTGTCCAATCCAATTTACTGTTATTAAATCATTCTTTCAATGAAACGGCTGGTGGTTCTCCCGTGTTGATATGTGTTAAATACAGTTCATCTTATTCCTTCTTACGTCTCACATTCTTTTCTTGTTGTCAACTCATTTCGTGTGTATATTGATTAAAATTAGAAATAAATGCAACAATACACTAACAAACAGAATAGTGTCTTTGTTTGTTTATCTAATAGAATGAATATACACCCACCGTAGTACATTATTTTATAATTCAAATTAGGATATATAATTGGATTTTGAGCGTTGTCGCTATCCAAATATTATAATAAAAATTCCTTAAGCATTAAGCACAAAAGAGAAAGATAGAGGAAGGGATATTATTTTGTAGCGATCATCATGAATGGGAAGGAAATCAAGTATGTATAACCTGAAGTTATACCTCGGTTGAAATGCAAATCACTACGAATATAGACATTACATTAAAATAGAAATATACGTGCAATATAAATGTAAATAAAGTCATAAAAAAACTTCGCCGATGCGTTTCGTCTTATGAAGGACTTTATCAAGGAAAAAGCAAGAATCTTGTTTTGTAACAAGTATTTATAGACAAGAACAAAATGCTGCAATTTTTTTTATGTTTTTGAAATTAAAGAAATTCTCATTTATATCTATCACGTTAGCTGAAACGTCTACGTAGTAATGGAGGAAGTTAAGTCACATAATTTCGTATCTAATATACGGCAGTGAGTAAAACATGTTCTGGAAAGAGACCTTTTTTAATCGGTATCACCCTATACAAGGGAGTAAAGCCATTAAAGGGCTATAGGTATGGAAGAATTACGAACAAAAGCAATAATAATGAGCGGGAAGAGGAAAGGATAACCAGGAGCATAGTAGATAAAAACTAAAATTGCTTTTAAATCTTTGCAAGTTAATGTTTGCTAGAAACATGGAACCAGAAGGGAGTTCTATAAGCGAGAAAAGAAACTGATAACATAGAACTTACGGCTCAACTGTAAATTATGAGAACTCGATGCCACTCTATATTTTTTTTCATTTGTATCACGCCAGAAAAGACAGAAGGAGTTAAAGGATATTGAAGAATTAGGAACAGATACATTTGCAATGATCTGGAAGAGGAAAGGGAAATCAGAAGAAAATGGCGATCGATAGTGACTTTAAACTAATGTTGATTAGAAAGCATAGAGCTGGAGGAGAGTTACAGAAATGAAAAAAGAAAATGTTAGCATAAAATTTATGCTTACATGTAGCCAGCTCAACTGTAAATTGATGGGATCTCGATGCCATTCTAGTAATGAGCCTAAATTTTAAACAAATCCAGGTACCAGAGCGAAGAGCTCATCCGAACAATTACCATGAAAATATTTATAGAAAAAACAGAAAAGAAACCTTACAGCGGTGGGAAAAATGATCGAATCTGAGACGCCAGATCAGGGCCAGTAATTTTGCTGATTCTTCTTTGGATTTTATCAAAGTGTTCAAAATAAATAACAGGGACACCAGACCTTATATATCAGTAAAATTCTAAACATAGACAAATGGTTGACTTATATACCCTAGAGCAAATTAATTAAAACAAAACGAATAATGTCTTATTAAGATTCTTTCACACTTATTCTGAGCACGTATACACCGTCTCTTGGTAATGTTTTTCTCTTCCGACCGCATTTTCTTTTACGTTTTGGACTAATAAATTCAATTTAGTTCTTCTCCTTGTTGATAAAACTAACAGTTTATTGGCTGGCTCCAAAAATATCCATGATCTCTCTGTATTGCTTGCCAGTGTATTCGTGCAGCGTTACCATTTTTGTACGCTTCTTTGTAGTATCGTCCAACGCAGACAGTCGAGACAATAGTGTTTGGGCATGATAAAAATCTGATACAATCACGGATGATGTAATATTTTTCAAGGATCAAACAAATTTCATCATACTTCCTGAAAATAGTTTCATATTACCGCACACTACTGCAGTAATCTGCAGTCATTTTTTCATATTTAATCTGAGGAAAAACATCGATTGCACTCTACACTCTAGTGGGTCTAAAACTAACCATATAGTGAAAGAAAGAAAACTGGAGCAGTTGCTTCAATAAATTTGGACAAGAATGTAGATATGCAAGATAGATTCCAAAGAGAAACATTGTCTCGCATAATGAAACAACTTTCTTAGCAGCAGACCGAGCAATTGATTCAATATAGAAATATAGATCAGGTTTCAGGTTTCATTGAAGATGATTTACAAGAGAATGCGATGAATTTTCTTCTTTTTTGTTTCAGAGATTTCTTTTTTGGAACTAGAGTGTGTAAGAACTGTCCAAACCACCTTTGTGCTCGAGTACATTCGGTTAATCTATTATCCTAATCAATCTATTAGTGGTGTATTTGTTTACCTTAATATGTAGACTGTGATCGTAAATACTATCACAATATATATTAATAGAAAAATCCTTCATATTATAGCTAATATAGCTAATAGATTATCTTAAAGCACTCAAACCGTATCGTTCTTGCATATTCTAAATTAATTCATAAATAATTCCAAAAAATACTCAGAATTATATAAAATTTTCAATAGGAATTCAATCAACTGATAGCTGTACTAATTTAGAAAATTACATAAAAATCTCCGGAAATCTTAATAATAACGTTCAACATAACATCACTAACAAGGAATATAACTGTAGTGACAAAAAAAAATGCCCAGTTAAAGGACTTTGTAAAACAGAAGAGGCCATTTACAAATTAGAGGTATATTACACAAATGGATGAAGAAAATCATATTTGGGGACTGGAAAAGAAATTTTTAAAAACATGGAATAATCATAAATTTAAAATTAAACAGAAAAACCTTACAAATTGTACAAAAATGGCTAGCCAGGCGTGGAAATTAAAACTGAATAATGAAAAAGACCTTGAGTATCGTAAAGATAGCTAAACCATACGACGGTGGTGATATCTGGAAATTTTAGCAGGAAGAAAAGTTGGTCATTATGTCGTTTCCAGAACAAAAAGTACTGAATGAAAGATCAGAAATAATGTCCAGATGTAGTCATACCTATAAGTATATATTAAGCTCATACAAACATGGACAAAAGTATTTTAAGATCCTTAAGTGACTCCTTCTTAATTTTGAAAATTTTCAGTTGTTTAAAAATTACAATCTCGCATTCGCAAAAACAACCTTGTTTGTACGTTTAAAAAACGGAAAATTAGTTATTATAAATCAGCTGAATATACCGAAAGTTCAAGCTTCAGTAAGTCAGTTAAGTGCCATACGTGATACACGCTTGGGCGATCATGTCTCTTAAGAGACATGACTGACTGGGCAGAAGATTATCACGCAGTAGATTGCCATGGCTTTCTGCGGTAGACTGGTTGCCGACCAAGGCTACAGAACCCAATCTATCCTGCTATACTGTCCCATAACTTGAAGGAAGATACGGATTAATACCTTTCCCAAGGGTATTTGCGCGTAAGTGAATGCAATGGATTCAACTGGAATTCGAACTCGGCTCCCCGATTTCTCGTTCCGAGTCAATATCCACTGTACCACAACGCACATCCGAAAGTTCAAGCTTACTTTGCGGAAATAATTTATTTCCAAATGAAAAATATTTAAACGGATTGAACACTTTTTAAATACAACTGAGTTTGGGTCTAATTTAATTATGTGCAAAAATTTACTAATTATATATATAATAATAACGTTAAAAACGAACAAAAAAATATTTACTTTTCGTTAACTTTTATTTTTAATTTTACTTATTACCAAAGTAGGGCTAAATATTGTTGTAATATTATTAATTCGGTAATTTTGCGACACAGAATTTCCCAAATTTCGGAATCATATTTTAACTATAAATCTGTCTTCAAACAATTATTTTTGAAACTGTTTATGTCTACATTAGATTTTGTTAAAATATACACAGACCTAACTGATGCGGAGTCCAACATAATTTAGAATGCGAAAAAATCCGTACTCATCCATCGGAAAGAACAGCGGGTGAAAGTATTGATGATAACTTTGACATAACACTGGTGTCACTCGACACATCAGAATCCACAGACCTCATAAGACTATTAATTTTATATAACCTAACTGCATTCTAAAAAAATTGACATTGAAGATATCGGATTGTATAGGGACGATGGCTTTATGGTAGTTAAAAAACTCACTAATTTTAAAATTGATAAGATTAGAAAACTTATAAATAGAGTGTTATAAGCCTAAACCTAAAAGTAACTATTAGCACCAAAAAAAAAAGAAAGAAAACTTCCTAGATATAACTTTAGACCTAATGAACAATACATATCAACCCTATAGAAGACCTAATAGCTATCCTCTATATATCCACCCTAAATTAAATCATCCTCTTTCTATAGTTAAACAAAATCCAAAAATCATAGCAAATTTAAATATAAAGTATAATAACAACACTGAAAGAAGAAATAGTAAACGAAATCATAGTAGAAAAATCATTTGATGGTAAAAAGCAAATCAGCAGATTAATTTCTCTAATTAATCGAAAAACACTTTCTATAAAATAATACACTTTACCTTATTTTCAGTAAAAACACCTTAAAACTATAATAATGTTGTAATGATAATTTAGAAAGAATCATAAAAACGATAATAAAAATACTAAACAAATATTCAGACTAGGAACAAAAATGACAAAACTCATAAAATAGAAATAAATAAAAATAAGAAAGGATTTTGTAATTGAAGAATTCCAGAAAATTGTCCATTACATAATAATTGCTTTACCAATGCACGATCTCATCAATAGAGAATTTATATATTAAAAAAAATTACTAAGGTAGCACAAAGAATAAATTTAATTTAAGGTAGAGCCACCACTTGTATTACCTTCATAATAACAATTGCAGAAACCGAACCTCTTTAGCTAGGTATTTCTGGCACTTAAAGGAAACTAAACAAACAAAACAAAAAACAAAAACAAAGAAAACATGGTAAAATGTTAAAAAGACACTAACATAGAGGTCTTTAAGCAAACCATTCCTTTTGTGTTTACATGAAAAAATAAATATTACCAGAAGTATGAATAATAACGATCGACTAAACTTTAGGTAAGAAATGACAATGTTCGTACTAGATAATAATTAAAATTAAAAAAAAATGAAATATAAACATATTTTCATAATATTCATAACAAAAATCTATAAAATACCGAATTAAAAATAATTATATATAAAAATGAAACAATTACAATGGCTCTGTTCAAACACAAATATATTTTTTTAAAAAGAGTAAAAATCAAAATAAATAATTAAGTATGGTGCGAATTAAGGATGGTGCGAATAAAAAGAGATGGTAGCAGTCGTATATAAAAGAAATAACGATAAACTTGATACTCGTGTATCACGGTCACGTTAAGAATAAATATATTACCCTATAATTTGAGAAGCTAACCAGAAGCTATGTATACCTTGAAATTCAAAAGACCCTCACTCTTGGAAAAGAAAAATTCACCCTAAGTCACCCCGAGACTAATGGAAATTAAGCGTCGTTTAAAGATGGATTCATAGTTAAAATATGATTTCGAAATTTGTAAAATTTTGTGTCGCGAAAAAGTTGAATTAATAATTTTACATATATATATATATATATATATATATATATATTGTAAAATTATTAATTAAAATTAATTAATGTAAAATTATATATATATATATATATATATATATATATATATATATATATATATATATATATATATATATATATATATTATAGGCAAATACACATTGATCTTTATTATAATAGACAGGACATATACATTCTTCACTAATACTCGACAACATAATTATTGCAAAAATTAAAATAATTAAAAACAGTTAAAGAGCAAACATGTGGCAAGAGTTTTCATGACTGGTAAAAGTTTAATAACTGAGCCGATGCTGCCTCACTGTTGTCTCTCTGACTTTATTATAGCAGAGAGATATGTATTTATACATAAATTGAGTTACAGAGATATTACTTTAAAACACCAGTGGACATTTATTCACCGAAATTAAATAATATCGAGCCTGGTCACTATGTAGCTAGGTGACTAATTTTGAATAGGAAGGCAGATTCGATTCATATAGAAGTCAGCTGTCAACACCCCGCTAGATGTAAATTTCTTATTAAAAATACTGCGGTTGCAGCATCCACATACATGTGGTGCCCAATGCATCAGTGCAGCATATGGTGCTAGGTTAGAGAGATTTTTTTTATTTTAGGGTATCTATCCATATATATATATATATATATATATATATGTGTGTGTGTGTGTGTGTGTGTGTGTGTGTGTGTGTGTGTGTTGGGGTAGGTAGGTATTTATAATAGATCGCTTTAAAATATATGCATACTATTTGTTAAGCAGGTATAATTATCACTTGAAAATTAATTCAAACTTAACGAATTAATTCCCACCGTAAAATCTGGTATTAATTATAGATTTTTAGAAATCCATTATGAATTGTAGTTTCCTAAAAAGTATTTAAACATTTCTAAAACCTCGTAATAATTATAATTTTATATTTATTATTCATTAATGTTCGCATTTTTAGATGATTAGTGATTAGGCTATATAAACTTCAACAGAATGGATCAGTGATTACGAGTTTGGAGTTACAGCTTTATACATGGATCAAGCAATGAATATTACAAATGTAAAAAACAAATATTTCCTCGACAGCATGTTATCGGATGCATCGTCAAGACTGTTTGAATTGCAAGCATCAGCTGAAATTCTGCGATAAACTCACTTTTAGATCCTAAAGATGTAGTATTCCTTAGAAATATTGTGTAAAAACGCTCTGAGCAAAGCCTGAGGGGCATGGCAAAGATCATTTTCCTTTCATTGTGAACTGGCGCTATATAACCATAAAGAACTTACAAAATAAGAGAAACTACTTTATTTGAGGAATTATAGCAGCAGCAACATGCTGCTAGAATTCCTCAAATTAATGGTTTCTCTTATTAAAATGGATAGCATATGTAGCTCGAAGAGAAAATAGTGGCATAATAAATATGTTAACATTGCACATTACTTCACATAATGGGTTAGGAAGGAAGTTTCCACCAATAATGGAATGAGCTATAACAGCTATTGGACGTGAGAAACCTGTCAAAACGATATTTGGGTTCAAGCGCTCTCAGCTAATCTATTAACTGAATATATTTTTATACGTTTTAATCGAAAAAGTTCTAGCTTAAATGCCAAGTGTTTTCTTCTTTAGGGAAACGATTAATATAATGATTACCATTGTAGAACGAATCCAAAAAAGTCAGTATCATTAAACCGTACATAACCGAGATAAATGTTCCAGGCGAAACATTGTTAGAAAACCATCATAGATCGAAATATTTGTTTGGTCAACTCGAGAATGAAAAAAACAGATGATTTAATATTCCTTGTACAGAAAAGCTTGGCGTTTGTCTTTAGGCCTACTGAACCCATGTAGAGTTGACTTCTATATGGATCCTAATCCACGATCATCGTTAGGGTCTTAAAGGCACCAAAAAATGATGCAGTAGAAGTAGTGTGTCTTGGGAAAGATAGCATGACGGAGTGCCAATAATCTCCAGGGTGGTATTGAATTCAGAGTATTTTCTTCTCCAAGGATATACAACATAGTCTGCTTTGCTATTTCCTCATAGCTAGAGGTAGAAGAGATGAATTTATATCTTTTCCCAAGGTTATTAGCACGTAACTGAATGTAACGAACTCTACTGGAATTAGAATTTGGCTCTCCGATTCCTAAGTCCGAGCTGCAATCCATTATTCCAACGACCCTAAGATCCTAATTATCTAGCATAAATTCTCAAAACAAGCACCATATATTTTTGAAAATAGCAGTTGGGAAATCCCGAAGAATGAATCATGCATAATGCAGTAATAAAAATAGTAGAAATAATGATATTCATATAATTTGTGCAACAGATAATGATAATCTACTTGATTAACTTTTATAGTTAAGACCAGCACTCCTCCTGATTTCGAATTTGACGTATTATATTGAACCGACTTGCGTTAGGTATTTCATGTATGTATCTTTAAAAAAATACGAGTATAGTGTGTAAGTTAAGACTTTAATATCTAAACCAATTTATATTTCTTTATTAGTTAATATGCTATTCTCTTATTAATGGCAAAAATGACTCCAAAGGAACGAATCCTGTAGTTCTTACAGAAATAAGATTGTTCATCAAACCATTAGTGACCGGCGCTACATAATCATAAGCTAGGAAATACCTTTTCTTGAACACTCCAAACAGCAGTTAAAATAAAAATGTGTAACAGATGCAAGCGGAAGGGTAGAAACGATATAATCAGGATGTTAACTTTCCACAGTTGTTTAAGCAAAAGCATTGACAGTAAAGAAACTCCATTCAACACTGGAAAGTGTGATAACAGTTCTTCGTCCTAATTTACGTATCGTCTGTTCACGTAATTGGAGATCATTGCTCTTCACATTTTTCTATCCTTTGTAGCACTAAGCTATCTTTACCTCCTTTCTATCATTCTCAGACCTTGTTTTGCCATCCATTTACACAAGCCTGTTAGGTACATTAATCGATGTTATTTCACTGCGTCTTATCTTGAAAATGCCTTGTGAGTATTAGATTTATCAAACTTTCTTTCTTTTTCATGTTTTCTCTATCTCTTTTTTGAGGTTAGTAGAAGTGTTCTTTGAAACTGCTTTCTTTTCTCACACATTCTGCTCTTGTTATTTTCAACGTCCTTTTGCAGAACCACGTCATTATTTCCTCATGTTTCCTATTCATCTGCAAGGAAATTACCAGCATAGGTGAAATTATATTACATCAAAACTGAGCAGTGTTTTCTGTATTTCAACCAAATGCTTCTCGTTTCTGAATATTTTGTTTAATTTATCGAAAACATTTCTCGCTATTTCTACGCTTCTTCGGATTTATGTGCTAACTTTTCCATCGTATCCTGTAATACTTCCTAGACAGTTAATTGTTCTACTTGTTTTGTTTTGATGACACCAATTCTTAACTCACATCTTTTGCAATATATTCTGTCTCCTTGCAATTGATAGCTATTTCTTATCTACTCACTTTCCTTTACTACATTATCTAGAAGTAGCTTTTTCTATAAATTTCATTGTAAACAAGGCAATAAAGTCACTAAGATGCAAGAGGTTATTAAGTGTGAGGGAATGTAAGAAAAATATTCAAGAGCGAAAACAATAAAAGAACAGGAATTAAAAAAATTATAAGGGAACAATTGACATTGCATTTAAATTACTTGAAAAGCATGAAACCGGAAATGAGACTCACAAATTATAAGGGAACAATTGACATTGCATTTAAATTACTTGAAAAGCATGAAACCGGAAATGAGACCTACAAATTATAAGGGAACAACTGACATTGCATTTAAATTACTTGAAAAGCATGAAACTGAAAATGAGACCTACACAAATTTTGAGAACAACTAAACATTGGCATTTAAATTACTTGAAAAGCATGAAAAACCGGAAATGAGACTTACAAATCATAAGGGAACAATTGACATTGCATTTAAATTACTTGAAAAGCATGAAACCGGAAATGAGACCTACAAATTATAAAGTGGGGAGAAAAGAAACTGGTTACATCTAGCCAATTCAAATGTAAATTGGCAACCTATCTAGCACTGCGCTTAAATTAAAAACTTTTTGTTACCAAATAGGAAAGTTCATTTAAAACATTTCTATGAAAGTATTTTTAGAAAAGGAACAGGGAAACTCCATTACGAGGTGGGAAAGTGACTGATCTGGGATGCAATGTCAGGATATATAACATTGCAGATTTGTATTTATCAAGGTTTTCTAAATACGTATTAGAAGCACCGGACTAGATTTGGTAACAATATTAAAAGCATGGGAAAATGATATACTCGTAAATATATAAGATGTATAACATTGCAGATTTGTATTTATCAAGGTTTTCTAAATACATATTAGAAGCACCAGACTAGATTTGGTATCAATATTAAAAGCATGGGAAAATGATAGAAAATATATATGATTGTTCCTCCAGTTTACTTTCGCTGTCTGCTACCAAAACCGTGCCATTTGCCCATATGTTGTTGAGTTGTGTACACCACGGATAAATGCGGGTGTACACACAGTTTCAGAAGTGCCTTTTATAGTTTTTACTGAACAGAACTGAATTTCTGAATCGCTTATTAATTACACCTGTCGACATTTTTTCCGAACCAAATGTTATTGGGCAATGGGTACATGTTTCTGGAATATTTTTCATGCTTAATCTGAAAATCAAGTCCATTTTGTGTCATCACATCACGTATTCCTAGAACAGATATTTTCTATTTTGCTTAAAATAGGCTAAAATGCTCATTTAACAGTGATATCCGAGAACCAAGTAGAACCAGCCCTATATGTTTTCAGATAAAAATAACTTATCATAAGCGATAAAGTGTCCCAATAACAGGAAGAATGCATTTTCATCATTTTCAATTCAGAAAATGTCCTCATTAGCAGAATATGAATCGCCTGCTTGTTAATTTTTATCCTTATGAAGTAATAATTTTAATGAGTACGAAAGCACATAAACGCATCCCAAAAGCCGAACAAGTCACTTTTCAGTTGTGTTAATAAGCACCAGGATGTCAAACTGACCTGTATAATTTTATTGTCAGAAGATGCTGGTAGAAAAAGGGCCTAGCTGGCTATGCTTATCTGGTGTTTAGCGTCTATTTTAATCGCTAATGAAGAAACTTCTAATCTTGCTAGTCGCTAACCACTCTAACAATCCTCGACAAGCACCCTAACAACCCTAATTTATCAATATATGCCTGTGCATCTTATGCAGGGACTGCATAACAATACTAGAAATCCGTAAATTCAAGTGATATGATAAAATCTTATGAGGTTTCAGGCTTAAAGTTAAAACTACAGATAAAACTAAAATTACTGTTTTTGAATGACTTCTAAAAAAGTATGAAAAGTAAAGAACAAACAGAAATCAAAAAGCTTTAACAAACTAAGAATATCAAAGGCACAAGAACATTTTTAGTGAGATATTTCTCATAAAATCAAGCATTTTCAAGTCATCTTATATGAATTGAAATGGCATAGAATTCATTTTGAAAGTTATTTCGATACTTTTTGAAACGAAATGTTTCAACTATGCAACTAGCATATTTAAGCCGTGGCATATCTTTGTGAATCAACCATTTTGGCTTATTTCAAACAAAACATAAATTATTTGTAATGATAAAACGTAGTGTGATGGGGGAAAATGGGTCCGATTTTCTGATTCAATGTAAAAATAACCTAAAAACATGTACCCATTACTCAACAACATTTGGGCCGAAAGAAAATATTCAACCGATGTTATATATTTGATCTGATACTTAGAGTCTCCTCTTGAGTTTCTCCATACCCACGATTACTTTTGGTTCTTTCGAAACCAAATGTCTTTATTATTTGGCCATTTTCAGTGCAACATCGAAACAACTTTCTCCATACCCATTACTTGATCGATATTTAAACTTTTCATCTATTCTACCGTGTCATTTTTCTCCCACCTTAACATTGACGTTTCCCATGATGATGGCCATTTCTTGGGATTTACATTGAAACTTGGCGTTTTCCAGTTTGCTATTGTTCTCACTAAATCCTCTATCTTTGGCGACTATAATATTATAATCAATATACTCAATGATTCTCGTTTCAGCTTAACTAGAAGAATTATGTCAGACTCAGAATGCATTTCTTCATGACTTGGCCGAGTAACACTCCTACTACACTTTAATGTTTTTCAACACATGCATATATGACTCTGTGTCTGTCTCTTAGGAAGTCGCCATTATTTACCATCTAATTTTACATTAGCATTGCAAAGTGTCATGACAGAAAAAACTGTTTTAACAAAAATATTTTATAAATTTTAACCAGAGGTTACACTTGCATTTCAGTCAATGGTAAATGTTTACAGTATGGAACGAGCTAATTTCACCAACATTAACATTATTATCTATTAATATTAATATATTGATAATGTAGGAGTTTATTTTTAAATTTTTTCAAATACTGTTAAAAACATCATCCTCCTATAATGCTTATTTCTAAGTATTTCTACTGTACTTTATTTAATAATGGCCAAATTGAAAAGCGTTTATTTGAAGCGTATCAATTATTACGTCAACATAACTATGATATATTTTATGATCGAAAAGCGCTAACACTTACAGAAAGTGGATGACTTGTAATATGAATTAAGAATTTCATATTCAACGGTTAATGATTGACTAAATCTAAGAAATATACTCTGATCACCAAATGTGTTTTGTTGAATGATTCTTCTTTACAAAAAGGTGTTATCTCATACCGAGAAAGGTTAACCATAACTCAAGACTTGCGCACAAAGAAAAAGGAGAAAATGCTATATAATTATAGTATCGAGACGATATTTGCTTTTGAAGACTAAAATAATAATGTAATTTTTCAACGCGTCATCGTCTTTTGCAACAAGTCAATTTCTTTTTTTATTTAACAAACCAAATGTTCTCGACTGTGCATCATACAAATTAGTTGGCTTGAAATTTGAAAAATATAATATGAAAAATAAAACAAGTCTTAATTTGATTCTAAAATCTTTCCACTTAAAGGAAAGATTTTTGTTAAAAGCTTTCAATAATGATCAAAAATCAAGTTTAAAAACAATAAAAATTACAGTAAAAAATAGAAAAAGAGAGAAAGAATAGCGACTCACACAAATCTAAATTCACTCGAATCGATCAGTGATCAATAACTCCATTAACGACTAAATTGGTTAGATTCTGTTGAGCTTTGCGCCATGTCTTGAGCCGAAGACACTTCGCTTACAAGCAGACTTCAAAAGGTCCGCTCAATGCATGAAAAATTTGTATAAGAAACATCGATTTTCCTATCACGAACACATTTAAATATTTAGTGTCAAAAACTTTTTATTTCATCAGAGCATTTGCTGAGAACATAGATATGAATGAAATTTTCCAAGTACATTAACATCTACATGCTTTGCGCTGAAATAAAATTTAAAAAACAATTATATATATATATATATATATATATATATATATATATATATATATATATAAATTTTTCTGTTTAGGCTAATGAGCTTTCTTCTGTGGTACTTTGTCCTCATTAATTTAATTATGATAATAGATACGCAAGTAGGTCTCGTATTATTACTGAAATAGCAAGATCTAACCATAAGTTCTATTCTAAGAGTTTCTTCTTTTGCATTTCTCACCCTGTTATATCCTTTTCTGTCAACTGCAATCTTCCAAAATTTCAATGCAGCATCAATCGTAATCTTTGTTCAAGTTCTTTTTCCTTTATCGTCATTTCACGTTATTAAAGTTTTCTCATTTTTTACTCTCGCAGTAAATCGTTGCGCTTAGTAACATAATCGCTTTGCTTAGGTTGAAACGTTTGAAAGAAAAAACTCATATGCAGTAAATTTGGCGGGCCATCTCTTCAAAAATGAAAACAAAATGATTTTAAAATTAAAATGGAATAAATTTATGCTATTGTTGAGTTTGAGTTTGGTTTAACGTCAGATCAATCTTTGTGGATTATTTAATGCCAAAACGATGGAGTTTTAGGGTATTTTTTATTTTTATCTTTTAATGTTTTTTTATAGTGAAAAGGTTGATTTAGTCAGATTTTGATGAAAATATTATGTTTATTAGAAAACGTATGAGTTTTTCTGGTTTCGTATTTTTGAAAAGCAGTTTGTAGATCAGGTTTCATTGACATATTTTGTAAAGATGGTTTTGTCGAGAGACAGGTATATTTTTGGTATATCTAAACGTTAAAATTTGTGAAAAGAAGGTTTTTCTCGTAACTCGAGTTTCACGCTAAAGTAATCTTCAGATGACTTCAACGCAAACGGAAGAATGAAATAATGAGTTTTATAGAACACGTGAATCGCCCTAAAGCATTACGGAAAATAAACCAGTTTTCTTTAAAAATAACATCATAAAAAAACCTGAGTAACCATTTCTACACAGAACAAAAAAGAAAATAAGCAATAAATAAGATGTCAATAAAATTATGTTATATATATCAAGGTTCGATGGGTAAATTGTCGCCATTTTGTATTTCTAATTTCCCTTATACGCATTTTTTGTTTTGATCTTGTCGACTGCTGAGTATAGTAGGGTCAGTTAGACAACGTCTGTGATAAAAAGTGCTCCATGACGCAATTTACTTCTCCAGAAATTTGAAAGCGTGTTCCTGTACTGATGGCATCCGTACCGGAAGCTGAAATACAAACATTTCAAATTGTTTGAATATCAATCTGTAGACAGAACATTCAGAGCTGGTGAGTTACGAAGGTACGGCATTACGGAAAATTCACTCTAAGATAAGAACTCTCGAATTTGTTGGTGGTGAACTCAAATCAACAGAGAGTCTCGTTTCAAATCTCCTGAGGAAATAGTGCTGCTTTTGGTCAAGAGGATGGCTGCTGGAATATCCTGTCTGGCAACACGACTCTGTACCATGCCACACAGGGCAGGAAAAACCAGACATTGCTGTCTGACAGTTTATGCAACCATTTTACTCTTTACGTCTTGCCACCTAACTCCCCAAATTGAAACCCCCTTGATTATTATGTGTGGGGTGCAGTTGAGCGAGACAACAAAAAAAACCCTTGAAACACCAAAGATGAACTGAAGGCAAGGCTTTGAGGAAAATTCACTCAAACAAATATACATTCCAGTGAATATTCAAGATATTCCGAAATCATATGAAGGCTGTGGAGGAAGCCAATGGTGATTTTATGGAATAAATTTACTCGTTAGTATTTAAAGATAGTTTGTTGTATTTTCAATATATTTTAGTATAATTTTGGTAAAGATATCTGTTGACATGAGATGTCAGTTTTATTTTCATTTTTGCGTAATTAAAACGACAATTTATCCATTGCACCCTGTATATACAGTGTGGGCTGCAGGAAAACTCAAAATGGCCGACTGTACGCCGTCGGGACAATTCAGAACTGAGACAACTCAACACCAGAAAAGACAACTTATTTTTATAATCCAATAAAAGTAATTGTATTGTTTGTGACGACATCTAGTATAAAATATAAATGAAATTTGAACTCTGCGGGTAAATCCTAATCCATGCGCCAATAATCGTTCTCCTAATTAACCCAAATGTCAGTTAGCTAAATGCTATGCGTGATATATGCTTTCTATTCATGTCTGACTATGGAGAGAATTTGCAGTCCCTTTCTGAAGTAGACTAGTTTCCAACCAAGGCTATTAGACGAAATCTAGCCTCATATTCAACATTTCTCAACGTTATTTGTCGGTAAGCGAATGTAACAAACCCGACTCGAATTTGAACTCGGCTCTCCTATTTCGCGCCGTTATCCATTTGACAACACCGGACGATCCCAAATGCCAATGTAGTTAATATGAAATAGCAGTTCCGAGTGAAAAAATAATATACTTTATCTTAACCTGGGCACCTCGTTAGCAAGCTTGTCTCTCTAGAATCATTACAATTGAGTAGTGATTTCGATTCTCACTGGATGATTTCGGCCTTGTGCCACATCTAAGCTACGCTTAGAAAATCACTACTTTATCTTAAGCTATTCAGCTGCATGGTATACATGCTATAGGAAAATGCGGAAATAGTTTATAATGTCAGTGTATCAGCGGAATCTAAATGCGTTGAGTGGTCTTAAGTGGTCTTGAGGAGATTTGGCAAATAGTTGTTTAATACACACTAGGGCAATCACGTTTCAAAAGAGACATGACTGACTGGGCATAGGATTTTTCTGCAGTAGGTTGCCATAACTTTCTATGGTAAACTGGTTACCAACCAAGGTTATAAAATCTAATCTGTCTTGCCATTGGAAACAGAAGAGACGGATTCATCCCTTTCCCAAGGTTATTTGCGCGTAAGTGAATGCGACGAATTCAACTGAAATTCGAAATCAGCTTTCCGATTTCTCGTTCCGAACCGATATCCACTTCACATTCGGGGAGTACCAAAAGAATGAAATTATCTTTTTGCAAGTAAGTTATACCAAAGGTATGCGACATGATATTGGACATCGTTTATTGGTATGTACCTAAATTGTTTATTGATATGTGCCTAAACCTGTTTCCTATTTCGTCTGTTGCATTTTTTAATACATTTATGCATAAGCTAACATTTCTTTATTTACCATAGTTTCTATTATTGCTATGTATTTAAGTGTTCAACTGCCCCAGAGCTAACCTGTTAAACAAAAATGCTTCATGGCGTCAAACATTAATGGGGTGGTGCAGTACAAGTTAGTACTTAAGTTTCACGTTCTCACGATCTTCAGGCAAGTTTATATGTGTATATTTGCGCGTGTCTCTATGCGTTTTAAAAATTTATTGTGTCACAGACGCTTATAAAATATCTAAAGTTCATGTTTCTACTCTGCAAATGTTCTAGAATTTTCCAGGTTTTCTGTCATTATCACCATTATAAGTATCCTACCCAAAAATTGTTACCCATTGCATTTTGTGGAACATTACATTTCAAATCTTAAAATACATGAGTCGTATAAATTATATCATAGGTAAGAGCTTAATAACATCGGAAACGTGTATATAAATATTTTATCCGCGTGTTAAATATTTTAACACATTTTAAAATATCATCATAAAACAAGAATTCTTGTCGTCTTTATTTCGAAAGTGAATGTTCTCTAAAATAACAGTTATAAAACATGATTACGCAAGTAAAGTAATTTCTTCATCGAACACATTATTTTATGAAAAATTAAACAACATAAAAAGACCCAACTGTGTTGTCTATGAACCAATAATATTAGCTTTAGAGATTTTTTTAAATGACACCATCTCAATACAATACTGATAATAACTGAATCAGTCAGTCAGTTAAGTGTCACGAGATACACGCTTAGCCGATTATGTCTTTTCTGAGACATGACTGGCTGGGCAGAAGATTTTTCTCACAGTTGGTTGCCAACCAAGGCTATAGAACCTAATCTGTCCTGTTACTTAACTCATAGCTGGAGGGAAGAGACGAATTCGAACTCGGCCTTCTGATTTCTCGTTCCAAACCGATATCCACTGCCCCACAACGAATATCCTGAATATCTAAGTTGAAAAATTTTAACAATTTATTCAACCGATAAATATAACTTAATGATCGAAAGAAACACTATACAACTATTATTTGTTCTGAAAATTTTCAAAATGTAACTGAAAAAATGTAGCAATTATACGATATAAACGTATTAATAATGTTATGTGTTAATGAAGTTTTGTCTTTTGGTAGATTTTATCTTCAGTATCAGTAATCAAAGAATAAGTCTTGCATGAGCCACAAAAGTACCACATTGTACTGTACTTTAATCTTTCCGTAATGAAATCTTTGTACAATTCCTTTATATATCAATCCTCACATTGAAAATAATCAACGACAACTAACAACATCAGATGTTTATATAATACCAAATATATGATTATATAATATATTTATATAATGTTTATATAATGCCGATACAGTATGCGATATTTATGCTCAAAATGTTATCAGAAAGAACAATAAAAATTCAAAGTAACGTGTACCTGTGTTTTATAGACAACAGAATGGCCTTCAACAAAGTGCTCCACAAAGACATTCACATATCACGAAAGATATTAAAATAATCAAGAATTCATACTAACAACAATCCACCTGTATATGAGTGATTTTCTAAGCGCCTCTTATATATGGAACAAAGCATGGGACACCCAGTGTAAATCAAACTCACTACTCAGTTGCAACTGGTTCTAGCAAGACAAGCTTGCTAATTAGTACACCACGTCGCGGTCCCCAACCACCTGTATATGGGCAGGAAATGTGTTTATCAGTTATACAATAAGAGAAAAAATGTAAAACAAGAGTGTGTCTTATTACCGGATTTATTCAACCTATACACAGAGGCAATTGCGAGAGAATTAAAAACCCTGTCACGATTCATCATTGGCGTTTACAATCTTAACAATATATGATATGAATATGACACAGTGCTAATAGCCGACACGGAAAAACTACAAAACCTTCTACAGAATGTAGTAAAAGAATGCCAGAAGAAAATACTAAACATAAACTACAAGAAAAAAAGAAAAATAGTTTGCAAAAATCGAACTACAGGTTGGAAATACTAAAATCAAGCAGGTACAGAAATTTAAATATCTGGGAAATGTTCTAACAGAGGTGGGAAAGTGCGACACTGAGATCCGAAGACATATTGGGATGGCCAATGATGCATTCCAAAAGCTAAGTATTTAGAGACACGAAAATTTTGTTGGAAGCAAAGAAAAGTGTACTGATGTCTGTCCTCCTGTATGGCAGCGAATGCTGGCCAATCTCCTCAAAGATGAAGAAGAGACTGGAAGCAACAGAAACTTGGTTCTACAGAAGGATGCTGACGATACTATTGTCCAAACTGGTGAGCAACAACGAGATTTTGAAAACAAGGAGGGAAATTTATACTTAACATCAGGAATTGGCCGTTGAAATTTCTGGAAAACGCTTGGCGAATCCAATATTCCCAGGACGGACAGGATTAAAGAAGGACAGGGGAAAGCAGCACGTGACATATTTGATGGGCTTGAGCAAATAGATGGCAGCACAGGATTTGGGAGGTATAGGAAGCACACAAACTACAAAGACCAGGAAGATGTGGAGGTCAATGGTTACTTACATCTTGAAAAGACATGGAAGATATAAGAAAATATATTGTAAAGAAAATGTTAAAATAACTTAATCTTTTATTATACAAAATAAACAAGCCGCATTGAATAAAAAATAACTTTCAACACAGGAGATGATACAATAAAATATTTTTCTGTCGGAATTTCTGGTAGGGCTTATTGAATTAAAGAGTTGGTTTGTAAATTTGCTGACATAGTGATTGTGAGTTCAATCCCTGGTTCAGGCGGTGTATACTTTCATCAGTGGAAACTGTCGAGCAACAACTAAGAAGAACTAAATGAAAGCAATAACTATAAGATTTTAATGCTTCCAAAACAAAGCTACCATCTATTAACCATCACAGACAATCACTCCTACCACTCCCCATTAGCATTGATCAGGCTAGTCTCCCTGAAAGCAAAACTCTGGGCCTCCTCGGGTTAACTCTCACAACAGACCTCAAGTGGAATGACTATAATGAATCCATTGCTAAATTAGCTGCTAAGAAGATCGGTTCTCTGTGTAAGGCCAGAACGTTTTTTCTCTTCTGAAACTATCCTGCACATATATAAATCTACCCTCCATCTGTGCATTGAATACTGCAGCCATATTTAGTTGGGAGCCCCTGTTATCCATCTAGGGGTCCTTGACAAAATCCAACGGAGAATCTTGGCAGGCAGAGTCACTTTCTCACCGGCGCAATGTTTCTTCCCTGTGTCTCTTCTACAAACACTTTCACGGCTTCTGCTCTGATACACTTAGCCCACTGGTGACCCCTATATATGAATTTACTCGAGCCACAGGATTATCAACTAGGTCCCACCCTTTTACAGTGAAACCAATAAAATGTAAACGCTAATTCTACTCCATCAACTTTTCTCGCACATCCCGCTTGTAGAATTCTCTTCCGTTTACTAGATTCCACGACAGCTACAATCTCAAGAATTCAAATGTAAAGTCAGTAGTCATTTCCTATCTCACTAACTTGCATACTCTCTGTCATGCTCCCTTCTCCATCTCATCAGTATTCTAATCCTTCTCTTACCCATTTCCTGACACCCCCTATAACCTCTCAATCTTTCTCATAATTTTCCTCCTATGTAACCCACTGCGCACCAGTGGCAGTAAACTGCCTTGCTTGGGGCGATATGATTATTAAAAAAAAACAAATAAAATCCTTAGAAATGAGCAGTGGAAATGAAATAAATTATGTATACTTTAACCAGATCGATATATACATGAGAAATGCCGGGGGCTGTCCTATGGCCAAAACATTACGATAGCAACAAAAACAACATAGAGGACAATAATTCGAATATATATAGTGTAAATATAAAGTATTTATATAAACGTTTCGGTTGCAGTTAAGTTCTGTGAGGCTGTTCAGCACAAGGCGTCACTTATAAGAAAGACGTATATTTGAATGTAAAATCTAGAGTTCCAGAAATGCCAGGATGTCGTTAAAAATTCTTGTCTACGATACTGACATTTAGTTCTTGATAATGACCGAGATGGTAATATGTACTTAAAAACCTCGCCAAAATGGCAAAATTTCCTCAGCTTATGCATAATTTTTTTAATTCGCATGAATTTGATACTTATTTAATTTACTTCTTGTCAAGTAGTTTATATATATATATATATATATATATATATATATATATATATTCGTCTGCATGTGTGTGTGTGTTTGTGTATGTGCGTCTTATCACGGGCAGTCCGAGAAATTTTCAGCACCTCCGTTTTCATAGATTTTGAGCGTTTTATATATATATTATGGTTTCATTTGTTGATGACACTTAGGATGATGCAATTTGATAGACGCACTTTGTTTTATACAAAGGTTACATATTTATTGATATAGGTATATACCTAGAAAGTATATTTCTGTATTCATCGTTATTCTGTGTGTGTGTGTGTTTCACAGTCGTGCCTGTTTCTGTGTATGTGTTTCTATGTGTGTGTTTGCGTGTGTCTCTGTGTGCGTCAGTGTGTGTGTCTCTGTATGCGTGTGTGACATTTATACATCTGATATTTGTAGGAACATTAACTATGACATTCAACAGCATTAGAACTTACTTAAGTTTTAATACTATATTTAAATGCATATACACACACGCACACACACAGATACACACAAGCATATATATATATATATATATATATATATATATATATATATGCATAAATTTCAATGCATGAAATTACCTACCGGTTTGGCGTATTCCAATCACTTAATGGCATGTCTATAGACAAGCATCTGTTGCCATTTCACCCAAAAACATTCCATTGTCTAGCTGAATTCACATTTATTGATTAAATACACGCGCATAAATATATCTATCCTTGGTCGATTGCACATATGATATAGTGTGCCCGACTATGTAAATGCATAGACCATTAATATATGCCATATACGAATGAATTCACACTTCCAGGAACAACCTTTTCTTTTCAAAAAATTCTCGCTGACATTAACTTTTCCAGACGAACGCATGTAGACACATCGACAAAGAAAACTAGCAAAAGATGCCTCGGACGAAACACAGAAGCAGAAAATTAAAGCAAACACGAAGGTGACAAATCATAAAAAATAAACTGAAAAAATAGAATTTCAATTTCTGATTTTTGAATATATAAAAGAATAGCAACTAGACAGGTGTTTAAATGAGAGCAAGTCCCGTTCAATATCCAACCGTCTGCAAGGTGTCCTATATTTTCTGCATCGCTTTAAAAAATGCCGTCGTCTGGATGTTTTCAAATCTTACTCTAATTTCCACGCCCCTCAGTTTCCAGTTCAGTAGCGAGAAACTTTTTGTGTAATCTTCTTTCCAGAACGTAGGTGATCATGGAATTTCTCTTACTCCTACCCACTGTCACTTTTAACGTTATTCCTCTTGGTGTCTCTTCAAAACACCGCCCCGCGACCCACTTGTTCAAACCCATAAACTGTCACGCGTTGCCTCTCTCCGTCCAGTGAGTATTAGATACTCCAAGCCGTTCTTCCTCAAAAAGTGTCGCAGAGACTTCAGCTTTGTTCTTGATGCTAAGTATAAGTTCCCTTGTTTTGCTTATATCTTTTCGAAAGCCTTGTCGTAGCTAACATATTCAATCCATGGTACCTTCAGTATTTTTCTATAGAACCACATCTCTTTGGCTTCGCGTCTCTTCTTCATCTCTAAACAGATCAAGCAGTATTCGCTGCCATATACGAGGGCAGAGAACAGGTAAGATAGTTAACGAAAAGAATAACCAGGTATACACCTTCGAAGATAGCGAGATATGTTATACCTGGTTACTCCCCCCCCCCATATATATATATATATATATATATATATATATATATATATATATAGCCTTTGAGATTTCACTCGCCCCATTTTTAGGGTGATTAATGTTTATTGCTTTACTAGCCCGCAATCGATTTAAAATCTCGCAATGAAACGTGTCACATCAAATATAAAAAAAAATAATCCCTTTTACAGCCCAAAAGTATGCTAAGTTACTTAGAATGATCTACAATGACATTATTGAACTCTTTGCCCTTGTGCATGCGCCTGGTTTACGTCGAAATGTGTGTGGCTAAACAAAAAACAGTGTTATCCCGCAACCAGCAAAGCAAGATCTGACACATGAAATTTAGATTGACAAGTTCCTATCTCGGTTTTATCGTCCCGGTCAGTGTAAACAGTCGTTTTATTAACAAAAAAAAAAATAATTATGCCAAAAATGTCACCCAGATTAAAGACGGCCACAGATTTTTAGAAAATCTCATTTGTAAAAATATTAACCTTGACACAACATCTATATTTCCTCCTCGCTTACGAAAAGCAAAAACAAACATTTAGAAGAAAAAAATATATGCATACAACCACAAACCGGAAAACAAATTATACAACTAAGTAATTTTTTTATGGAAAATCATTGAGAAAATCAGATTTGTTATTTTTTATCATCTATGAGATGGAGGTTGTAGTCAAACAGATTAAAAAAACTACGAATTCGGGTACCTCCAATATATATATATATAGATATATATATATACCCAGTGTTTCATGCAGGACACAATCTTCATCTAATAACCAGCACCTGAATATTGCGTTGTACATGAAAGTCAAGGTGCTACAGGTGAAAACAAATATGTTTGTTTATTAATATATTGCTTATAGCTTTATTACACTCTTGTGCAAATTAATTAAAACAGCTGTTTTAGTTTTCTTTCTTTCACCATTCGGTCAGTTTTGAATCTACTGGAGTTACAGGGTATAATCGATTTCTATTTTTTCTCAGTTTAGGTCATTTGCAATAGTGGGCAGTAATATGAATCTATATTTGAGGTGTATGATGAAATTTATTTGGCCTTAAAAATATTGCGTCGTCCGTGATTGCCTCCAATTTTATCGCGCCCAGATACTATTGTCTCAACTGTCGATTAGTTGTCCTTAAGACCCTTTGTTTGCGATGAGCGCTACTCAAAGAAAACTTACGAAAATTGTAACGCTGTATGAAAACACTGGCAACCTTTACAAAGAGATCGCGTATATTGTTGGTGTCAGCCTTTCAAATGCCAGTCGTGTCATCAAGGCGAAGAAACAATGTGAACCCGTTATTCCAAAATGTAAATTAAAATTCCTCTGGAAAAGAAAAACAACGCCAAGAGACGACGTATAAGTGATCAGGGAAATTGTTAAAGATTGTAAAATACATTTTTCGTTCTGTTTCGATTAATTTGCGCAATGGTGAATATTATATCGAGCATATTTTGTTAACGCATTTGACACAGAGAGCTGAAAGTCTAATGAGGAACAAAAGGAAAAATGAATAGGGAGATAGTGTTAGGAGACAAGACAGCATTCGACCTACACGCACATATACACATTCAGACGCGCAAAGACACACACACACTCTCCTTCGTGCATGGATAGTCACACCAAAGTAACAAATTTAGTCTGATGAAGTCCTAAACGATGAAACGTGTCACATGAATTTTTTTTCACTTGTCTATGTTGACGTAGATACACGTAAACTAACATCTTGAAGTTGCCTAGACTGTATAAAATGGCCATGTTCACAAAAACATTTACCTACTTAGTCGATTAAAAACTTAATTGGGAGATTAAAGTTCATTGCTTTACTCGCCCGCGGTCGATTAAAAATCTCGAAATGAAACGTGTTCCTTCAAATATAGAAAATGGAAATCTGATTCATTTTACAACCCAAAAGTATGCCATTTAAGATTCACAAGTTACTTAGAATGACCTTTTATCGTTATGGAAAGTGTAAACATTCGTTCAATTAACGCTTCCAGAGTGGAGCCAAATTGTCTCTTTCGCCCAGATTAAAAACGATCACAGGTCTTTAGAAACTCATTTGTAAATTATTATCTTTGACTTAACATCTATATTTCCCTTCGCTTACGAAATGTAAAAACAAACATTTGAAAGAAAGAAAAAAAGTATGCATACTTCTTTCAACCAAGCACCTAAAAACAAATTATACAACTAAGTATTTTTTTATAGAAAATCGTTGAGAAAATCAGATTTCTTATTCTTTTATCATCTATGAGATGGAAGTTGTAGTCAAACAGAAGAAAAAAGGTTCCTCCACTCTATGGCCAAAAAACAAAACAAAACAGCATATCATGATGTTAAAAGGGTTCAAACTTAAAAACAAAGTTTTATCATCAAAATGTTTATGCTATTATTAAGAAGAAAGATCAAATTCTGTTGTTATTATTTTTTTTTAAAATTTAAATCCTTTCTAACATGTTCGAAATTTTAATTAAAATTTCATTTTTTTCCCGTCGTTGGTTCACGCTATGTTTACGTAAGGCCACTATTGAGAAAATGGAGTCGGTCGAGTAAAATGATTTTTCCCCTCGCTCTCGACAGCCGGTCGAGTCATTTCTTTTTCAAATCTCAAAGGCTGTATATATATATATATGGGTGGGGGGTGAACAAAACAATGAAAACACCTAATATCATAATAGCATAACTTGGAAATTTTTTAAAATTCTCAAATGCTTGTCTATTTTTGTTTGCTGCTTTAATATTAGTAGTAATTCATTTTCGGCTATGTTTTTTTTTTTACAGATATCACTTTAGTTTTATTAAAATCCACAATCAGGACTATTTAAGAATTTTAAGTTATCAACTTCATCCTCTGGTTCAGCAACTGTCTCCGTGTGGAAATACCATCTTTCAGAATGATAATGCACCCATTCATACTGCTGAAGTTGGAGCTAAATGGCACGATGAATATTATAGTGAAGTAGAACATCTTATAAGGCCACCAAAGTCCCCAGGTCTCAACATCATTGAACATTCAGGGTTCATTTTAAAAAATCAAATGAGGTGTGGACATCCCCGCCATCAGTTATTGAAAAAATTGAAGACTGTTTTAGCTGAACAATGGATAACAATTTCTCTAGAAACAATTAAAACCTTGTACGAGTCGATCCCGCGCATAATTCAAGCTGTAATTACTGCCATTATTTCAAAATATTGCCATTATTTTGTCCACCCCCCCCCACACACACACACCTAAATATAGACAGACTGGCAGACAGACTGTTATTCAGAAAGACATACTGACAGTTATACAGTTGTTAAAGAAGAGGTGTTTGATAATATCAGCCTGGAGAGAGAATCTCAGTGCACGGCAATGTTGGGAAGAGGCAGAAAAAGTATATCACGAATTTATTCAGGTTTCAAGAGTCAAATCGCGTAGATGGTTGGTGGTAACACGAAGCCAACAGTTAAAATGTTGTTCAACGCAGATCACGCCAGCTTACGCCCTCTGACTCTGAAACAAAGATCCGTTCAGCTGATCTGCATGATAAACCAAAGGTTGGATCCGCGTGAATCCCAAGAAAAGCAAACTTGCCAGTGCAAGCATCTGCAGAAGGAATATGGTAGCCGTTTCAGAAGATGCGTGTACCGGAAATGATAAATTAGCGAGTAAGATAAATTGATAGATAGATAGATAGTTAGATAGAAATAGAATAAGTAACTGTATAAATAAACTTAAATATATACGTTCCTATCTATAGGTAAATATGTTTTATCGTGGAATGAAGAAATACAAGTAGAAATGTAGATAAACAACTTTATTAACAGAGTGGTACAACCAAGATGTATATACAATATTTACAGCCTCTAGCAGTAGTTGGTATTATCACGAAGCCCGTGATAATGACAACTCCCGTGCTAAGCGCACTTTGTCTTTTATACATCCGGGCGTCCGGATGTCACATGTTACTAGCCACAACACAATATATATTTGCGGTGATAATGTATTTGAGGTCATTTAAATATATTTAAACATAACAGGATTTTCTGCTATATTTCTGAGAGTGTATTTTATAACAAAATTCAATGTATTAATGACTGAGTTACTCAGATATCACTCTCGAGTCAAAAATGCGTTTCCGAATCTTTATCGGAAAAGAAATATTTTTCCACATCTTCAAACTTTCTCTCAAAGACTGGATAGGGCGAGTCTCTCACTGATCTGTTGCTACTACAATGCAAAGTTCTTGGAAAAATTGCATCACTTGATTCGACCGCATCTGATCTTTACGGATAGGGGACATTATGCCAATTATATAATAGCAAACCAAACCACACGGCCTCAGAGTTCCATTGGTGAGAAGTAAGTTCCACTGAAACTGTTTTCCATCACTAAACTTCTGATCTGTTTATGTCTAGAATCAACTGTTATCTTACCCTCCTATCTATATAAACTACTCCTTAACGTAAACATTTAACTCGAGTGGCCCCCAGTCCTTATACTGGGTGAATTATGCTGAAAAATAAAAGAAGCCAACTTGCAATAAATTTTAGGAAGATTCGGGGACACACACATGCATATTATATATATATATATATGTATGTATAAAATGCATGTGTGTGTGTGTGTGTGTGTGTGTGTGTGTGTGTGCAATTATGCTTTTATAATAAATATCTTAATTTGTTTTTTCTTAATTGAAATAGAATAGAATAGCTTCCAGGTAAACAAAATGTGTATTTTAAGAAATAATGAAAAATATATTCGAAGGTATATATTACTGTGCAAAATAATTTGAAAAGGTATGGAAATTTGTAGAAATTTTAGGCTAGAAAAAAATGATTTCCGAACGTAATATGCCCTGTAAGAAATTTTACAGCGAATATGATTTTTCACTTAAGTGAAAAACGGTTTTTGACATCAAATAATTTTCTGGTAATATTATCAGCAACAACCTTCCTTTTCTATGTAGTCTTCGTTTTTTCTCATTATCATCTTTTCCCCTTATTTTTCTTGTCCTTTCAATCTTCGGCACGAAGTTTTACATCTTTGCTTCACTAATATTTGTTTTTTTTTTCTTTTTCATTAACTTATTGCTTCTCTTTCTATGTCTTTTCTATTTTATCTTTCTCATCTTCTCAGTCTTTTTCTGGGTCCTTTTTTCATAGTTTCACTCTATCTCTATTCTTTTATCATTTTCTGCTTTTCTGCTACTGTTTTTATCTGTATGTTCAGTTTTTCTATTAGTTACTTTAGATAGAAATAACATTCATTCGGATATTTACGAGGTAATTCAGAAAAACTTTATTAAATTCGTTGCATTCACTTACGCGCAAACATCCTTGATAAAGGTATGAATCAATCTCTTCTCCCTACAGCTATGAGTTGAATAGAAGAAGAGTTGGCAACTAGTCTACCGCAGAAAGAAATCGCAACCTACTGTGGGCAAATCTTCTGCCTAGTCAGTCATGGATCTAAAGAGACGTAATCGCCTAAGCGCCTATCACGTATGATACTTAACTGACTGTCAGACTGACTTATTAACTAGCATCTGTTTCTCATTGTTGAATTCTTTAAAGAATAGCTGACGAAAATGAGTTATTGTACGCTTTCTTGAGGAACACTTTTATAAAATTTACCTTATATCTAAATGGACATTCACTAGTAAAATTAAGGTAGCGAGAGTTTCTACGTGTGTTTCTTTTGTTTAACAAATTGATGAATGTGTTATTACTAGATTCTACCAACGAAACAGGCTTATATGTTAATTACTAATATATATATATATATATATATATATATATATATATATATATATATGAATAATGATTTGTACCCACAGAAACCACAAATAACTTTAAAAAGAATAGACGTCATAATTATCCCAAAATCCGAGGAACCTTTCGGCCAACACTTATCAAGGGCTTCGTTGGCTTAAATTGTAAAGGGTCATGAAAAAGGAAAAAAACAAAAGGGATTACTCACAATATTGGGAGAAGATGGAACTCGTTTAAAAGTAAACTTTAATGAAAAATAAAAATATTAAAATGAAAGTGAGGGTGTATACCTATAATTTCACAAGAGTGAAATAAAAGAGAAAAATGTTACACTCACAAACTCTCCAGTAATTGCAAAGAGCAAAGGAAATGCTCTTTCTGCCTGCACAGGCTCGGCTGCTGGATTTTTAGGCAAATAGCCGCCAAAACACGAAGATGATATACCGATCGAGCACTGTGCAAAACAGGAAACCAATTGTCCTCATACGAGAAGGCACATGCTTGATTGTCCAGCAGGTGTTGGACAATTGCTGAATCCAGAAACGCTTGGGTTGTTCTTATAGTTCTAAGAGAGCTACCTGAACGTATATTCGCGGGAACGTGTTGCGCAACCCGCGTCTCCAACCTCAGATTTGTTCGTCCTATAGATAGATAGATAGATAGATAGATAGATAGATAGATAGATAGATAGATAGATAGTGATGTCAAAGCCGTGAACGGAGAAAATAACCCCAAAATATCTATTGAATATAAAATATTAAGTGATAGATGTGTATAGAGAGCTCAGTGGTGGGTGAATCAGTCAAATCAGTCGGGTTTCAGCTATGGCTTGAGACAAACTTCACTGAAGAGTTTTGATACAGCAAAACATGTCTGTCTTCGGATGGTATATATATATAAATAAGAAGAAACCAACACTCAATTATATCAACAATGAATACAGCCACGTGTTGGCTATTCTTGGAAATAATAAAAATCATTCCAATCACTATATATATATATATATATATATATATATATATATATATATATATATAAACAAATTTAGAAATAAATAACAATTGTAGAATTGAATTAATCTGAAATGTATAATTCTCTATAAAACAATGAGATGATTTTAAAAAGGATTAAAAATCTGACTGTAACTGGGTTCGATGTTTCACTGATGACAAAGAGAATCCATTTCATGGACACTTTCGTAGATGGTAATAATGATGCTTTTTTCACTTTAGTATAAAAAAACGCTAGTAAAAGTTAATGTCTCCTTAAATAAGAAATTATCCGCACAGAAAAAAAATGTAGGTGTCAAAAAAATGGTTTATTGTGCTAAAATGGTTTCCACTTTGGAACATTTTTAATATATAAATAAAAAGAATTTTTATGGGTTTCGTTCTTCAGGACTTCATGGGAATAAAGTAATGTTTTAATATGATCGATTATATAATTTAGCCAATTTCATTTTATTTTTATACTTCTGAGATGAGGTATTACTTACATTACTCGGACTGTTATTATCTTCTTTATTGCCATGTTATACATTTTCGGTATTCTTCAAGTATATAGTTCACGTTTTATAATATAATCTGGGGTGTTTTAGTTATCTCCCTTTCTCCGATTTACTCGTTCACCACTGCTGTAGTCAAGTATTGAACTCACAAGTCTTTGAGTTAAGCCAACGCTTTTATCTACTTGGCTGTTTGTCCTTGAGTATGAATATTTGTGATCTATATAACTAATATCTCAGTAACCTTTTTTTACGAGAGCTCATATTGTGATCTTCAAGCTACTGGTTTTCACTAGCAGTTCGTATTACTGGTTTCCAAATTTTTTGCTGATGTTTTATCACTTTTCATATTATGCCTTTCACATTGAAATAATCGAAGATCTAACTATAAAGGTAAAAATTTGTAAGAAACTGGACGCAAACTTACTGTGGATGATTTTACAACTAATGCACGTTCTATAAACATTCGTCTTAGTAAATTGCTTCCTCTTTTAATTTAAAGTGGTATTTTTAATCAAAATTCTACACACTCTCACTACGGTTAGTAATAAATTCACTGAACGTGTTGTTTTTTAAAAAGTCCTTTTTGTGTTCATATAATTTTTAATCAAATTTTTGTATTTGTTGTAGCAAATGTTACAAGTGATAGAGTTAATTTATAAAAAGGAACATATTAAAATTGTTTATAAAATCTGTTAATATCCTAATTATTTCATATCGAGCATGAAACAAAAAGCTTTTAAACTATTTAAAAAGAGAAATATCATAATTAGATCACTTCTTTCTGCTCCTACATTTTTTACATTATCCACACACACACACACACACACACACACACACACACACACACACACACACACATATATATATATATATATATATATATATATATATATATATACGTATATAATTAGTTAGTTTTTGGTCATAATAAAATACAGTACACAGTTGTATTAAAAAGTGTTCAATACAATTAAATTGTAGAACTTTTGAATATTCTTCATTTGTAAACGAGTCACATGCGACCTAGCTTTCTACCGTAAGATGTCTTCAGGCGATTTGCAGTAACTGATTTTACCGGATTTTTTTTTAAAGAACGCACACGTAACGGTAATTTTTGAACGTGCAATTTTTTAAATTACAAAATTATGACTAAGTGTAACCCTAGCATAAAATACATTTTAGGTTTATACAACCATGGATGAAAACGTTATAATTTCTTTCAATTTTAAAAATTGCGCGTTCAAAAATTCCTTGTTACGTGAGCGTTTAAAAAATCATAATACAAATGAAGAATATTCAAAAGTTCTACAATCTAACTGTATTGAACACTTTTAATACAACTGTGTACGAGTCTAATTTTGTTATGACCAACAACTAAGTAATTAAACAATCAATATATCTATCTATCTATCTATCTCTCTATCTATCTATCTATCTATCTATCTATCTATCTATCTGTATATATATTTAGTGTATCGAGGTAGCAAATAATGTTTTAAATATATACTGTTAAATATAAGAGACAATGAATGTCCATTATGTTTAATCATGAGCTGTTCTAAACATCGTATTTGGTTTTAATTTCAGTTGAAATACACACAGTAAAAAGAACTTTCAGATATTGGAGGCCATCTACATTAACCCCAAACAACCCACACTTAAGAAAACCACGTTTAAATCTGGTCATATCACATTACATTGCATTTGAATATATGGTTCTGTTGTCATTTCGTGCTATCACGTGATGTGATGTCCTAGAATCACATTGCAAATTTTCGAACTGCGTTTGTTATTTTGGTAACTATTTCCGTTGCTTAGCGGAGTTTTATGTCAACACAAGATAAAATCGTCGCTGATGGTGGATGTTTTTGTGTTACCGTCCGTATAACCTTTCTGAAGATGGCTTATGTGAACCAAAAGCTTAGAACCAACTTAATAAAAAATTATCCAAATTTTGTAGAATTTTTGTGTTTATTTTAAACTGAAATTAAAGCCAAAATACGATGTTTAGAACGGCTCATGATTAGACATAATAGACATTCATTGTCTCTTATATTTAACAGTATATATATATATACTAGCAGTATAGCCCGGCATATATATATACTAGCAGTATAGCCCGGCGTTGCTCGGGTGTAATGAAATCTTTAAAACTAATCCATGATACTGGAACTCAGACTCTTTGGACGTTGGCACGAAAAACTAAAAAGCAATAGTTGTTTCCATTTAAAGCGAAAACGTAGACTGAAAGACAAATAAATGGATGTAAGTCAAATTGTGATTTCCTGGTATCGATTTCAAATAAGTATTTTTCGTCGTAAACTGAATTTTGAAAAAGAAATAACTCCTCTGAGTAAATGGTATCATGGCTGAGACTAAGAACTACAATTATACCTACTTACAGCCAAACCCTAAGCAAAAACTAAAATAAAAGAGCTGAAAAAAATACAGACATACAGGCAGATCAACCGACACACAGAGAAACAACTTGCCTTTTATATATATATATATATATATATATATATCGATTTTCAGCACTATTGTAAGAACTGCAACATTGAAACTTCTGAATATCGTTTCTAACGTATTTGTCTATGAGTGTATTAAATTTGATTAAAATTGGACCATTCCTTCTATAACGCGATTTTTTCGATTATCGATTTTCGATATTTATTGGGGGTACCTCAACACAAAACATAGCTAAGAACACTCGCAGAGGCTTATAGTACAACTGTGTAAATTTTCAAGAAAATCGTTTCAACCGTTTCGGAGTCTATAGGTAACGGACAAAGACACACAGACACACAGACACACACACATATACACACAGACAAAGTTCCATTTATAAATAAGTTTATATATATATATATATATATATATATATATATATAATAACTATAATAATTATAACAATATTAATTTTCACAAAAATAATTCTATTAATACTAGTAATTGTTGTACTATATTTAAGTTCGTCTTGAAAAACCCACCGAGAACGAACTCGGAGGGAAAAGGAGGGGAACTAAAAAAAAGAAACAAACGAAGTACATGAACAAAAGTCAAATTCTCGTAGGAAAAAAAAAACAAGACGAAAACCCTAACATTAAGCGCTCAATACGAAAGTAGAGCAAAAAAGACACTTAGCTTTTATATATATATATATATATATATATATATATATATAAGAATAGTATGGACGAAATAATGTTCTGATATACAAAAAATAAAGCACTATTCTTAAAATGTGTGCAATATAGAGTAGAACAAATAATATTTATTTAAAATGTACAACTTAAATATATCATAACATCACTACAAAGTATCTATTTCTTTTCGACACTGTTTGTGACTTTTCAAGTGATGGTGATGATTGCGAGATGTAAAGTTCAAAACTAACCAACCCCTGTCAATAGTTACGCAGTCTGTGATGACTAATGAAAATATAAGTTAATGCTAATTTCAAAAACCTGACAATACACCATAAAAACAATTTATTGGGGCATCAGTCTTAATCTTTGATTAAAATAGAAATCAGTATTACTAACTGAGTATTAAATTCACTTTAAAATAAAAACTGAAATTCCTTTAAAAAAATTATCACGATTTAGTTTTAGAATTTACGAATTTCAAATTCTGAATTTAACTGTACATCATGTTTAAAGTATGATAAAGTTATTAAAAAATAAAGGAATTAAGACAGATACACACACCCACACACATATATATATATATACATAAACACATGCATATACATCTATACATACATATATTCGTATATATACATATACATACATATAAAAAACATGCCAAAAACAAAATACGTACACAAAAAAAAACAACAACAAAGCAGCATATACAAAAATAGAACCACTTACACGGATCCACATATACATAGTTATATGCATAAATACACACAAATATACACAGGAACACCGATACAGAAACATACACACACAAATACATATACATACATAAATAAAAGTGTATATATATATATATATATATATATATATATATATATATATAGTTTTTAATATTACCATATGAAATTTTTAATAGTAATATCTTCAAGTGTAGAAATCCGATAGAAGGTAATTTGAATTTTTTAGTTGTGGCGCAGTGGATATCGGCTCGGAACGAGTAATCGGCGAGCCAAGTTCAAATTCCAGTTGAATTCATTGCATTCACTTACGCGCAAATACCCTTGGGAAATAGTATTAATCCGTCTCTTCCAGTTATGGGTTAAATAACAGGACAGATTGGGTTCTATAGCCTTGGTCGGCAACTAGTCTACCGCGGAAAGCAATGGCAACCTACTGCGGGATAATGTTCTGCCTCAGTCAGTCATGTCTCTTTCGAGACATGATCGCCCAAGCGTGCTTCACGTATGGCACTTAACTGACTGACTGAATACATACTGACACTGCAAATAAATACATTTTATTGTAATAAAATTTATGAGCACCTGGTGGGATCAATTTTAATATTTAATATTAACAGAAGCCTTTAGGCTTTACTTCCAAGCCGATTTCTCGGATTTATGACCAATATATATATATATATATATATATATATATATATAGTGAATTTATACTTACACAAAAATGACTCTTAAAAACAGATAATGATTTGTTTTTACTGAAATTATATGTTGATAAGTATAAACGTATTTGCTAAGTTTGTTCGATAAGCTCTTTCAGCTTTGCTAATAGCTTTTATGCAATGTCTGAATCGCATACATGCTATGATCAAGTGGTCCTTGTTCATATTTAATATTACACTGACTATGAAGACTTTTAGATATTCTTTAAAATTATTCTCATTAACCTCCTTTTTAACTCCGCCCCATACATCGTTGTCCAATTGATTAAGATCTGGGGAGCTAGTAGACCATTTGTTAGTGGTTATGCAATCACAAAAGTTTTCCGCTGCCCATGCCTGCATTGTTCTAGTCTTGTGCGATGGAACCGAGACTTCTTGAAACACATAAGAACTTCCGTTGCGTATATTGTCAATCCATGGCTTAACCACTGTTTCCCACATATCTATGTAGGCAGCAACGTTTACTCTAAAACCTTGTCGGAAAAAAGTGAGTAAGCATTACATTTTTTGTGTACATTAAGCTTGGTATTTCATAAGTGTTTCTACATAACCATCTGTCAATTCTTCTATCTACTTTCTGAACTTATTCAAAGTTAAGAAGAACCAAATGATTTTTTTCTGCAATATTTTTAAATTTGTTTCGAAGGCATGCTGAAGTAATGGTTAGCGGCTTGGATTGAGGAATCGGACAGCCAAGTTCAAATTCCATTCGGATTTATCACATTCACTTACCTGCTAATATCCTTGGGAAAGGTATGAATACACCACTTCTCCGCCAAGCTAAATGAAAAATGGCAGGACAGATTGTGTTCTATAACCTTATGTGGCAACCTGTCTAGGAGAAGGAAAACACTGAATTCAAACGTGCCTAGAGAATGTTAGGCTTTGTTAGGCTGTTGTACCCAAAGAAACACACGTCTACTAAAGATGCAGTACATGTGTTGACCCTAAGATTCTAATGAGTCACGGAATATCTGGACTTTGAGGAGCCTCTTAGATCTGATTAAGCGATTTTCCTTTACCTCTTCTGGCATGAAATTATTTCTCTCGTCACATAAGACTTGTATCTGATGTTTTTGCAAACAACATTTCGGATTGTTCCTTCTGACACGTGCTATTTTTTCTTTTTTCTTTTTTTGCTATCAACCTCATTAATCTTCTGAAATAGTTTGCTATACAATTTTCAGTTGTCATCTTCCATCTTCTATCTTCTTAGTTCCCATCCATCTCTTATCCTTTCTTCAATATCCCCTGGATATTTTTTACTGTAATCTCCTGTGCATCACTGGCGGTCCTGTCTTGCTTGGAGGTGAAATGATTATAAAAAATGGGATTTAAACTTTAAAGAAATTCTTACTGATGTGGTAATTGCAATACGATTTATCAACACTGCAAAATTAGCCAGTTGAATTTTGGTTGGAAAGGAAGAGTTTTGGAAGTTTTGGGAGCTGCTTCCGTTTACAAAAATATTGCTTATTAATGACAGGCAATTGACTATAAAACATTTGTAGGCCTATTAATAAATTTTAATAATCAAATTCATCTTAGAATTCAAAAACTGTTTCCGGAGTGAAATGCAATGTTTCAGAATAATGCACTCGTTTCTACTGCTTGCCTTGTAGCTGAATAGCACGAGAAATATTCTAGAGAAGTAAAACATCTTATCTGACCGACACAGTGAGCATTAGATCCGCCAAACTCTTCTTCATTTCATGCCTCAGAAACCTCAGCTGTCTTTTTCTGATGCTGAGTTTTCTTCCATTTTCTTTCCAGCACTGTGTTGTTGTTCACGTGTTCGGTCCATGGTATTTTAAGTGTCCTTCTGAGGAGCAACATTTTTATTACTTCGAGACTCTCTTTCTTTCATGAAGTGATCGTCCGCTGCCGTATAAAAGCATAGATATAACATAGTATACTCTTTGTTCCTAATGATATCTTCTTGTCTCTCAGTACTCTGGTTAGTTTTTGAAATGCGTCTTAGGATCTCAGTGAGGCACTTTCCATCATCTGTCAGAACATTTTCCAGGTATTAAAATTTCTTTATCTATTTTATTTTGGTTTCCCCGACCAGTAGTAGGTGGAATTTGGGGGTTACTTTTGGTAATGACTACATATTCAGTTTTCTTGAAGTTTATATTCAGTCATTTCTGTTGTAGAATTCTTTAGGAGGCCCAGCAGTTTCCTTTCCGTATCTGCTATCCACACTGTGTCATCCACGTATATTATATTTTTGAGATTGTAGACGACAATGAAGAACACTGGCAAGGGTTCTAGCTCTCTCAAAAGTGTTTCACTGTACAGGTTGAATAAATCCGTTGAGAAAACACATGCTTGTTTTACGTTTTCTGTGCAATCAGTCATATTTCGTTTGAGACATGATTTTTCAATCGTATATGACGTATGGCATTTAACTGACTGGTCAGCAACCTATACACTATTTGTAATAGAAAAAAGCCTCGCAAATGTATAACAGATTAATTATTTGAACAATTTCTTCAAGTTCTATGTACAAATAAAAATTATCATGTAAGCAGATAGCAAAAATCACATAAAAATATAATAAAAGCAATTTATCAAACATTTTTAAAAATACACATATTATGGAAGTATTACTGCCTAAATACACTATATATATATATATATATATATATATATATATATATATATATATATTAACGATTGCATTTAGCATAAAAGAATGTGTGTTAATATCAGTTTACATTTATCTATTTTCTATCCCTGATATTGAGTACTTTAGCCCCTAAATATTTTATTCTTCTATGTTCCGTGTCCCTTCAGCCGATCATGACCTTCCACATCTTCTTATCCTTTGTCGCTCTTAATACCTCTTCTCCTGATATCCCACGCAATTCCCGCTCCCCAATCCAGCTGCTAAAGTCCATCAAGTATGTCATACGTTGCTTTCCTTTTGTCTCTCTTCCCCAGTATCAGTTCCATGAGCATCAGGTTCTCGAAACCCTCCGTCTTCATTTACATATCCCAAAAACTTCAGCTGTCTTCTCACGATGTTATACATCAGTTTCCGTTTTTAGTCATTCCTCTGCAAAATCTCATCGATGCTCGTGTGTTGCGTCCATGGTATCCTCAGCATCCTTCTGTAGAACTACATTTTGTTGCTTCAATTATATATATATATATATATATATATATATATATATACAAACTCAGTGTATGAAGATAGATTGCGTTGTGTATGAAACTTAGAATCGTGATACTGGCAAGAAAAAATTTTTAGATCAGTGTTTCACATCAAGCACTATTTTATCCGCATGCAACATGACACACACACACACAAACATACACAATCACACACACATATATATAAAGCGAGATATATATATATAGAGAGAGACATAATCAGACAAATATCCGTTTGAAACAGATATATACGCACGTGACATATATATATATATATATATATATATATATATATACAATTATATCGTTGAAAAATTAGTGTTTTTACTTTTATATTTTGCCATGTCTGCAAGATTAGACTTTATATGAAGTAATACATTCAAGTTGGGTGAGTGATTGAGACTCTTTTTGGAAGATTGGTAAAATATGATTTCGCATCATGCGTAATTTTAAATTTGGTGTTAAACTATTTTAGATATATATAATACTATGAAAACGTTCTGATCATTTTACATAAATCGTCTACTAGAGTTAGACAACTTATAATTTTTATTCCAATCTCATATATATATATATATATATATATATGAATAAACTATTGATTGACCTCGTATAGATTAAATCAAAACTAAAATTATTTGAACTCAAATTGATCCAACTCGTCTTCAGAAAGAAAATCGTCGCAAAACCAAGTCGTTTATTTTTATTTTTGTTCACAAAGAAACCAAAATTCCTTGATCGATTCTTGAAATAAACGTTTTCAAATTTGCATTCTTAATTGCCGAGCTCCTAATTAACAGAACAAAAACCAAAAACCCTTTTAAACGACCAACTAAACTCACCATTTCCGAAGAATCGTTGCAAAAATCAAGAACAAAAGAAGTGTGGAGGCTGGACGCAACAATGAAACAGAATAATTAAAAATTCATTGTAATTCATTATTGAAGGAGTATCAATGGATTTGATTCAAGAAAAATTATTTATTTTCACTTAGTAGATTGTCGTCTTGCCGGTGGCCTGAGCTTAATTGTTAAGCGGACGTAATGTACAAAGTTACACCTCTTTAACTAATTTACATTTTTTTAAAGCATGGCCGTGCAATGTCTTTTACCCACGTTTTTTGTCCGACTTGGTAATTTAAACAAAGTTAATAATAATAATAATAATAATAATAATAATAATAATAATAATAATAATAATAAATAGTATACAGGAAGACAAGAAAGAAGCCATAAGACATATAAGTAAGACAAAATATTGAAATGAAGGAAGGAGAACAACTTCCAAAATTAAATCCAACAAAGCATAACCTCAAAATTAATAAACTCTAGAATACAACACTCAAATTAATTCTAGATTAGGTAAATCTACATATTAGTCTCAACTAATCAAAATGTGCATGAGTGATAGCAGCAAATAAAAACAAATCAAAGTAAAAAAGGGAATTTCATAGACAGGGTAATCCAGCTTGGAAATAGAAAAATAGAGCAAAAAATGGAACAATTTAGAAATGAATTATGAATACTCGATGAAGTAGCAAGAGTAACAAATACAAGAACTACGAAAAGTAGCAGAATAAAAATGAAGTCCTCTCAACTAAAGAAAAATTAAAGCAAAAAATACAATTTAAAGCTCAAAGAATAAGAAGCTATGAAAAACGATCAAGTTTCTACAGACAAAACTTTTCAAACCGATGAGAAAATATTTTACAGAAAATATGTAAATAAAATGGTGTAATGACAATCCCCGCCCCAACAATGGAATAGGTTGTATAGTTCTGGAGAAAATATGTGCTTGTCCTAAAGAACATAACATAGAATCCGACTGGAAAACGCAAGATGTAGAACGGCTGAAAAATAAACGAGAACAAACATGGTCGAAAATCATAGAAGAGTTTGTTTAATTTGCCCTAAAAAAGCACACGGCTGGAAATCTTTAGGAATAGCTAAAATTCTTAACTTTTGCTCAATTACCATACTTACATCACACCAAAGACTAGTCAAAGCGCTTTAAGAAATGGTCATTGATCCTACTATAATTCCATCATGGATAACCAAATGAATTACCTTTCTCCTACTCAAAACTGGTATCAGAAATATCCATAGAAACTGCAGACCAATTTCATGTTTTCTACTACTTACTACTTACAATCTGTTGACATCTAGCCTAATAAAACGGACATATTTCTTCTGGTAAAAAGAAATACTACACTTGGAACAAAACACGTGCAAACGTGGCTCGTACAGATGTAAAGACCAGCTACTTATTTATAGGATGATTTTGGAAAACTGTATCAATACAAAGAAAAATCTCAGTACTTCCTGAATAGGTTATGGTCAGAAATTCTATACTGTACTCTATTCGTGAATGTTAAAGTTTTAATATATAAACCTGTCGTTATCAATTTCATCAAACCGTACTGATATAGAAACGACACTTCACCTAAATCATATAAATGGTATCTATAAGTCTAGTGAAATAAGCATGAACAAAAAATATTTCAAGGTGACTCTCTATCTTCCTTACTGTTTTGCATATCCCTAACAGCACTAACCCGTCAACTTAACAGGAGGGAATATGTCTATAATATAACTCAAATGAAAATAAATCATCTATTTCACATGGATGACGTAAAGTTGTATGCTAGGAATGACAGTGAGATGAAAGGTCTCCTGAAAACAATAAAACGTTTCAGTGACAACATTGGAATGGAATTCGGTGTGGATATATATGCTAAAGCTACAATTTTATGAGTATTACTGCTATAAACCTCCTCTATTAGCATATACCTTGGGGTAACAATAAAATATTTTGAGCAAGGAGCTTATAAGTACCTCGGTGTAGTTGAAGGTGAAGAAATTCCCCATAAGAAATGAAAGAAGTAGTGTGTAAATCGTACTATAAAAGGGTACGACTGATATTTAGAACTGAATTGAATTTATTAGGACAGACTTGTGGCCACTAAGAAGCTTGCATTCTCGGTTGTTCAATATAATTTCAACATTTTGAGCTGGGCTCTAAATGATATCAAAGAATGGATTCTGAGAAAGAAAGATTCTTTCGAAGCATAACATGAATTATCCAAAGACTAATGTAGACCGTCTGTAAATACCCCGTAAAGAAGGTGGAAGTAGCCTTATTCAGCTAATTGCATCAACCGGTCTATTTTGTATCAGTGTATGTCAATAAATGTGATTTTGTATGGCAGGACAGTAACTCTCGGCTTACTAACATATACGAAAGCAACAGTGGACTGGTTTATACAATTAGTCAAACTAGACAGAAACAGAGAGAAAAAAATCATATTCTAAGCACCTGTTTGGGGGGCCCATATTGATGAAAGGTACCGGTGAAGACATGATCAGGTGCTAAAGAAATTGACTGGAGTGGTGACCACAGTAATCAACAGCTGTGCTTGCAAGCCAGAAATGAAGGTAATGTATTTCGTCCAATTGCATACTCTCTTCTTTCCGAGATTGCCAAATGAGAGTAGACTTCGGAAACCTGTTGAAATTCCCGGAGCAGATAGTAATATCTTCTCTGCTACCGGAATTAGTTATCTAGTCATTGAGCTCCAAGCACGTTATAATGCTCGAAATCACAGTCCCTTGGGAGGATAATCTGGAGGAAGCCTTGAAGAAAGCTTGAAAAATCCCAGGAGCTAGGTTGAGAAGTTTAGGTCTAAGCAATGGCAAACTACCTGTCTTCCGACTGAAGTTGGATGCCATGGTTTTGCAGGAAGATCTTTATGCAGATTTTTAAGCCGGCTTGGTGAATGGTTAAAATAACGTTTCTGATCTGTGTCCACTTTATGAATCTTTGACTTGTTTTTTGTTGTTTTTCTTTTGTTTTGTTTGTTTGTTTGTTTGTTTGGTTGGTTGGTTGGTTGGTTGGTTGGTTGGTTGGTTGGTTGTTTGTTTGTTTGTTTGTTTGTTTGTTTGGTTGGTTGGTTGGTTGGTTGGTTTAAATAATATTTGATCGGAGAAAATTACTTGTTGAAATCACTAACCTGTTAAGTTTGGTGGAAAAGTGTTGATCATTCCATGCATCCCAAAAAGATATATTTTGTCTCGTGTTTGCTGAGGCGGAAGGTACGTTCAGTGTTTCTGATTACCCATTGGACTGTGCTTAAAAGGAGTTCAGCTGAGTTCCACCAAGGAAGATGTGAATGAGCGGCGCTACATCGAGTTTAATTCGTTGCCTCTTCGTCACCGGGGCCTGTGGTACAGTTGGTATGGCTTAAAAACGCAACTGTCTGGGTTTCAATTCCTGGTAGTGGATGCGCACTGATCATGAGTCTCAAATATAGGACGCAACGGCCGTCTAGTGCTTTCTGCATCTATTTGAGTTTGGATTAAAACTCGATGAAATACTTAATATTTCAAATCCTCCTAACATTTCTTATCTATTATTAATATTATACTAATAATTTTGTGATTAATCAAATGATTTTAATGCCATATATATATATATATATATAAGAAAATTAAGGCAGACACGTTATTTAATGGTAAATCGGAGAATAAGCCTATTTCAAGCGAACCTTCATCAGCTTCCGTCTTTATTGTACAAAGGATTCGTATAAACTCCTTTGTACAATAAAGACGGAAGCTGATGGATGTTTGCCTGAAATAGGCCTACACTTCCGATTTACCATGAAATAACGTGTCTGCCTTAATTTTTCTTATATTTGCTCTATATGTACTTATATACACATATATTTAGAGCTCTCTTGGAGAGTTATCCTACCACTGTATATACAAGATATTTCTTTGAATTCTTATATACCCACACCACATGCTGATATATATATATATATGCAGCCTTTGAGATTTCACTCGCTCGATCGACTCAGTCGATTAAAAAACTTAATAGGCCAATTAAAGTTTACTGCTTTACTTGCCCGCATTTGATTAAAAACCTTGCAGTTAAATGTGTCCCTTTAAATATAGAGAAGGAAATCTGATTCCTTTTACAACCCAAAAGTATGCCATTGAAGATTCACAAGTTACTTAGAATGACATTATTGAACTCTTCGTCCCAGTCAGTGTAAATATTCATTTACTTAACTCTTCCAGAGTGGAGCCAAAATGTCTCTTTCGCCCAGATTAAAGACGCTCACAGATTTTTAGAAACTCATTTGAAAAAAAATATCCTATATTTCCTCCTCTCTTATGAAAATAAAAACGAACATTTGAAAGAAAGAAACAAAATAGGCATACTTCTTTCAGCCACGCACAAAAAATGAATTATAAAATTTTTTTATAGAAAATCGTTCAGAAAATCAGATTTGTCATTTTTATCATCTGTGAGATGGAGGTTGTAATCAAACAGAAGAAAGAAACTACGAATTTAGATACCTCCACTCAACTGCCAAAAAAACTGCATATCATGATGTTAATAAGAACAAGGTTTTGTCATCAAAATGTTTATGCTATTATTAAGAGGAAAGATCAAATTTTGTTATTATTTTTAAAAAAATTTTAAATCTTTTCTAACTCGTTCGATATGTTTACGTGAGGCGGCTATTAAGAAAATGAAGTCGGTCGAGTAAAATATATATAGATATAGATATAGATATATGAAATGAATTGTTTGAACATTGTTTTTTAACGATACTCGTATTTAAGTAGATATTCTGTTTTTAATGAAACAGTATGATATATTTATATCTACCGGCCTGATTATTTACGATAAATTTTTATTACGAAAATGTGTGCCATTCGGCGGGATTCGAACTTGCGACCCCTATCTATATTTCAAATTGTCGTTTGCTTATAACCAAGTTTCGTTAAAATTCGTTGATTTCCGTAACATGTTTACATTTGTTGATATTACAATACATTTCAAAGCAGATATGTTTGTTTACGATGGATCGAAAATTGTGTTATATAGGCTTGATAAAAACCTCGTTTAGACTGGAGGCTATTCGTAGTCGAGAGGTCTAAGACGTTACCAGAGCAAATGGTAGCTTCCCCTGTATAGATAGGGGTCGCAGATTCGAATCCTGCCGAATGGCACACTATTAAAAATAATGTTCAAACAATTCATTTCAATTTCTCGGCTGCTTATAACCAAGTTTCGTTATATATATATATAATGTTTAAATATCTTGCATGTCTTACATACCGAATTAAATCAGATACTAGACTAATTTTGTTAAGTTTTAGAGAAAATGGAACCAAAAATGTCACTTAGACTTAGGATCAGAAAGAGATTATAACGAGGAAAGATGACTTGGAAAGTTTCACACTAACGTGACATGTTGAAAGTAAGTGTGACAAAGTAAAACAGCGAATGACCTACCTACCGAGCTAGTGTAAATGATGGACAGAACAGCGACAAGAATTTTGCGAGACAGCAAAGATAAAATTACTGCTATGAGCTAAAAGAACTGGAGATCTGAAGGTCCTGACAGGAAGGAATATTTAGCAATTTTAGTTAGACTAACTTCACACACTCTAATTATATTGCAGGGTTCTTTTAAGTCATTTAGCCTGGTGAGTTTTCATTTTCAAATATTTTTGTTAATGTCACTAAGTTAGGTGCCATACGTGACACGATTTGGGCAATCATGTCTCGAAAGAGATATGACTGACTGAGCAGAAATTTATCTCGCAGTAAGTTGCCATTGCTTTCTGCGGTAGACTGGTTGCCAAGTCTATAGAACCAAATCTGTCCTATTATTTAACCAATAACTGGAGGGAGGAGACAGACTAATACCTTTCCCAAGGTTATTTGTACGTAAGTGAATGCAAGGAATTCAATTAGAATTCGAACTCGGCTCCCCGAGTTGTCGTTCCGAGTCGATAACCACTGCACCACAACGCACATCCTTTGCTCATGCTGAAATATATATATATTATATATTACCACATTACTAATACACTTTTTATTACCGTAACTTTTTTGTTACAAATATTCTTCTTATTTTTAAAATGACTGTATTAGCGCTTTAATAAAATTTGGTAGCACACTTTTATTTTTTTTTATTCGTTTTTTTTTTTAGCTTTTTGTGAATTCCATTCGTGTAATATCTTTTGTACAATAAAGACGGAAGCTGATGATGGTTCGCCATGAAAAACGTGTCTACCTTAATTTTTCTTATATTTGCTCTATATGTATTTATATACATATATATACATCTTAGAGAGTTATCCTAGCACTGTATGTAAAGGATACTACTTGGAACTTTTATATCTACACAGCATGCTGAGATATATATATATATATTACATACACGTTAATTTTGGTGTATACTGAGTACAGGCTCAGTTTACTTATTGAACTATATATTTATTTATTTTCGTCTACCAGCTTTAATATTCGAACAACTGTATTCGGGCCGGTAGACATACATATCAGCTCGTGAAGATGCATGTGCTTTTGCGTGTCCATACACTGACATTGAGAAAATAACACCACCGTACTTTCACATGATATGCTCTGCCCTATGAGATCTGGTGAATCTGCTTTTGCCATCGTTTCCTGAATTATTTGAGTTTGAAATGGATTGCTCAATTTCTATCAGATGAAAATTGTAAAAGTAACATCTCGAGATTTATTTGAATTCCTGATAAAACCAGGAAGCAAGAAAGTAGTCCAAACTTAATTAAAATTATAGAAAAATTTCAGTTATTTTTTAACTTAACCTGCATCAATGAAAATTTACTAGCCAGATACACACAAATATAAACAATATTGTTAACAATAAAAACGCATACATGGGTTCGAAAAAAAAGTTCATTTCTGGATGATAAGAATTTTAAAGACAACGACTCTTTGTAAATAACGTTCAATATTAAGGTGTAATGCATTAATAAAAACAAATAAACATAAATGTACAACTTCTTGATGTGCCGTGTCCCTTCAAAAGGTAGACGATCATGGACTTCCATTTGCCCTGTCCCTTGTCGCTGTTAATGTTTTACCTCTTGATATCGCCCCTAAATCTCACTCTACCATCCATTTGCTCTACTCCGTCAAATATGCCTCAAACTGCTTTCCCCTGTCTTTTTTCCCATGTATCTGTCCTGTGAGTATTAGATTCTTCAAACCATTCTTCCTCATTACGTGTCGCAGAAACCTCAGCTGACTCTTCCTGATGCTAAATATATTTTTTGATTCCTTTCCATCCCCTTGAGTAGTTCACTTACTCTATCCAACATTTTTCTATAGAACGACATTTCTATTGATTCGAAACTTTTTTAATCTTTGAAGAGATCGTCCAACATTTGCTGTCGAATTGAACGACAGATACCATATAGCAATCTAGCACTATCTTTTATTTCTAATGAGATCTTTCTGTCCCTCAATACTCAATGAGTTTTGTTTTGTGGATCACCAAGTTGATTGTTTGGTGGATTTCACATTCCTTTGCACTTAACTTCTTTCTGACATCTTAGCTACGCCAAAGCGTCTAAGGCTATCATCATCTGTAATAAAAACACCGTCTGGTCCTGCTGCTATGTTTCTGTTTAATTTGTCTAGTGCAGCTTCCACTTCGCTTTTTACTATTTCTGGTCCGTTGTTCTTTATGTGTATTGCCGTTTGCTCTTTATTGTTGTGAAAAAGATCTTCGTTGTATTCGTCCCATCGCTGAAATATTTGTTCTTTTTTTAATATGAGCGTTTCTTTTTTTTGATTTTGTACATCCTGTTGCTGAACGTGTCTTTTGTCTTGTTAGTTCTTTTATTTTTTTATGCATATATCTTTTATATGTTGTGTTCAGTCTCTCTATTTCTGCGCATTTGTTGTTGAGCTATTCGCTTTTAGCCTGTCTGCATTTCTACATTATGTCATGGTGTAATTTTCTGTATTCCGTCCAGTGTCTGGGTATTGTTTTCTGTTTCCTTTGCAAGAAGAATCAAGAATCTTTTCATTGATCTAATCGTTTTCCCTCATACGCCCTTTTCCCTTTGGGATGACGTCGTTTGCTGATGTCACTAGAGTTTCTCTTAGTGCGTTCCATTTTGACTTTCTTTCTTCAGTTTGTCTTTCGTATGTTCTGTGCAGCGTGAAAAGGAAAAACTTGATAAAGAAACTCAAAATGAAAAGCACTAAGAAAAACCCAGTAAACGATATCATTCCAAAGAAAATCTGTGCCTAATTTGAGTTTTCTAATCTGATAGTATCGACACCTGAAAAGAGGAAACTTTCACTGCAAATCTAAGAGTATAACCAGATCAGTTAAACATTTAATTTTATGTGTTGCTATTGATATAGTTATACAGATACGGAAAGAATGCATGTATATACATACACAAAGGCATACACACGCATGCACATCCACTCACCAACACACACACACACACATATACATGCACGTTTATTTTTAAAAAGATGTGATGTAATATATACAGCTTTTTTTTAACGAATTAATGAACTTATTTTTAATGTGATGTGTTTATCACTTCAAACGTTAAGGTCGATAGATGAAATAAACTGTTTAAAAAAGTGAGGTGTCTACTCAATAACATCTCTCTATATATATGTTTATATAAATATATATATGTATATATATATATATGTATAACACATATATATATATATATATGTGTGTGTGTGTGTGTGTGTGTGTGTGTGTGTGTGTGTGTGTGTGTGTGTGTGTGTGTTGTGAATGCATGAGTTGCAGTACCGGCGAGGAAAAATATTATTTATTATTAATATATATATTCAAAAACTGATATATATATATATATATATATATATATATATATATATGTATTCAAAAACTGATGTGATACGACTTTTATATCTTGCATTATGAAGAAGATTTTGGTACATATTGTGAATGTGTTACCATGGGCTTACATATTTAGTTATTGCTTCGTATACGTACACATGCATTAATGTTTTACTTTGTTATTAACATTTTGCATCACTTTACTTTTCATCTTCTAAAAACGGTTTCATCAGATAAGCGGATACCTCAAGTGCTTAAAATGTAAGTAAAAAACAAAACAAAAAAGAAGTCGTATATACGACGATTTTCTCAAGTGATCAAAACATTGCGACTCAGACGCTGTAAGTGTTTGCCCCCAAAATCTAAGCTCGGAGCAATTTAATATCCCATTATCATCCCATTTGATGCCATGAATTAATGGTGCAATTACTTTCACAAGCGGCATTTTCTTTTCTAATACCCCTTTGCCGTTGCAGTTCTCTGTCTCTCTCTCTCTCTGTCTCTCTGTCTCTCTCTCTCTATCTCTCTCGAATAAATGGCGCGAAAATGGAGATGCTGCTAAATCGTTTCCAAAGTTTTTGTTACCGATGATGACGGGTTTGTAAGAAAGTTATCACATTTTTCTTGCAGCTTTTGATTTCTTGGTGTAGAACAAAAAGGTAAACCTAAAGATGACTAAGATTGAAAGTCACGAGAAGCGATGGGTGAAAACTGGAAATACGGATTTGAAAGTAATGGCGACTGCGAATGGCTCTGTTGTAAAAGGCGGAAGAGAGAGTTCGAATGATTGTAGTTTGCTAAAATAAAACGGGCAATTAAATAGAAACGTTTGCTCACATATTGATGTAGAAAAGAAATGGAAGGAATGAAAAGAAACAAGAACACAACTTTGAGAATTCAACCACCCTGTATATGGCAGTTGGCCATGTACAGTTATGGTGTGTGTGTGTGTGTGTGTGTGTGTGTGTGTGTGTGTGTGTGTTTTGTATGCGTGGTATCTGTCTGTGTGTGCTGCGTGTGTGTTGTGTTGCGTCGTGTGTATTGTGTTTTATGTGTTGTATGTGGGGGGTGTACTGTCGGGGTGTTTTGTGTGTTGTGTGTGGTGTTTCGTATGTGTTGTGTGTTTTAGCGTGTATATTGTGTATTTTCTGTGTTGTTTGTGTGTTACGTGTGTGTGCGTGTTGTGTGTGTACATGAACTGTTTGTGTATTGTGTGTGAGAGTGCGTGCGTGTTGTGTGTGTTGCGTGTGTGCTTGCGTACGTGATGGTTGATTACAATTATTTTTTAATAAGAAATATGTCCAAATATACAGAGACATCTTTAAATCCAAGGCGCATACGCCAAACACACACGTATACATATACATATACACATTGAAGATTTTAATTTTCAAGGAAGGCAATAAATGTTAGGAAGTTCTGCATGTGTATATTTTAAGAAAAGAAACTGTTGGTATAAAAATGTCGATTGCATTAAAATATTTCAGCAGTTGAGCTCGATGTCAATCTAGTAACACGCCTAAATTCATATATTCTAGGCATATATATATAAGGCCTGACGATTGCATGAAACAGATTTTCACCTCCAGTCGTTGGCCTCTCTGTTCACTTTTATTTGCATATATATACTTGCTGTATATCCCGGCTTTTCTCCGGTTTTTAATGTTTATGATGAAATGGTAAGAGCAAGTACTCCAGTATGAGGTTGCTGTGACGCGTAAGTTAAAAAAAAATCCGAAGTTTTGATTTTTGTTGTATTTGTAAAACAGGATTCATGCTTGGTCAATTTTGCCAATAAACGGGAATGATGTGTGTACAATTAGAAGAACAGGGGCTAGCGTTACGACAGCCTGTAATATGATACGATGACGTTGTGACGCAGAAGAAGTGAATTCATTGTACTTGCAACGTCGGTGAGATATGTATATGGGAAATTGTTATGGCATATGATAATGTAAACGTTAGAAATAACACCCAATTTTTGTTGAAATACAACTAAACGTTTCGGAAAAATAAGCGATAGCAAAAAGCAAAATGTTCCAATAATTTTTGCCGCACCCTGTAGTCAAGTAAAGTTTTTGTTCGCATATCATGGTATTAGACCTTGATCTTCCAGTGACGTGATTTTGGTTGAGTTTGAGTGAAGATTCTTGGAGAAATGTAAAAAGGTGCGCAAAAGATCAACCAAAATTAAGTTTGTTGTTGATTTTTGACAAACCCTGTACATTAATTCAAAAATTGTTTGTGTACATGAAAAGGATCGGGCCTTGATCTACAAGTTAGCCGACTTTGGTTGAATTCACATAAGGCATTTCGGAGAAGAACAGTTTGTAAATTCTAAGCGTTTCGGTGATTTTGCCGTAGCCTGTGAATCGATACAAAACGCTTTTTGCGTACATCAAATGTCATGATCTACAAGTGACCCATTTTTGGTTGAAATCGGACCAAGTGTTTCGGAGAAGAAGGGTTCGTTAGAACAGAGACATACATACAGACACATATATATATATATATATATATATATATATTTCGTATTCATTTTTTTATAATTTCACCTTAAGCAAGGCAATAAAGTTACTAAGACACAAGTGGGGTTACTGAGAGTAAAAAATGAGACGCTATTAAGAAGATAGAATGATAAAAGATGAGAAAAAAAGATAACATTGCATTTAAATTTTGATCGTCAATGTTAACTGGAAAGCGAAGGCCTAGGAAAAGAGTTTCGCGATAGAGAATGCAAGAGAATAAACTGTTAGCAAAGAACTTACGGTTATATCTAGTCATTTCAACTGTTAAATGATGAAATCTAACTGCTAATTTCTTACTGCGCTTAAATTTAAAGATACAGAAAAGGAAGGCGTCATCAGTATGATTATCATAAAATGATTATCATATTATAACCTATAACTCGAATTGCCAATTCTATAAAGTTGTTAATAAAGACAAAGAAAAAATGCATAGAAATAGAAGTTTTACTTTAATTGAAAATGACTTCGTTTCTTTTTCACCTACTAATGTCGGTGACGCGTAAGAACAGGAAGAGTGAAATAAACTATCATTCTAATAAAGGATAGATGACATCTTATTTATAAGATAACTAGAATAAAGTTTATTTTATAAAAGTTGTACATGGGTTGGTATTATATTTAAAAAATATCCGTGTTGCTAACGTGCTAATGCTGAGGATGTACTTAGCAACTACCCACTTACACAAACTCGACTTCAAAAGAGATTACGTTTCTTTATATCAAAAAGATTGGATGCTTCAGATTTCTTTTCTTTTCCTTTTTCTTTTTTTTTTTCTATTCGCCGTCTACAATATATTTCCCTTTCTTCTAGATCTATGTTTTAAATATCTTTATTTGAATGAGTGTCAATAAATAAATTTATTTGGAGAATGCAAAACGTAGAAAGATGGGTCAAGATCGAGGCCTATCTTTAACATCAATAAGCAAACAGAATCTATTGAAAAAAGAAGAGTTTTATTTTTCTGTTTATTTGAATTTCAGAATTTTTTTCTTCTGAATTTCGTGGAATTTGACTTCAGCGGAGACTAGATGATGAGAGGAATGCTTTAGAAAAACCGTGTTCACAAAATTGCGTATATAACAAACCATGTACTGTGAGTTGTCGAATTCTTTTGGCCAAAATTTCTTGTCAAGTTACTTTAAAGAAGTGCTAGCGTGGGTTAAGTAAAGAAACGTATTTGTGTAAACGTTATAAAGAAGTCATGTGCCAGTGGAGAGAGATTATCCGCAAAGACGACTTAATCATAAGACGTACAGACGGTAAGTGCTTCAGTTTTGACGGGCTTGATCACGTCTTTTAATATCATGTCTCTTCAGGAAATAAGTAATCCTGACTCTCCTTAAATTTCTTTTCTTTGTAGATTTGAACAGTACTTTCTCCTTTAGTATCCCTCCCTTATTGTATATGATCTATAATAAGAAGCATCATAAACCTTGCTTGGTAGCAAAATAATTATGGTCATGTAGGCTTGCAGGCTCTTAGCTCTGTCAGTCATTAAAGTGCCATACGTGTGACACGCTTAGGCGATCATGTCTTAAAGAGACATAAATGACTGGGCAGAAAATCTTCCCGCGCTAGATGGCATTACTTTCATCAGTAGACTGGCTACCAACCAAGTCTATAGAACCCAATCTGTTCTGCTATTTAACCCATAGCTAGAAGCAGAAGAGACAGGTTAATACCTTTCCTAAGTGTTGGTAGTTCTCAAGTGATGTGGTTCCTGTTATTTGGTACAGTTCTTTGTTTGTGATTCTGTTACGCCAGTTCACAAGGTTCGAAGAAATTTGGTCTTCGTTAAGGCTCACAAGATTCACACGCATAAAGCCACTTTAACTCTTAATCGAGATACAGCTGGCAGTTCACATCTTTCTGAACGGGTTTGATGCCATACATGGCATCCATATAAGAGTCTCGATCTGATCAAGCTTTTGGATAACAATACTAAATGTTCTACTCTTAAGAAACTGAAACATACATATGGAAGAAGAGCCATACACATTTAATTGGCAATGTCGGTCATAAATTGTGCCATTTATGTTTTGATAGTAAAAGGTGAATCCAGGAAATGCACACTTTAGTTTTGTTAATAAATACAAGGATGTGCACTATTGAGCAGTGGATATCGGTTTTGAACGAGAAATCAGAGAGACGGCTTCGAATTTCAGTTGATTTCGTTGCATTCACTTACCCGCAAATACCCTCCTTCAAGTTATGATTTTAAATAGCAGGACAGATTAGAATCTATATCCTTGGTTGGCAACCAGTCTACCACAAGAAATAATGGCAACCTACGGTGGGAAAATATTCTGCCCAGACAATCATGTCTCTTTCGAGACATGATCGACCAAGCGTGTATCATGTAGAGCACTTCATTGAATAAATGCTATTGACTTGTACAGTGTTTCAAATTATTCGGCATTATATTTCTCTAAATATTAAATTAAAAATGTTTCTTAAAATAAAATATTAGAAAATTCAAATATTAGAAAATTATTTATGTAGAAAATACTAAAGAAATAAATGTTATTATATAAAATATTATAATCACCTTAAACGATATTGAAATATTAAAAGGATATTGATTGGCACAGAGCCTCCGGGGATTTTTAAGTAGTTTGTGCATCTAAAAACATTTTTATATAAACATGTTCGTCATATTTTAAATCATCAAATTTACTACGATTCTTTCAATCTATGGCAACCTCAAGTCAGTTTTAGCCTAAGATATACTTTATAAATAAAAATATCATTACTTAAAAATGTTTCTTAAAATAAAATATTAGAAAATTCAAATATTAGAAAATTATTTATGTAGAAAATACTAAAGAAATAAATATTATTATATAAAATATTATAATCACCTTAAACAAATTTTACTATATACTTTTGCAAATATTCGTTGCTCTTTAGAAATTTTAGTCACAGAGTATTATCATATCCTTAAGGCACCAGAAAAGATTAAGTCATAAACTCAAATCAGAAGCAGATCTTAAATATGTTTCACTTCTTACAAATTCGAACTGAGCAAGCAACTATTTGAGTAGGGTATTTTCTACTTAATTTTGTTAGCAGTGTGCTATGAAGCCAAAGAAGCTAGCTTTGAAAAAAAAATAAATAAATAAAGACTAAAGATTTATTGATAGGAAAAATGAATACGAATTTTTATATCAATTTATTTTATTTTTTCTGAATTTATTAATATTTATTAAACTTGAATGATTTTGTTTCAAGGACAAACCTAGAGATTATGGTTAGAAATATATACTTTTCGCCAATATTACAAATGCTGAGAGTTTGTCTTGTCTTGCAAATCAGCATTCCTTTCCTGGATTTGAACAACAACCACGCGTGCTGATGCTAAATACACAACCATATAACCTATTAAGAAAGTCTATAATATATTATGAAGTTTTTGCTTCGTCCCAGACGTTTTTGTAGTACAAAAAGAAAGTATCTAATGTTAGCTTTGACAAACTCAGTCTGTATTCTTGAAAGTATACAATAGGATATTGATTGGCACAGAGCCTCCGGGGATTTTTAAGTAGTTTGTGCATCTAAAAACATTTTTATATAAACATGTTCGTGATATTTTAAATCAACAAATTTACTACGATTCTTTCAATCTATGGCAACCTCAAGTCAGTTTTAGCCTAAGATATACTTTATAAATAAAAATATCATTACTTTTCGCAATGAAATCAAAATAGACTTTCGTAAGCACAGTCAATGCAATATACAATTTACATATAAGTAACTGGAGATGTATTGAGAGAAAAAGACCTAAGTTTTAATATATACTTCAATATATTTGTAATTCATTTCCTTTATTACTTTTTGATTAATTCATTCCTCGGCTGATTCATTCATTTTTCTTTCTATTTATTCATGTTTTCTGGTTTCCCTTTAATTCTTTATTTATTCTGTATTTATCTTTATTTTTCTTTAATCTTATTTTATGTTTCAGTTTTCTAATTGTTTTTTTTTCTTATCTAACTTCACTCCGTTTATAATTTATTTTTAAATTTCTTTCACCGCTTCGTATTTTATTTTATCATTTTGCTATTTTTCATTTTTTTCTCCTTTCACTTTTCTTTATTTGCCCTATTTTATTATTATCTTCTTTCTTTTTTCTTTTCTTTGTTTATTTTATACTTTCATTCTTTTTCTATTATCTTTTCATCCTTTATTCTATTTTTTCGTTCTTTCTCTCCCTTCTTTCTTGACTTTCTTTTATTTTTTCATTATCTTTCTTTTTTTCCTTTCTTTCGTTCTTTCTTTCATTCTTTGGTGCTGTATTATCATTTTTATATTTATTTATTTTATACTTTCTTTCTTCATTCTCTCGTTTTTCCATATTTATTTTATTCTTTTGTTCTTTAGTCTCTCTTATTTCCTTTTTTTTAATTTATTCTTTCTTTCTTTATTCTATATTCTCTCTTCGTACCTTTCCTTATTTTATCCTCTCCTTCTTTATTCTCTCTTCTTTCCTTTCTTTAATTTATTATTTCTTTATTCATTCTATATTCTCTCTTCTTTCCTTTCTTTAATTTATTATTTCTTTATTCATTCTATATTCTCTCTTCTTTCCTTTCTTTAATTTATTATTTCTTTATTCATTCTATATTCTCTCTTCTTTCCTTTCTTTAATTTATTATTTCTTTATTCATTCTGTATTCTCTCTTCTTTCCTTTCTTTAATTTATTATTTCTTTATTCATTCTATATTCTCTCTTCTTTCCTTTCTTTAATTTATTATTTCTTTATTCATTCTATATTCTCTCTTCTTTCCTTTCTTTAATTTATTATTTCTTTATTCATTCTATATTCTCTCTTCTTTCCTTTCTTTAATTTATTATTTCTTTATTCATTTCTTTCTTTATTCATTCTCTCTTCTTTCCTTTCTTTAATTTATTATTTCTTTATTCATTCTGTATTCTCTCTTCTTTCCTTTCTTTAATTTTTTATTATTTCTTTATTCATTCTATATTCTCTCTTCTTTCCTTTCTTTAATTTATTATTTCTTTATTCATTCTGTATTCTCTCTTCTTTCCTTTCTTTAATTTATTATTTCTTTATTCATTCTATATTCTCTCTTCTTTCCTTTCTTTAATTTATTATTTCTTTATTCATTCTATATGCTCTCTTCTTTCCTTTCTTTAATTTATTATTTCTTTATTCATTCTGTATTCTCTCTTCTTTCCTTTCTTTAATTTATTATTTCTTTATTCATTCTGTATTCTCTCTTCTTTCCTTTCTTTAATTTATTATTTCTTTATTCATTCTATATTCTCTCTTATTTCCTTTCTTTAATTTATTATTTATTTATTCATTCTATATTCTCTCTTCTTTCCTTTCTTTAATTATTCTATATACTCTCTTCTTTCTTTCTTTTTCTTTTGTTTTTTATTCTCTCTTCTTTCCTTTTTTTTATTTTATTCTTTCTTTCTTTATTCTCTCTTTTTTCCTTTCTTTAATTTATTCTTTCGTTCTTTATTATTTACTCTCTCTTCTTTCCTTTCTTTTTTATTCTTTCGTTTTTTATTCACTCTTCTTTGCCTTCTTTATTTTATTCTTTCGTTTTTTATTCTCACTTTTTTTATTTCTTTTTTTATTCTTTCATTCTTTATTCTCTTTTCATTTCTTTCTTATTTCTGACCGTGTTTTAGTATCATTGTTCATCTATATGTCCAACTTGCCTATAAAATAAAAGTTTTGTGAATATTTGAAAATTCCGTGTCAAGACGTCATCGAAATATATAATTTGCAACAAGAAAATACTCGGAGAATCTGGCAAATCGGTGCTGGCAACATTTAACAGGCAACATAATCTGTGCCTTATTCAAGTATCATTTTGAATAGAATTTATTATTGGTATGAAATTTTATCATGCCAGTGTAAATTAACTCACTCCCGCAAAATACTCAGTGAATATTTAGCAGAGTTCAATATATCTCCGTCGTATGACTGGGGTTAGCACACAACTCCGTCTAAACTCTCCGAAGTTATTTCATATGCCCTTTTATTATTAGTAACCACAATTTTTTTCTTTATAAGAATGATTTATGATTACACCTTTCTACAAACTTGTGATAATGACTTAAGGGAAGCAATAATCAGCTACCCATGTTTTTAAAAAGGTAATAATCTTGTTCCAAATCAATAATCAACTATAAGTTGGGCCTAGTAATATGCAAACCAAAGAACCTGTTTAAAATTGATGATTGCAAAATGCACGGCCGTTTGATAGTGCATGATCTATCGTGCACCCGACTATTCTATGTATAAACAATAATAAATGTCTTGCTGCGCGGTCAAGGGAGAGTATATATTCTTGCCTAGAAAATATATTCTAGTTTAGCCACGTCTCATGCCAGGCGGTATAAACTGGCTTGGCGTAACTTATTCTCCGTATATAAAACAGTATAGCCTAGAAAAGAGCTTATATTATCTGTCTACGGTGTATATTTCGGACTATTTAACCAGTCCAAATAAAAGTGTGAGTATTTATTTTTTTTACGTGTATGATTTTTGAAACACAATAATCATGAGAGATTATTTGAAAAATCATGTGCGTACTAAATCATCATCCTGTCATGTAAACTATAAATTAAAGTAATTTAATCGTGCCGGTATTTGTATTTGGTACACAAGAGCACATGACTTTCACTCGTTAAAGAGAATTCAGGATGCTAGATGCTCGCTGTCTGTCTCAGGCTCAACGGTGATTGGCAAGTTATCAGCAGCAGCGACGGATCACTCCTTTGAGCTTGCTCACACAGCTGAATGGTGTAGGAGCTGGTCTGTACTATTCGATGCCGACAAAATAATTCCCTTTATTCAAATGCCGAACTTTACAAACGAAGAATATATGTAAAAATAAATACGATAAAAATAATAATAAACATTTTTATTTATTTGCATTACCGAATCAGTAATAGACTTTTATAGCAAAGCAATATCTTTATTCAGTTTCAGTAGTTTAAATACAAAACAAGAGCCTACAAGTTAAGTTTATTATAACTATACCATTCAGCTCAGTCGTTTAATTAAACTCTCTCTATAATAAAAATCGTTTAATTTCTTTGTAAATTTCCTAAAAGCCAACTCGTACGACTTCAACATTGCGAGTTCACATAGAATTTCACAATTAGTTTGAAATGACAGCCCATTCCGTCGCGGACCTCCGTAACCCAACCTTGTCATATTTTGTAGAGAACAACGTCATTTGTAATCAAACACAGACGCACGAACAAGCAGATTAAGACTCCAACTCTCATGGATGACAAACGATTACAGTATTGATTATTTAGTTCGAATCGCGCCGTAATATAAACTGACGCAAATGAAAGGTTCTCGACATCACGTACCATGAATTAATGCAATTCCATTGCACATGTGCACACACTTCAACATTTTCATTCCAATATCAGTCAGTTAAGTGCTATACATGATACACGCTTAGGCGATCATGTCTCGAAAGATCATGTCTGCCAGTCAATCATATCTTTTTCAAGACATGATTGACTTTCAAGACATGATTGACTGGTAGCAGATTTTTCAGCAGTATGTTGCCATTACTTTTACGGTAGACTGGTTGTCAAACAAGGCTATAGAACTTCATCTATCTTCCTATTTAATCAATAGCTGGCGGGAGAAGAGACAGATCAATACATTTCCCAGGTGTGTTTGCGCGTAAGTGAATGCAACGAGTTCAACAGGAATTCACATTCGGCTTTCTGATTTCTTCTTTCGAGCAGCACCACAACGCACGTCTTTAGACCCCTGGCTACTCTGCTTCATTATTGTTAATGGAACATCGACAACATTCAGTTATCAAGAAATGATAGAACATAGCTTCATTTCAGATATGCTAATAATTAGAAGAGAAAGGAATATTTAAACTAGAATCGTTTTACACGCTGTATTTTAGCACAGCACTTAAACCAATGCGTAATTTTACTCTCCTTAAATGTTATTTTTTTAAATTTTTTGCTTTACATTTTTATACATGGTTATATACGATATGCCTTAATCGTCTCATCCACGCAGCACCCTCACTAATCAAGGAAAGTTTCAAACATGCCTGTAAGCGAATTCCTTCTCGTATTAAATTCCTCGAAATTTACATATCAGCTCAGTTTCGTATCCAAAAGTAAACAAAGTAATTTTCTAAAGTAATAGATATTTATATTAATTAAACCCTATAAATTTTATCACTTTAAACGTTATTTTTAGTGGATACTCATATTTGAATAGACGCTCTGTTTTTTGTTGTTAAATACTATTTTTTGTCTACCAGCTCAAATATTCGAGATTCAACATTAAATTATATGTGCTCTCCATGGAATATATGGTCATGGTTGCATACACTAGCCAGTCAGTCACTTATGTGCCATGCGTGATGCACGTTTGGGCGATTATGTCTCAAAAGATACAGAACTGACTGAGCAGAAGATTTTTTTCCAGCAGTAGGGTGCTATTACTTTCTACCGTAGACCAGTTGCCGAGCAAAGATATAGAACGAACCCCATCTGCTCTGTTATTGAACCCAAAACTAGAGAGAGAAGAGATAGATTAATACCTTTCCCAATAGTATTTGAGCGTTTGTGAATGCAGCAAATTCAAGTTGAATTCGAACTCGGTGCTTCAATTTCTCATTTTGAGCCGATAAACACTAACCAGAGTCATAAAAATAATTTTTTGTTAGAAATAGAAAAATAATTCTAGGCTGCGCTGTAATAACAATTTTCTAATATGACAAGTAATATTGCATAATTCCCTAACAGATGAGAAGGAGGCTTGAAGCAATAGATTTGTCGTTTTACAGAAAAATGCTATGAATATTATATCCAAAATATCTGAAAATCAAGGAAGTTTAAAGAAATTAACGACATTTATACTAAGCAGTAATAAAAGAAACAGCTGAAGTTTCTGAGACACATGATGAGAAACGAAGGATTGGAAAAACGGACCCTCTTTGAACAGCATGTATTCAAGAGTACCAGAAAGAAAAATACCGAGTAACCTACCTAACAAGGCTTGTGTAGATGAGTGGCAAACGAAGGACTGGAAATGATAGTAGGTGGACAAAATATAAGTTGTGGAAAGTCATGATCTCCCACGTTCTAAAAATACTGCACCTAGATAGTAAGAATACATATTTCTGAAAGCACGGTTCTTTCAATGGTTAGTATCATAGGAAAAATGCAATTGACGACCAGATTACAGATTCTAGATGAGACTGCTGATATCCACTTCGCTTTTAGACCTTCCTGTAGATGACATAGCAGAGTAGACATGGCTTTTTAACAACTAATCTAGGGGAAGAAATAACATGAGGCCTGAGGTTGCAATGGGTAAACACTCCACAATCTTTCATAAACATAGTCATGTCAATACGTAACTTGCAAATATTTTCATGTAAAGGAGGATGTTTGGAGATATAAAGGCCTATTCTTAATGCATACTTAGATATTTACAATTCATTTCCTTTCGGAGATTTTTTCTTGCTTTTGAATCATTTTTAAAATTTTTTTTCTCTTTTAGTCATTGATTATTCTGTTTTATTCCTTCTTTTATTCTCTTATTTTCAAATATTCTTTATAATTCTTTGTTTATTATCTAATTTATCTTTAGTTTTTTAATCTTATTTTATATTTCTGACATACTTCGATGTATTTAAGCACTTCTATATCACTATATTCTGCATATATTTTATTTAAAATTAGGGACCTTGACATGGTGTACTGATTAGAAAGAATTGTTTCACTGGAACCTATTACAAATGACTAGTAAGTTCGATTTTCACTGGGCACCCCATACTTTCGGCCTTGTGTCACATCTAAGCGGCGATTAGAAAATCAATATCTTTTATTTCATTCTTTTGGGTTTTTTTTGTTCTTCTTTGAGTCTTCATTGATTTCCCTATTTTACTCGTTCCTCCCTCCGTTTCTTCTTTCATTTATCTATTTTATACTTTCATTCGTCTTTCTCTTTTCTTTCCTTTCCCTGTTATTTCTTTTGATCTCCTTTCTTCTGTCTTTTTCCTGTTTTAATTCGTTCCTCTTTCCTTCTATTTTCTTTCCTTTCTCTATTTTATTCTTTCGTTCATTTTTGTCATTTTCTTTCCTCTATTCTGTTCTGTTGTTCTCCTTTTGTTCTCCTTTGTTTTCTCTACTTTACTATTTCACTCTATTTTTTCTTCCTTACTTTCTCTATTTTATTCTTGCTTTATGGCCATATCACATATCTCTCCTTGATCACCGAAGTTAAACATCATCAGCCCTGGTCAGTACCTAGATGGGTGACCACTTGGGAATACCAGGTGCTGTAAGCTCGGATGTGCAGATGGTGTAGTGTATAAGTGTTCGGTATTATTATTCAGGAAGCCGACTTTCATTTCCAGTTGGGTTCGTTATATTCATTTACGCGCAAATACGTTTGCGAAAGGCATGAATCCGCCTCTTTTCTCACTTAGCTATAGATTAATTGGCAAGAAGGAAACTACAAGACCTCCTATAGAAGGTAGCTGAAGAGAGTGACAAAAAAGGACTACAAATAAACTGCAAGAAAACCTAATGCATGGTCATTAGCAAAAAGAGCAACCCAAAATGCCAAATACAGGTGGAGAATACTAAAATCAAGCAGGTACAAAAATCTAAATAGCTAGAAAATGTTCTAACAGAAGACAGAAAGTGCGACACAGAGATCCGAAGGCGAATTGGCATGGCGAATGACGCGTTCCAGAAGCTGAGTAAAATATTAAGAGACAGGAAACTTTCATTAGAAACAAAGAGAGTACTGGATTGCTATGTGATGTCAGTTCTTCAATATGGCAGTGAATGCTGGACAATATCATCAAAGATGAAGGAAAAACTTGAAGCAACGGAAATGTGGTTCTACAGAAAGTTGCTGCGGACCGAGCATGTGAGCAATGATGAGGTGTCGGAAACAATGCAAACGAAAAGGAAATTAATATTGAGCATCAGGAAGAGACAACTAAAGTTCCTGGGACATGCAGTGAGGAAGAGGGGATTGGAAAATCTGATACTAACAGGCCATATAGAGACGAAAAAGAGACAGAGAAAAGCAACGGCAACATATTTGAAGGGCCTGAGCAGGTGGATGACTGAACGGGGACTGCGAGTTATTACAGGAGAAGTGTGCTAAGCGCCACCAGGGATAGGGAGATCATGATCGCCTACATCCTGAAAGGACAAGGCACATAGAAGAAGTATATAACTAAACTATTATTAAAGCCAAAAGTTTTTGTCACAATTTTAATAATATAGTCTCTGGCTTAAAATAATTTGTAAAAGGTTAACAACCCGTAAAATCTGTCAACCAAACCAAATCTATTTTATTCTTTCTTCTTTTTGCTCTCTTTCTTCCTTTCTTCATTTTATTATTTCGCTCTTTATTTTTACTTTCTTTCTTTCTCTATTTTATTATTTTTTCTTTTTCTCTCTTTCTTTATTTCATTTTATTTTTCGTTCGTTATTCTCTTACTTTCTTTCTCTATTTTATTATTTTTTTTTCTTATTTCTTTCCTTTCTCCATTGTATTATTTCGTTCTTTAATTTCTTTTTCTTCTCTACTGTATGTATTCTTTCATTATTTATGATCTCTTTTTTTCTTTATTTTATTCTTTCGTTCCTTATTCTTTCGTTCTTTCTTACTTTATTATATTCTTTCGGTTTTTATTCTTTCTATCTTTCTCTATTTTATTCTTTCGTTATTTATTCTCTCTCTCTTTCTTTCTCTATTATATCTTTTCATTCTATATTCGCTCTTTCTTTCTTTATTTTATTCTTCGTTATTTATTCTCTCTTTTTTCTCTATTTTCTTTTGTCGTTCTTTATTCTCCCTTTCTTTCTTTCTTTCTTTCTTTTTTCTCGATTTTATTCTTCGTTCTTTATTCTCTCTTTCTTTCTCTATTTTATTCTTTCTTTCTTTAGTCTCTCTTTCTTTCTCTATTTTATTCTTTCTTTCTTTAGTCTCTCTTTCTTTCTCTATTTTATTCTTTCTTTCTTTAGTCTGTTTTTCTTTCTCTATTTCATTGTTCGCTCTTTATTCCCTCTTTCTCTATTTTATTCTTTCGTCATTCATTCTCTATCTATTTCCTTCTCTATTTTATTCTTCGCTCTTTATTCTCTCTTTCTTTTTCTATTTTATTCTTTCTTTCTTTAGTCTCTTCTTCTTTCTTTCTCTATTTTATTCTTTCGTTATTTATTCTCTATCTATTTCTTTCTCTATTTTATTCTTCGTTTTTTATTCTCTCTTTCTTTCTCTATTTTATTCTTTCTTTCTTTAGTCTCTTTTTCTTTCTCTATTTTATTGTTTCGTTTTTTATTTTCTGTTTTTTCTTTTCTTCATTTAATTCTTTTGTACTTTATTCTCTGCTTCTTTCTTTCTTTCTCTATTTTATTGTTTCGTTCTTTATTCTCCCTCTCTCTCTTTTTCTTTCTTTCTTTCTTTCTCCATTTTTTCTTTCGTTCTTTATTCTATCGTCTTTATTTTCTCCGTTTTATTCTTTCGTTCTTTTTCTCTCACCTTTTTTCTTTTCCTTTTCCTTCTCATTTCTGTCTTTCTTTTTCTATTTTATTCTCTCGTTCTTTATTCTCCCTTTTTCCTCTCTCTATTTTATTCTTTTTTTTCTCTTTTTCATCTTATCTTTCATTATTTCATTCTTTCTTTCTCCTTTTTTTTCTCTATTTTATTCTTTCGTCTCCTTTCCTCCTTCTTTTTTTTTCCTTTTTGTAATTTAATTTTCTGCTTACTTTTCGTGTTTCTTCTCTTTTTTTACTATGTTCGCGTTCTCTCTTTCTTTTTATTTCTATTTGGTTCTCGTTTTTATTTTTTTTATTCTCCTTTTTCTGTTCTTTCTTTTCTCTATTTTATTCTTTTGTCTCTACCCGTCTTCCTGTCTTCTTTTCATTATTCTTTTAATCTACTTTCTCTCTTTTTTCTTTATATTATTATTTCCTACTCATTTCGCTGTTATTTTCCTTCTCCCTTTCATTCTTTGGCTCGTCTTTCTCTCTTTCTTTCTCTTTCTCTTTCTCTATTCTATTCTTTCTTTATTTTCCTGTGTTCATTCCTTAATTTTTTCTATCAGTTTCCTCTTTGCTTTTCGTTATTCTATTCTTTTCTTATCTTATCTCTGTTCTTTGTTTTTTCTCTATCTTATTCTTCGGTTCCTTTTCTCTCTATTTTCCTTCCTCTATCTTATTCTTTCACTCGCCTTTCTCTATTTCTTCCTTTCTTTATTTTATCCTTTGATTATCTTTCTGTGTTGTTTTCTTTCTGTATTTTTTGTATTTCTTATTTTTTATTTTTTATTTTATTTTATTTTTTTTATTTTTTCGTTTTGCTGTTTTTCTTTTTCCTGTCAAATCATTCTATTGTTCCTTTAATTCTAGATTTTCTTCGGATTCCAACACAGGCTAAAAATATTTGTGAGAATTTAATATTCTCCGTTTACATGTTACTGTTTCTCTCTCCTTTCCGTTCAATTCATATAATGCACGAAAAACTTAAACAATTACAAGACATTTCTCTTTCATTATCGCCTATGCAAATACATTTTAACAGTCTTTCTCGTCTTTATAAATTGCGCGAATAACTCCACTGACATGCATTCTGTTTATTTTTTCTTTCTGTCTTTATCTTTTGTACTTTCCCTCTCTTACACATATGCAAACATCTATACAGGTTTACACGCGCCTATGGCTACACATTTTCATGACAAAAATGAGAACCTCATCCACGTGCTTGTCACTGACTCCGTAGTACGTTAGACATTCAGTTAACCGAGCGTTTGTCCCGGTGCAACCGACACCATCCATGCGTCAAATAAATCCACTGTCAACCATAAGATGCAGTGTTTTCATGGAACCATTACTTTCAACCTGCGGTCTGCGCCCGTCAAAAACCGATGATCAGTCTGTCCATTTTGCAACCCGATGACGAATGTTATGAGACAGCCGAAAGCATTTGAAGTTTCACCCTTGACCAACACTCAAAATCACATGAAAATTTAATACGATTTTTAATTCTTTTTTTAATGAAAAATGTTGGAAACAATTCCGGAAGTGCGTGTTGTTAAAGTAACAGATGGCTTTTAGCGAAAAGATCTTAGACAAGGTATTAATTAATAATTAAATTTGTAGTTTAAAGGAAGAAGATTGAGGTGACAGAACGAGAGACAGAGGGACAGGGAGAGAAAAAGAAAGAAGTTAAGAAGGCGGCGGAGGCGTTGAAGAAGACGAACAAAAAAGAAGAGAAAGCAAAGATGATAGCAAAGAAGAAAACAATGATAAAGTATAGAAAGAGAAAGAAAAGATATGGCAATATCGGCAGTAAAACTCAGATAAAAAAGAAGACAAAATAAAACTACTAGGAATAGAAGTTAAGAGCGAGTAAAAACAACAAGTTAAGGATGAGAAATCGATGGATAAAAGACGAAGAAGCAGTCAATAAAAGAGACTGAATGTTTCAAGATAAAAATCTAATCCAGAAATTATAATGGGAGCAAACCGGTTGCATAAAGATAGAAAATTATTTCAGTAAATACACAAAAATAGAAAGTTGCCTATTCCCAGGAATTCTCTTTTTACCGACTTTATTCAACCATTACAGTGTGGTGATCCAAAGAAAACTACAAGTCTTACCAGGATTTATTATTGGCGGACACATATATATAAGACACAATTTTGATGACACAGAAACAGAAATAAAAATACAGAAATTCGTAGAAAAAGTAGCACCCAAAAATAAATAAATATAAAATAGAGAACAAACCATCAATTTTAAGGTTGTCAAGAGGAACATGAGAAGTTTTAGGTGCTAAAACTTGGAGGGGTCGAAATCAAGACCTTAAATTTTTTTAATATTTCGTAAGCGTTTTAATAAAAGACAAAAGTTTGACGCCGAAATTCAAAGAAACATCGGAATAGATTTTACTAGTCATACTGAAGGCTAGAGCTCTAGAGGAAAAGATTAGGTAATTCTTTTAACAATCTTCTGTTCATGGATGAAAAAATAGGGAGAAGGAGTTACAGTTAGAATTACAAAGTATAGAAAATAGTGGAGAGCCATGGACACGGTTCTAGGAAGATGAGAAAAAGCGTAAAGTAATAATAAAACAGTGAAATAAGGTGACAGGTATCACGAAGGTCGCTTTAAAGAAAAAATTTGAAAAAGAAGAGAATGTAAAGAAAAAGAAGAAAAAAGTGAAAATAATGTTGACGGGAACAACGAAGAAGAAAATCAGGAAAATGATAAAAAAGAAGGAAAAGAAAATAACAGCATCGATAAAAAAAGAGGTGAGCATGACAAAGACAATAAAAGAAAATAAAGAAAGACAGTGACGAGTAAGTAAAAAAAGAAAAACAGATAATGAGAAGGAACGGAATAGAACGAAGATGATAAAATACGGTGAAGCAGACAACAAAAACAAAGACATTTTTTTATATGAATTACATTTTTATAGTAAATTATATTAAGAAAGTGCTTTTATCTGTGCAAAAATAATCGTCAAATAATCGTCGAAAATATTTACTGAAGCTCTATTTTAAACATCTTAGGCCTTTCACAAATTTTATTTATAAAGAAGTAAAAAGTAGAAATTATAAATTTAAAACAGTTTTACCAGATGGAAAAATATAATATGAATGGAGAAGTGTGAGTCAAAATCCTCGAAAAGAAGATTTTTAAAAGAACAATTTCAATGGCAGATATAGTTAGAAAAATATGTTCTTTTTCTTGCATCCAAGTCTAACGCATTCTTTTTTATACGCCGTAATTATGCATAGATGATTATAGCTCCCCTTACTTTCTATTCTCTATTCTCTTACTCTCCCACTTAGAACTTGTTACGCCATCTATGTACATAACTTCATGCAGTTGGTTATTGGATGTTTTCACTTACTTCGCTCGCCCTGAGTGTGTCGAATTCTTCAACCTCTCATTGTGAGTCCTAGAAATTTCATTTGTCTCTTCGTGATTCTAAGCACAACTACATTTTTTCTTAGAAGTTTCCTCAAAAATGCACCTTTGCTTGCAAGTCCCGTGGATGGTGTTTCCTGCATCCTTTAGTAGAACCTCATTCCTTTTGCCTCGTGATTTTCTTCATCTGTGAACTCCCCGCTGTTCAGTTATTATATTTTGTTAACGAAATTTTCCAGTTTATACCTGTAGTGGGACGCGACTTAATATCCCACTTGTTTTAAATTTTATGGCTAAGGTGAATAACAACAAACACACGGACAAATAAAGAACGAAGAAAATTACAGATTTTGGTAACAAAAAAACAAATAATATTTATATTCATAACATGAACAAAATATGAAATTGAAAATATATGCTAAGAGAGTGATAAGAGAAAAAGTAATTGTGACTTTAAAATTAATTGTTAAATTAATTGATATAAGAATAACTTTTCTCTCTTTTATGTTCAATAAAAAGCATTTAAACAAACAAGTTGGTTGAAAAAAGGTGCTTGAAAGTGAATTCAATAGTATACGTAGAAAATGTTAAATAATTGTTCCTTTGATAAAATTAATATAAATGTATGAGTCAGTGAATAAATACATTAATTTTATGAGTGAGTGAGTGAGTGAGTGAGTGAGTGAGTGAGTGAGTGAGTGAGTCAGTATGTTGCAATTTCGGGATGTGTGTTAAGAGTTACTTGAAAAAATTCAACAAGTCTTAACTGCGTGACGCACGGATGACGTTCGAATTCTCACTGAGGATTTGGTCGTAGGTTTCCTCCTTTTATGCAAGTCAAGTGGATCAAACGAACGTTAAAATGTTTGGCGCAAATTGATCCTTATAAGTTCTATCACATATTCTCATGTGCCTTTGCTTTATTAGCCAAACAGCGAACTTCTAATTTTACGTTTTTCAATCCGGCGTGTGCTAAACAAATATGAGTTATCGTTCAGAAGTAAGTTTTGTGCTAACGTAAATGTTTTTGTATGGACTCATAATGAGTGTGATGTATAAATTGTCGTATATGTTATTTTTTTTTTTTTAAACTTAGCAAGATGGATTTCGCTAAAACACCCAAAGGAACTATAATAGTTTCTTATTTGCAATTATTTGGTTTACTACAAAACTAAGAGAGCTTGAATTAATCTGATTTAATTTTTCTTATCAAATTGTGGAGTACTGAACGGTCACTCTTCTAGATATTTCTGCATTAATGTGGGTGTTCTCCAGGGTTCTATCATTGGACCTACAATTTTACTAATTGTTATCAGTTATCGGCGTATATACTGATGTGGTTTAATGGACATCGGCGTGGAATGAGAAATCAGAGAGCTAAGTTTGAATTCACATTGAATTCGTAACATTGACAAGCGCAAATAGCCTAGGAAAGATATGAATCCATCTCTTTTTTCTCCAGCTATCGGTTGGATAGCAGGGCATACTGTGTTTTATAGCCTTAGTTGGCTACCACAAGAAGAAATGGCTGCCTACTGCGGAAAAATCGTCTGTTTAGTAAGTCATGGATCGAAAGAGACATTATTGTTCAAGCGTGTAGCATATATGGCACTTAACTGACTGACTTAATTAATTTAATTCATTCGAGAAGATCTATTTGACAGCAGATCTAAAAGAATGACCAACAATTTGTTGTTAAATGAGGCAATAAATGGCTTGTTAATTTTAATGTTTCCTAATCGAAGCTACTCACTTTTATTCGATTTAAAGAACCGTTGTGTGCATTACATCAGCATAGTTGATATTAACAGCCAGTAAAATAATTTCTATGTTTTTCCCTTGCATGAAATGGAACGATTATATTAAATCACGTGCTAGGTTATCCGTTAGGAAATTTTTTTATTGTGTTGCACTAGACAATTTTTATTGTCAAAATATATCTTACAAATTTTCATAAGTCTGCCTTTCGTCTATGTATTGAATATTGCTACCACAGCTGATCTGGTGCTTCTGTTATGTATTTAGAGATTCTCGATGAAATTCAAAGAAGAATTTGCAATATGATTGATTAATCTATTCTATCTCGGCTTCGGTTACACTCCCACCTTCGTAACACAGCTTTCTTAGGTATCTTTTATAAATATTTTCATGGTAATTATTCTGATTAATTTTACTCTTTAGTACCTCGACGATTTTAAGCTCAGTGCTAGATTGCCGGCAAGATCTTATCATTTTACGGTTAAAAATCTTATAAGTTAACAGATGTTTTCTAATCGCACCTGTCTCTTGTGGAAGTCTCTTCCGGCTTTTGCTTTCCATTCAACTTTAAAATTTTAAATGCACTATCGACCTTTATCATCTATCCTTTTAACTCCTGTTCTTTTAGTATTCTCTCTTCTCAATAATGATTTTCTTTTTATTAAATTCTTTTACATTCAATAAACGTCTTGAGACTTAGTGACTTTATTGTCTTGCTTGGACTGAAATGATTAAAAAAGAAAATTAAGTTTATATCAGTTTATCGCAATATTAGAGAAGTGGTGAGTTTTATGCCTTAACTTTTTATCATAGAGGCGATCATCGCTCTCCGCATACTCCGATTATTTATTATCTTAATTTCCATGGCTGTTTGGTTATGACATTAACGTTCATTTTCATAGGTTTATTTACTTTATTAAAATACATATTTACTATTTTGTTCCCCTCCATTATGACGTATTTCAAGTAAATTCATATTTAAATCATCATAGAATTTTTATTTTATTTTTCCAAAAAAAAAAATAACAACAACAAAAAGTTCACCTTTTCTTGACTTCCAGAAAGATTTCTCGAAAGAGCTGAAAAAAGTTCGAAGATTGAATATCTGGAATAGTGAAAATTTTTCTTCCAAGATTTAAAAATATTTTGATATCCTTATGTAAACATGGATATACGCATAATATAATGGTTATCGGCATGAAAACTGATATTGATGATTCGATTTCAAATTCGGTTTAGGCAGTTGCATTCACTGACGCCCAAAATAATCTTTACATAACATATGATATAACCTTATAGTTTTTCTTAATTCTTATCAAGGTTGAAGAGGGAAAACGTTTTGGAAATACAATGCGGGTACTTGGTATTTCAAGTCAAAATACATGGCATTCCTTCAGGGTTTTGTTTTGTCGGTAAAAAAAAGAGACCGATAGTATTGTTGTTTATTTTCCCCTTTCCTCTTGTTCGGCTGTGTATTTCCTAACAACAATATCAAAGCTAACTTGAAAACAAACCACAAAAGACAAGGCAGATAATTGATGAGGGTAGCATTTCATAAGAGTTGTTCAACGTACCTTCTCTTGAGGACATGCTGTAAATCGAGTGTTATCTAGTTAGCCGAGCAGAAAATCGCTACTGTAATGAAATCGATTCTCGCTGGGTTTCCCGCCTCTGTTGCCTAATGCCGTTCTGAGCTAAGCCGAGTAAATATTCACTTTTCTTGGTCGCCTGTCATGGAACAATGGCAGTCATTTACGCAATGGTCGAAACGAGTCCTGTCAAACATTACAGTCGTAGGGGACCCACATGTAGGGCGACCATAGCAGTAATGGCCTGTCTAGGGAAAGATAGTTTGAGGAACATCTCACACATCAAGATAGTTTACAATTTAGATTTTTCTTCTTCTAGGTTGGTTGCTATGTCAAGAGAGTCTAGCCTGAGCTGCTATTTAAAGTAACTTTGGGAGAAAATTTGAATTTGTATATTTTTCAAGGATATTTATGCGAAAGACAATATATCAAAATCGGTCGGAATTTGAAACAGTTTCACTGATTTTGTTTTTAGAGTTACTGAGCTTTTAATACCCGCATATCATATGGTAATTATGGGTTGAATAATAGGCATTATGAGTAATGTCATGAATTCCAGGCCGTGGAGTAGATCTACTCTTTTTTTCCCAAGAAATCCTGGCAATTAGTATATAATTTTTAAAAAATGGAATCTGTGAAGGACATAATCACTACTACTAAATTTTATCTCTTTCATATACTTTTTAAAGTTATCTCGATAGCATATTAAAACTTTGCTATGATGTATTTCCGGACATTATTCAATGATTACTGCGTTTCATTAGTATAATCAGGAACAGTAATCGTTCGAGTCTATGATTTCGAGACGAACTCGTTGCAGAGAATCCCCTTCTAATCAAATCATATAGACAAAAACACAATCGCCGGATAAATACTAGCATTGTTTTGGGTTAGTTTTATTCAATATATTGTACTGTTTCTTTTACGATGACAAAACAGGATATAAATTTTATTGACGGCTAATAAAACTCCAAAGATCACAGAGAAGATGACAACTTAACGCTTACTATGACAAAGAATTGTAAGACATTTCAGATGACCGACAGAAATATAAAGACTTGTTTTCACTTCAGCTAAAACATATTTAAATTCCTACTGATGACGTATAGACGTTTTCAAGACATCGTGAAATGCAAGGTCTGTATTGTAAAATAACAAGTGCTTAGTGTTGTTTCCAATCGAGCATAATATATGGCAGCAGTACGACTAGCTTTGTGAATTATTTTTATAATATTTTAGTGTTGAAGATGACGTTTACCTTAGTATACACAGCAGATTATTCTATGGAAAGCAGAAATAGTTGAACCCATGATAAATCAACGTCAGCATCTTTATAGCCATTTATTTTCAGCAAATAGTAATTTCTATTTTTATTAAACGGGCCAGTACAGACAGGCAAGTATGCGATGAAAATACAGAAGTGAAATTATCTAAATGAATCTAAAAAAAAAATTATGTTAAGATTTTATCTCCTTTTTATTCAGCCTCTGTTAAATCCAAAACACTAATTTATTTCATGTTTCAATGATGATTATTGATATCAGTGAAAACGTTATTGGCCCTAAACACTTGGTAAAATCTAAGCAAATAACAAAACAAATGACTAAAACAAATGACTAAACATCAGTATCTGGAGGGTAAAACACTTTTTGTCTTTCAGTAATCACTTACCCCTCTCCCTCTCTCTCTCTATCTATCTATCTCTCTTTCTTTCTTTTTTCATTTTCTCTCACTCTCTCTCTCTCTCTCTCTCTCTCTCTCTCGAGACTTAGGGGCTTTATATACTCGCTTCGGGTGGAACGATTAAAAAATAAGATAACAGTTCAGTGTTCTTGTTATTTATCTAGAACCTTTTGATAAAATCCAACAAAAATCACTAATATAATATATACATATGTATGTACGTGTTTCGGGATAACAATATATATATATTGTATATATATATGAAAAACTATTTAACGGAAAAGTGTATGACAAAGTAGAAAATATTTTCGTTTGATGCGTTTCGTCCTTAATGTAAATAAAAGTTTTCTGTTTCTATATATATATATATATATATATATATATATATATATATAAAAGTTTTCTGTTTCTATATATATATATATATATATATATATATATATATATATATGTGTGTGTGTGTGTGTGTGTGTGTGTGTGACAAAAAGAAAAACATTCTTTACCAATGCGATTGGTTTATTTTTATTTTTTATTTTTTGTGATTTGTATTTATGCAGAGAAGTAACGCAGAGGAAACATACTGTTAAGTTTTCAAATTTATAATTTGAGAACGCGCTAAAATATTCTTAGTGCAACCTGTGTTAGGAAACATACCCTATGGTGGACCTCTTAGTGATGTAATTTATGGCTTACTAAACAAAAGGGAATAAATAGGGTTGCCGAATATTTATTCATATTTAATGCAATTATTATTTTATTTATCGTATTTATTTCTGTATGAATTTATTTATCTTATGTTTGTAAAGCACGTTAGTTAAACATTTTATTTTATTTTTAATGTTTAAAGTTTTCTTTACAGTTTTCGTTGTGTCTTTTATATTGTCTTTACAAATATATTTTGTTTTTCCTGAATATTTACAAATATATCCACACACATGCATAGGCATATGTGTGTGTATGTGTGTATGTGTGCGTGTGCATATTTGTGTGTGTGTGTGTGTGTGTGTGTGTGTGTGTGTGTGTGTGTGTGTGTGTGTTGGTGAGAGATATAACTGCATATTTCCGACTTGCTCAAGTTATTAATTTCAACGTCAGTTTAAATGCAAGGCCGTCCATATCTGGCTGAACGATATCGGCATCGACTTCCAACTATATAATTGTAGGCTACTCTAAGAGGCTCCTTACGGTTAAAGGAGCATAAAGCATATATATATATATATATATATATATATATATATATATATATACACGTAACACCGAAGATCATTGCTAAACCTCTGATCGTCTTTCATTGCTAAATAGCAAAAAGCTGCTTTTTTTCTCAATTTTTTCATTGAACCATTCTAAGCGTGTGGGTGTGCGTTCCTGCTTTTCTTTTTTCCTCGTTACTTTCTTGCTTACTTGACATTTATCTACCTACCTACCTGCCTGTCATTCATTTTTGATGATGTTAGCAGGTTTGGCTGAAGTTGGGGGAAGCCCGGTTACAACTCTCTATCAAGAAGACAAAAAATATATTAGAAGTGAACTGCGAAAATCTACAATTACTAAAGACACTATTTTCTTTCTTTAAAAAAACTTTTAACCCTTTCTCATTGACACCGACATTTTTTTTTTTTATAAAAAATGCAAAATGAACACTGGACGTCTTTATTTTATGCCTGAAATATGTATCCGGTCTGAATGTGAGAAACGCGAAAGAACTAAATCAAGGAAAATGTTTCTAATTGTAGCCCTGTTTCTCACTGTAAGACACATCAGTAGGCGCCCATGACGAGTTAAGGCTCATTGCTTTTAGGCTTCCCCTGTTCCCCCATCAGTGATGGACAAGGCTAATGATGACACGTGCACTCAGGCACTTTTGTGTGAGCACGTGTTAGGTATAGTTTGTTCCCTTCACAATGCGTGTAAGCACTCTGCCTTGTCTACAAAAAGAAAATATATTACCCTGAAATAATGTGCATGTGTGAATATATCAATGAAGGATAGAGGATAAATCGCTTCATAGAATATCGAGTTAACAATGTTAATAAATGTAAGCTTATAGATAATGTGTCTGTAAAATACAAATCATTAGTTATTCTTGTATACGTACAAATTGATATGTGTGTATCTGTGTGCATATATATATGTATGTACACGTTTTTGTTCTTTACACGCATATATATACATATATATATATATATATGTGTGTGTGTGTGTGTGTGCGTGTGTGTGTGTAGTTAAATCAGTAATTCACTTGTTTAATGATAAACAAAACATTTATTCCTGAAACAATTATTTCTTTTCGCATTTAATCATTTTCTTTGTCAATGTACTTAACCCAATACTTTTTCCTTAATTATATATGTTGAATATTATATATTTTTTTCAGCATGAAATATCAGAAAATAATGAGGTGTCGGTTTACGGACTTATTGTTGGCTTGGGAATATGTATGTTTGTATTAACAGTGCGCACGACAAAAAGTATTACAGAGTGGAGAGTAAATATACGTCTTCTCATATATATTTACCTTCTCAATTGAAAATGAACATTTGCTATATATATATATATATATATATATATATATATATATATATATATATATATATCGTTCATTCAGCAATGAATTAGAACACTCTCAGTTATTGTGCGTGTGTGTATAATGATAGTATACACGCTAAAATCTACCTCCTTCTACCGAGCGCTAGTAGCTCAGAAGTACAATCGCCGACTGATTCCAATTTGGTCGGGTTTCAATCCTGGGTAAAAGGCAATGGGTTGTCCAACCGTACTGATGAGCTGTGATACAGCAAAACAGATCTGTCTGCGGATGGCTATATATATATATATATATATATATATATATATATATATATAATCCGACAGACTAAAAGCATAAAAAACATGCATCAAACGTTTCTCAATCTAAAATTTTTCACTTTCATTAAAATTTTATTAGTGAGATATAAAAAAAGGGAAGAAATTCTAATCTAATTTCTTGGGGTTTCAAAAATAAGCCTTGTCTCTCTTTAAATTCAGAACACTATAACTTGCACTAACGTTGTTTAACAAATTAAATGCTCGTGAAATGTTATTAATCAATGAAAAAAACATTAACACAAAACAACAATACCAGACTTTCTTTTTATTTTCTTCATATCTCATTCTGTGATGAATCTTTAATAAAAGTGAGGCATTTATATATATATATATATATATATATATATATATATATACGCGTGTGTGTGTGTGTGTGTGTGTGTGTGTGTGTGTGCGCGCGCGCATGTGTGTGTGTGTATGTGTGTGGTTGTTGAAAAACTATTGACTCAAACAAAAAGGGATTTTAAAGATTTTAATTTGATCATTCGGTCAGATTTTGCGATGTGGTATATATACTTGGGTTCATGGGTTTGTCTACGTATAAATGCAGGTGTGTTGGTGTGCATGTGTACTAGCAGGCATACTGATATATTGTTTTATTTATAGAGGAAAAACTACTAAAAAGTTGTAAGTTAAAAATGAATTTTTTTTGACAGTATTTATTTCTTTCTGTTATTATATATATATATTATAATATTCCTGAAACAATTTAAATTTTTGTACTTGCTTGATTCTAGTTTCTCCCACCTCTATTTGGCATTTTGGGTTGCACCTTTTGCTGATGACCATGCATTCATTTTTCTTAAAACTTATTTGTAGTCCTTTTTTGTCAATCTCCACCGCTATATTCTGTAGGAGGTCTTGTAGTTTCCTTTCTGTCTGCTATCAGCACTGTATCATCTGCATACCTTATGTTGTTCAAGTTGTGGCCTCCAATACCAAATCCTGGCGTGTCATCTAGGGTCCTCAGAATATTCTCGATGTACAAGTTAAACAGATCTGGTGAAAAGATACATACCTGTCTTACACCTCTTTCTATCTTTGTAAATCAACTGAAATCGTTACCTGTCCGTATGCAGGCCTTTTGCTGCCAGTAGAGATTCTTGATTACTCTGATGTCTTTCTCCAAAATGTCGAGGCTGTCGCAAAAAGATCCTTTATATACACTTCCCATCGCTGGAGTATTTCCTCTTTCTCCAATGTGATTGTTCCATCCTTGGATTTTATGCATCTTGTTGAGGAGTAGGTTTTTTGTCCTGTCAGTTCTCTTATCTCTTTATACATCACCGCTTTATTGGTCCTGCTCAATCTCTCTACTTCTGCGCATTTGTTGTTGAGCCATTCCTCTTTAGCCTGTCTGCATTTGTTTCTTATCTCCCTGTGAAGTTTCTTGTACTCTCCTCCATGTCTTGGCGTTATTTTTTGTCTCCTTTGCATCATGTGGAAAAACTTTTCAGTCATCCACTCGTTTTTTCTTCTGCGTCTGATTTCCTTTGGGATAATGTTCGCTGAGGTCACCATCGCTTCCTTTAGTGAGTTCCATTTTGAGTGCCCTTTTACAATTTGTTTTTCATATTTCGTTCTCTGGCTGTTATTCTATTCTTTCTGCAGGGTGAGGTCATTCACATGCGTGTCGTATTACAGCCTTGGTGATGTGCTGGACTTTTTCATTCTCCGGAGTTTCACCTGAAGTTTGCAGATGACTGGGACGTGGTCACTTCCGCAGTCGGCACCTGGATATGTTTTGCATTGGACCACTGCGTTCCTGAATCTCTTGTTTATAGTTATGTAGTCTATTTCGTTGTTCGTGTCGCTTCCTCGGCTTCTCCATGTCCATAGACGTCGTTGGTGTTCTTGAAACCAGGTTTAGTAATTACCTGGTTTGGTTGAGCACCATTGGACCCATTTTTCTCTTCGTTCATTGCGATCCCCTAGTCCAAAGTTGCCGGTCGTGTTTCCTTCCCTCTCTTTACCTACCTTGGCATTCAAGTCTCCCATTATGATCCTAATTTCTTGGCTTTTGCACTGAGCCTTGGCACTGTCCACTATGGAATAGAAAGTTTCTATTTCGTTTTCTGAACTTTGAGTTGTCGGTGCATAGAAAGAAAATATATAGAGAAATTAGAAATCTTAACTTAAAAGTGGCTGTTAATACAAAAAAGTAGATTTCATCAATGAGACATTAGATTCAGAAAAGTATATATACCAATCATATAAAAACAAATAGAAATCTATATATATATATATATATATATATATATATATATATATATATATATACCCAAAATATAATTATTCACTATCAATAATTAAACATCCATAGAATATAGAATTAGTCGAAATTCAGAAAATGAAGAAGTGTTTAATAAACATAGTAATTTTTATAATACTGATTGAAAAGTGCTGAATATAAAAGCTTAAATATTAAATATGTAAAAGAGAAGATTTACCCCAAAGGAAAAAATAGGAAAAGAAATATTGTTTGGTATACACCCCTTTTCAACCAAATGGTTAGCTGTAAATTAGGAAAAAATTCTCGCTTTGCTTAAGAAACATTTTATAATCCATTAATAAGCTTTTTAATAAAAATACTCTAAAATTAAGTTGTAGTTGTACAAATAATATGGGAACAAAATCATAAAAATTCATAATAATATTTTAAATAAAAATTTAAACATAACTGAAAATAAGAATTATCCAATAACTGAAATCAATAATTCGGACAATAATAAATGTAATTGTAGAAACCCTATAGAGTGTCATTTATAGAGTGTCTTATATAATCCATTTTTTATCAATGTACTATATATATATATATATATATATATATGTACTATATATATATATATATATATATGTACTATATATATATATATATATATATATATATATAGTATATATATATATATATATATATATATATATATATATGTACTATTATATATATATATATATATATATATATATATATATCCGCAGACTGTATCACAGCTCATCAGTACGGTTAGACATCCGATTGTTTCTAGTCAGGATTCAAACCCAACCAAATTGATGTCAATCAGCGATTCTATTGGCGCTCGGTGGAGGAAGGCGGAGAGAGAGAGAGAGAGAGAGAGAGAGAGAGAGAGAGAGAGAGAGAGGAAAAAGATAAGAAAAAAGTATTGTAGATTATGAAAGAAACGGAGGATTCACTGGAGTACTACCACACGGAAAGTATCAACAAGACATACAATACGGAGGCAGTTAAACTTCACAAGCAGCAAGAATTTTATTCTGAATTCAAAGAAATGCAGACACAGTAGACGCTTCTCAAATCTTATTTAAATATCCCCTGGATATATGTTTTTAAACCTGCAGTAACATATGATGAAACGTGAATTTACGTAATATAAACAACAACAATTAATCAAAAATAAATTTACCGAAGTTCTGATAAAACCAGGAGAAAAAAACATTATTGAGTGGTGTATGGTAGAATTTGAATAAATTATTTATTTTAACATAATAGCAACTGGGGAAGTCACTAGCTCAAACATTTACTGGAAACAGCTTGACTCAATGTCAGTCAGTCAAGTGTCATACGGGATACACGCTTGGGCAATGATGTCTCGAAAGGAACATGATTGACTACGCAGATAATTTTGCCGCAGTAGGTTGTAATTTCTTTTTGCTGTAGACATGTTGCTAACCAAGTCTATAGAACTCTATATGTTCGGCTAATTAACCCATAGCTGGAGGGAGAAGAGACGGATTAATACCTTAAGTTAAAGCAAAAAATTGACATAATATACCCTTCTTCTCCCGTTTAAATCAATAAAAAATGGAGGTTTGATTTTGCAAGTCTGAATAATTCCTTGACTAAAAACCATTCTTTATTATACTTATCGTTCACGTAAACCAGCCAACCATAATTAGCGAAACAAACAAGACGGAGACATTCACTTGTTCAATTTTTCTCATCGATTTTCACAACTCCTGAAATAGTTCATAAGTTTTACTCAATAACTGCTACAAACACAAAGGTTACTTTTTTCTGACATTAAGACATGCAACAGCCATGCCGTACTGGTGTAACGGTATTTTGACACGGAAATTGAAATCGGCTAAACGAGATCAAGTTCTGGCTTAGTTTGGTGTATTTACTTCGCATTAATGGCCATGAAAAAAGGCAGGGTTATATTACTCACATCTCTCACCAGCTATTGATTAAATCGCTAAGTAGACTGGACTCTCTAGGTTGAAAATCTAAACTAACGACAACATTAAATTCAAAACCATTGCAGTAGTATTCAAATAAATCATTGCATTTGAAATGTAATAAAAAATGTATCTCTGGAGAGACATGATCACCTACTCCCCTAACGAATACAGATAAAAGAAGTCGTAAAAACTTTCATTTAAGTGAAAAGATGAAAATTTTCAACTTAAAAACGAAATATCAGTGTTATTTATTAGTATCTTCTCTAAAAAAAAAAAAACAGACTGTGTCCATCATTTGTCGAGTTTATTATCTTATTATATTTTGCTTGTCTCTTAGCATGTATATACATTACGCCCTGCCAATATCACACAAATACTGGATGATTCCTTTTTTCATTATGTGGAAAAATATAAAATACATATCAGAGACACTACTTCTTTTTTGTGAAAGAAATAAAGAAGGACGTGTTTAACGCTTGTTTGAGTGAAATAGGAAAAGAGCTGTCAGTTTCACATCTTTTCATTTGTACCCCTTTACTTCTTTAAATAACTACCAGCATTCATATTTATAATTCTTATTGCAATATTTTGTTAAATTTTTTTAGTTCAAATCTCTAACAATGCCACAGGTGAATGTTTACGGATATTTTACAGTTGTCAAACTCGCCATGAGCTTATCCAGTCTTTAAATTAAGATTCATCAAAAAGTGAAAATAGGGAAATCGTGAAATCATCACAGATATTTCTAGACATAAGTATTCGATTTGAATATTATATATTGATGTTAATCTCCTATTATACCATATTTATAAATGTAGGTATATATTTATACCAAAAAAAAAAAGATTATAGTATGCACAGATTTCTGAAATATCCACGGTTTCAGGCATCGTCTTGAGCGTTTGATATCACGGACTAGATGTGACTACGGTTCAATGATGAAATGACGCAAAGATTTCAGAGGAGATCTTCGGTGAGGTGAATATTGTACCCGGCTTTTCTAAACAGTACTAAATGCAAAATCTATTCTCGCATGTTCTTAGTTGAGACCATTAAATACCTAAAATGTACAGATGATCAGTCACCATAAAAAGGCCAAATTATGGGAGGAAAATCGGCAACACATCCATGACGACCGTCGTGAAATAATGCATTAGTTCTTGCTCATAATTTCACTGTTCATGAAATCGTTCAGCTGATAACAGTAGAAAACGCTTTATTTTGTTCTTTAGCTTTTAAAATTTCTCTTCTTTCAGGACGTGAGCGATCATGACTCTCCACAACTTCCTACCTTTTGTTGATATATGTAACTTTCTATTCTCTGCCTCTTTTCGTTGCTATAACCATAATAATCCGTGGGAAATGACGACCGAATTTAAATCACACGTAGATATTTCAATGATATTTGCAAACAATAACATTTTCAGAAACGTGGTAAGTGTTTAACACCGAACATATTTGCTAACTTCTGTCTAAACTTTTCTGAAATGATGCATAATCACTATTTGCATTATTTACGCTCGGCACATTGTCCTTTCGGCGGTTTTGGTTTCGGGACTTTGTTAGATGCATATCGATCTATGTGACCTTCAGGTAATTTCAAACAAAACAATTTATTGAATTTCAGGAGGTAGATTGATCTTGTACTGCTGTTCATGTTTAGTGGTATCTTGTCTTTTTCTTATATTTGGAATGATCTGTGACTACACGCCATTTCTCCACTGAATTTAAATCTGCACTGCCCGGCACAGAGATTGAAATCACAATTACTATGTAACCCAATTCACGAAACACTACGATAATTCAAGATATTATCCTTGGGTATTGTCATAAAGCTTAGTCTATCTTACTAGGGGCCGGCAATCTTTTCCTATGTACCGACTCAGGGTTTTAAAATCATTTACTGTGCCAACAGCATACGTATTTTTATACAAGTCAAGGTCAAAATACCTGCTCTACAATATATTTTATATAGGTACCGTCATTAAATCGAAAACAAAAACAGCATAGTATGAATTAAAAAGGTCCAAAAGTTAATAAAATTAACTTTTTCCAATATATTTATAAGATTATTAAAATCAAAGTAATATTTATTTATTTTTTTAAAATTTGTAATCCCTTTTAACATGTTCGAAATTTTGGCAGAAAATTTTGTTTTGATTTGAGTTAGCGTTGCAGAAAATGTTATGACTGTTTACAATCGATCACGTAATTTCACGTAACTCACTTTTTTCGGTGACAAACCCATTAATTTAGAAATTCTCGCAAAAATCAAATAATTGCCGGATTTTAATAAAACTTTCACTACTCATTCACAAATGAATTAAATTATTTTTGAAATTATTATTTTTTAAAAATCTTGGTGAATTTATTTTTTAACTCTGTTACCCTCCTCCACGTAAATCCATGAAATTTTAATAAATTTTAATTGGCTGCAAATTACTTTTTATTAGTTAAATGTAGGACTCATCGGGCAATATAAATCATCTACATTTTTTATTTAAAATTTTTCGGTACTATCCGAAAATCTGCTCCAAAGAAAAAATGCAACAAAACTCTGATATAATTTAATTTGATAAGCTTTTAATTTTTGGAATAAATAATAATAATTAAGGACATTATAGACTGAAGAAAAAAATTTTCGATTGCTAATAAAATTTCAGAAGAATTGTTTTCATTTTTTTTCATTATTATAATAATTCATAAAGTTTAAAAAATATTTTTTAAATCTTTTAAAGAATTGTTGCCCTTTTTTTAGTGAAGAATTGATGATTATATTGCCTATCGAAAATTCAAAAATTTAATAAAAATCGTTCACCAAATATATTTATAAAATAAATATTTTTTTTTGTGTGTAAATAGATATGTTCATTTAAGTACGATGTTCCATAGGAGTCATAACAAGTTTCCATAAGGGTCGTATTTATTTTAGAAGTTAATAAGTGTTTTGGATTATTCCCCTAACATGAAAAACGACAGAAACCGCACGTTGATTCTGATTCAAGTCTCTTCAAGTCGTTTATAAAATTCAACAGCCTGTTTTGCAAGTCATGCCTTAAACATTTAAAGCAACTTCCTAATTTTTTTTAATAAAAAATAATAGATATTAAAAATAAAAATTAATAAATGCTATAACATTTCATAAATTATTGAGTTATCTCTGCCGTTATTTTCATTTTGGTATTAAATTGTAAATTATTTTAAAAGAAACTTTGATATTATTTTGATCTTTACTTTTCATAAATCATCTTCAAACGTAAGCCTACAAAGCTAAAGTAACTAAAATTTCATAAAATATTTGATAACTGCTGAAAACTGTTAAGTTTTTAATTTTAACATAATTAAAAATAACAAAAACTTTGAATTTGTATGAATAAGATTTATACCAAATTCCTCTTCCATACTTTTGGCCGGATGCTTTAAATCATCCTTGTCGGCTGCTGATAAAGTGATGACAGCTGTGACAAGGCTACCGTAATTGAGAAATGCTTTTTGAAACATTTCAGACAGTAATCAAGTAGTTCTTAAAGTCAACTTAAAGTAAGTTTAAATTCGGTAATTTGAAGAAAATAATGTCAGCGAGGTGTATTTTATTTTTGTAAGATTTTTTAAAACCGAGAATTGGCTTCTGTTTACAATCGATGAAAAATGGCGAAAAATTTGAAATTTTAAAAACTTTTGTTAAATTTAGAAAATTTTTGATTCCGATCAGTATAATTTCGGTTTAAAATACACCAGGCTATATTGCTTACTGGAATTACTAAAGTTAATCCTTTGGCTTTCAATTAAAGCTAATTTTAAAGCTTGAAGGTAACTTATTTATTTTTAAAATTTCAATTTAAAATTACGTATAGAAAAATGACTGGAGGTACCTAATTTTATATAATGATATTTACAAAAACCATATTAATATAAATAAACTGTTTTTAATTTTTTTTAATTGTTTAATATTAATAAGGGCATTGTCATTGCATGGTCTTAGCCAGTTGCTCAATATCGGCAATATACTTTACTATTTTGAGTTTTACACAATTTTCTAAATGTCCAAGTATTAGGTAACTTCGTTGTGGACTTAACACTGTCTTCATGTGAGAAATATTTTACTCACAGGAAGAAGTTGAACGAAAAGCTGAAGGAATAGCAAAAACAAATTTTTTCAAACAGATAAAAGATTCGGCGAGGATGTCTAACATTTGAGAATAGCAGCAAACTTTTCTAAATTTTGTCTTCAGTGATTTTCTTATGTCATCAAATTGTATCATTGGAAATTGCTTGGCGTACCGTATATTGCCGACTCCTGATTTAAACCATGACTGAGAGGTTCCCGATTGAAACGGCTCAGTTTAAAGCAACAGTGGTTGAACAATCAGTAAAAATCAAGTGTCACTACAAGAGCGATTAGGGCACTTCGACTGTGTTCAATGGTTAGCAAGCTTATGACGCTAGACTAAATAGTGAGTTCGATCCTCACAATGTTCTCTACACTTTCGGCATTATGCCGTATTTAAAAAATTCTTTGGTCACATCGACGTGTTGTAATGGTTAACAATATTGTTTCGCTAGAAATATTATGACTGAATAATGAGTTTGAATCTCACTGAGAGCTCCACACTTTCAGTATTGAGCCATATTTAAGCTACGCTTATAAAATAATTTATGGCGACGTGAATGAAAAGCTAGCAAACGTGTCTCGTTAGAACAATTAAGACTCAGTAATAATTTCTATCCTTATTGCAGGCTTCATTATTTTCGGCCTTGTGCCACATCTAAGCTGCACTTAGAAAATCACCATTACACAGGCGATTGTCTGTTACGCAAGCCAGGTAAGATGCCTTTCACGCCATGTCCTCAAGGGAAGTTAATCTTGATAAGATGGTGAACAACTCTTATGAAACATTACCCTCATCACTTATCTGATTTATTTTGTTGTTTGTTTTCGAATTTGCTTTAATGTTGTTAGGAAACACGAACAAACGAGAGGGAAAGAAAAAAGCACTTCCGGTCTCCTTCCTTTACCAAAAACAAAACCCTGAAGGAATGTTATGTATTACATCTTGAAATTCCAATTGCCCGCATTACATACTGAAAACGCTTTCACTCTTCAAGCTTGATAAGATTTAATAAAATCCCAGTGTTACATTTCTTAAACTTATTTGGATGCGGTATATTTTACAATAAGAAAAACTTATTTTTCCATAATTTCTAATGATTGTTCCTAGAGATTTGTTAACATGGAACTTCTAAGTGCAATTTTATTAAGAGAGTCAAGCATAATTCTTCAATATTCACTCTGTAGACATTTTATTCTTAAAAGTAGGAGAAAATCTCACTTTACAGGAAACCGCTTTTAACAAGAAAAATTATATGAAAATATATGTGTGCATTTTTTGTAGGCAGACATAATGCTTGATCAATTTTATTATTACTCATCAGTGAATTAAGTGCATTGACAAGAAATTATATTATGCTGAAAAATAAGTATTTTATTTAAAATAAACGTTTACTCAATTATTAAATTATGAATATATAAAATAAAAATGAGTTTTTTAAATCTTTCATTTTAGCTTTAACTGAAATTTAAATGATTAAAATTATTATTTTCATTAAGCAAAACATTCTGTAGTGTATTTTTCAAACATAGATTTTATTATTTGAAATTGATTTTTTATTATTTTTTCTCAAAAAGCTGATTGGTACCCTTTTTGCCGTCTTTCATCGCAATGTAATTATTTTTATTAAAAAAATCTTCTAATAATAAAATATACTTTTCTGAAAATACATTTGAGGAATATTAGCTAAGTACAATTAATCTGATTTGCAAAGTATTATTTGTTTTAAATTAAAAAATAGAACAATGTATTTTAAAACGAACAGTGGTATGTATCTTTCAGCATCCGAAAATCAACTGTCAAACACTGATAAACTATTTCCATTTCTATTGCTGTCTTACAGAGACTTTATATGTTCAAACTAAATTTATGAAAATGTCGAGTGAGCGTTTTCTTTGTTAATTTTTCGGTACAGAAAATTTTTGGGAATATTCTCCGTAATCTAAGTTTAAGAATGTTGACTTTAAATATACTAGAAACATCGATCTTATTTTCTTATAACGTCTTGGATGGTCAAACATATTTTCAAAATTAGCACGTTTATACACAAGAAAAAAATTTAAATTATTTGAAAAATTTTAAGTGTGATGATTTGTATTAAGATTTTAATTTTTCGCTAAAGTAAATATATTCTTCCCTTAACTTAAAGTTTGAAGACTTTTTTTAAAACATATTAAAAAGATTTTTGTGACAATAAATTATTACAACTTATAAAAGAAAAAATGAAAACCGTTCTTGTAAAAATTAATTATTTATTGTAATTTTTTCTTTGCTTCAGACAATAATGCCTTTAATACATTTTATTTATTAAAGAAATTCAAAATTTATCCAATTAAATAAAGTCATATTTTTATTACATTTTATTTTACTATTCGGAGAAGATTTGGCGGAAAATAGCATTTTTTTTATGAAAATAGATAATTTACATTTTCCAAGAAGACCTGGATTTAACTATTAAAAAGATATTTGAGGAAAGAATACAATTTCTATAAATTTCATGTAATTAAGTTAAATGGGTTACAGATGTAAAAAAAATTTCACTATGGTTTTCGAAAAACAATAATTTCATAAATAAATTAATTCATTAGTAAATAAGTTCTTAAAGTTTCAGTAAAATCTCTAAATAGCTATAATGATTTTTGGAAGAATTTTCAAGTTAATGTGTTTTTCACCGGAAACAATAGCTTCAAAATTCCCCATAGCCAGCTCTGTTCTTGGAATCTGTCATGGAGAAAGGCCGCTTGGAAAATCTGATACTCACAGATAGAAAGAAAGAGAGACAGGGGAAGGCAGCATGTAACATACTTGACAGGTCTGGGTGGGTAGATGGCGGATTGGGGTTTGGGAGAAGTAACAGGAGAAAACGGGCTAAGAGCTACCAGCGATAGGGATACATGGAAGGCCATGATTGCCTACGCACTGAAAGGACATAGAAGAAGATGATTCAAAAATTATAAATAATCAGCTCTCTAAAGAAATTGTGGCATTTGTTCGGTAGCCGACATTAAATCTCGAAACTATTGACCCTCATACCCACACCATACATGTTTTGTGTGTGTCTATGTCTATGTGTGTGAGTGTGTATATCTTAAATAAAATAAAAATTATCATACTTATATCCCTCTATTTATTTGTGAAGTGGTTTCAAGATATGTAAAATACCGGACGATACATTGTAAAAGTTGGTAACTTTAATGTTGAATAGATTGTTCAGTCTATTAAAATCATCTGATATTTTAACAACTACTTTGTCTTCTGTTCAGTTAAGAAGTAAACTGCTCGGAAGAAATGTATTTGTTTCAATTCACGCTTCTTACTTAATAACCATGGTAATAATCCATCTCTTCTTCCTCCAGCTAGGAATAGCAGGAGAGATTGGATTATATAGCCTTGTTTGGCAACCAGTCTACCGTAGAAAAATGGTAACCTACTACAGGAAAAAATCTTCTGCCTCATCACTCATGTATTGAAAGATACATGATCGCTCAAGGGTGTATCCCGTATGCCACTGATCTGGATTAATAAGCACTTTCAGGAAACAAGTTAAACTGCGCGTTCTAAAAAAAAAAAAAAAAGCACACGAAATAATAGATAAACTAGACTAAAATATATAAAGAAAATGTTTTTTATAAGAAGACAGACAACTTGCGACTAGTATTTATCTAGATTTGCAAAATCTGAAATCAGTGCGTTAATAAAAATACTCATAAAAATGTAGAATCCTAATTACTGTAAATGTTATATTTCGTTGGTAAACGTGTTAAACTAGTATAGGGTATTTATCAATCTTTTTTTTTCTTTTATCGATTCACCCCAAACAAGTCAGTAATCCCACTGGAGCTCAGGTAGTTACAAGAGAGAAGAGCAAAAAGTAAGAGGAAAATGATACCGGAGTGGGAGGGGTCGGGGAAAGAATAAGAAAAATGGGTTCAAGAGGATACAAAATTGTAACTGACGTTGCATTTAAACTCTTGGAGATTTTATCTATCAGGGAAACAAATGTACAAAAGGGAGTTCCAAAGGCGGGAAATATGAGAAAAGAAACTCTGAAGTAGAAGAGACGGTTAAATTTTACTGTTTTCACTGTAAAAGGGTGGGAGCTAGTTGCCAGTCTAGTAGCACGAGGAAATACGTGAAGACGGGGCACCAAGCTCGTCAGAGCAGAATCTGTGAAAATATTTGTAGAAGAGACAGAGAAAAGCCACATCCTGACATTGAGAAAATGGCTGAAATCGAGCTAACAAATTGGGATCGATTACATTTCAGATCCTCTTTTGAATTTTGTCCTGCACCCCGAGAAAAATGGGAGGAAGGCATCACCAGATATTTCAACAGTATGTGATGCACAGACTAATGGTAGATTTGCATATGTGCAAAATGATGGCTTGATGGCGGCTGTGAAAGTGAGACCGAGAATTCACAGCGTATTGCTTTCTGTGAGACGAGCGTCACCCATACTGATAGGATGTAGGAGATTTTGTCTATGGTAATGAATGCAAAGCAGCTTTGTTTGGAAGAAATAAAATTTACTAGCCATTTCTTGCCCCAGTCCACCACAGATTGGAGGCAGATATCATACTAAAGGAATTACATCTCTCAATAGGAATCGAAACTGCATTTCCTTTTTAATCTGGAAAATATTTTCAAGTTAAGCGTTCTTTACAAATAAGCTACAGAAAGATATTACAACAAAGCGATGTTAAATTATGTTATTTAATATATGCGCATCTCTTTGGGACACTTCGAGGTCTATATCCTCAAATACTATTTTCGGAGCCGAAAGGCGAACAAAGTATTTTTAGGCAATTAATGTTTTTTTTAATCCGATCTTATTTTCATAGGAGTTAGTTAATTAATATTTCAGATTCATTCGGAAACTTTATCTCTCACCTTCTGACGATTTTCTTTATATATCTAAGCTGTAGTAAGAAAATATATGGGAAATAGAAAATCCCACTGATATATGTTGAAATTTCCAACCTTTCCTCAGAATTCAAGAAAATAGAATCATTAAGTATAATATATAGAAAAAAAGGCATCAGTTTACAAATATCTGAATGATGTGTAGCGAGTAGACAGGACAGTTGACCAGAGAGAAATTGACATTCAGCAACATGAATTCGCTTTGTGTTATCGTTAAAGATTTTACGATGTGCTAAGAAGAACTGACGCTTGCGGTGCAAACGAGTACTCTTCCAGAGAAATGGGTAGAATACTGAAAGCTCCAATGAACGTGACAAAAATGAAAAGAAATTAGCACCACAAAACATTTTGGCCGCGGTCAAGAAGTGGATATGTTTGGACGACGGACATTGCTTGTATTTATAAAAGGAACAAGAGAAAAGCAAGAAGAGAAAAACGCGAAAATTACGAGCCACTTTGTTCGAACATTGTTGAGAATTCAACTAAATATCCTATAGGGTGTTATAAAGAAAACAAGAACGGACTGAATCCATCAAGCACGTTCGATGTTGGAATCTACTCATTGTGCCAAAAATATAAGTCACCAAAAACTCTTAATTACCTGTACGCATACACAAACACCGCTTCTTTATATATATATATATAGAGAGAGAGAGAGAGAAAGAAAGAGAGAGAGAGCGAAGAGAGAAAGCAAGGAAACAGGATACATCTATATATATATAGAGAGAGAGAGAGAAAAGAATGACTAAGAGAGAAAGAGGAAAAAGATACAGATGAGAGTGAGAAAGAAAGAGAGAGTAAAAAGCAGGATATATATATATATATATATATATATATATATATATATATACATTTAGATAGATATTTGTAAAGAATTACTTTTCTATTAATCTGACATAGTTTATGAGATACAATTATTTTTAGTAGATATCCAGATTTGAGTAAACGTTCCGTTTATTTATTAAACTGTATTATTTTCGTCTACCGGCCTGAACATGCTAAAATCTTATTAGTGAAAACATGTGCACTCTCCGGCACGTTTCGAACCTGCGTCTCTTTTGTCAGGAGAAACTGTCATTAGATTGGACATGCTTACAATGATTTAGTTGGGGTGTACTTTGCCGATGATTAATCAATAAACATAGTGTCTACTCAAATATGGGGATTCACTATTGATAACGTTCAAGTAATAACTTATTTCCGATTAATACATAAAAATTGCATTGCTTCTTAAGAAACTGATCCGTTATTGTGCACATGTAATTCAAAGAGCCGGAGAAAGAGTCGGAGAAAGATTTGCGTTTATAAAGCACTATTCAACTTTGCTGACATCGGCTTCCCCCTTCCAATTGTCACGCATGTTCAAATTCAGCACAAGAGCGCAAATTTTCCTTCAATAAGATTTTTAAATAGACTAAAAATTGTAATTTTCATACACGTCTGAGTACTTTCTCTACGAAAAAAAAGAGATACAGAGAGAGAGCGAGAGAGAAGAGAGAAAGCAAGAGAACATTAAATATATATATATATATATATGATAAGAAAGTGCAAGAACAGATAGGGTAAGACCCACTGTTTTTGCATTTAATTTTCTAAACAGTGCTCAATACAAAGTAGAGCTTAATATTGTAATTTTGCTATTATATTGGTTTACAAAAGCATTATATCGCTACACAAAAAGTTTCATGTTTCAGAACAATATTGTTTTTCTTCAGGTAATATTTTAAAAATAAGTGGTAAAAATAATTTATTTAGAAAAATACGATGAATTCATGATTATATAGAAAATTAGGTAGTGGGGGTTGTAGGAAGTTAAACAATATGATTGTAGGGGTGTCAATCTTGCTCAATCAAAGGTGAGATTTAGGTTGAATTATGGAGTTGAATATTTGGGTCGCGAATGAGAACAAAGTAGCTTGGCATCAAGCAATACTGACACACCTACTAACGTTATGATAAACCTAGAAGAAGCCACGAAGGCATTTGCAGTTAGACAAAGCCGAATTAAGACATATAAATGCAAAAATTCCTGAGTTTTATAGGAGTCAAGGGTTCGAATCCTACCAAACGATGCATATCTTCTTAACATAATTTCTCTAATATCCAGGCCTATATATATATATATATATATATATATATATATAAGAATAAATCTAACATAGAGCCAACAGACCTATCTAGGTTTCACCTAACGGATCGTCATTATTTGTTTGCTCTACTATTGTATTGAGCGCTTTTGTGTTAGGATTCTCGTCCCGGCTTTTTTTTCTTTTCAACGAGTATTTTGACGTATGTTCAAGTACTTAGTTTGTTTCTTTTTTTATTTCCCCCTTTTTCCCCTCCGCGTTTATACTTGGTTGTTTTTTTCGAAACGGATTGAATTATATTATAACAATTATTAATATTATCATTATGTCATTTTTCATCCTATTTCGATTTCTACTATGGTCGCACTACCAACCAAGTCTGCAGGAAGACCTAAGGCAGGGTTTGGTGTGCTGTTATGTCTTCATTTCATGTTTTTTCTAACTTCCCCATCATTCCTAGCATTATACAGACAAAGTTCTCCTTAGTGTGTGGGCTGTACTTAATAAGACAATATTTTGTATATCTGTTAAGCTGGGGTTTCCAGGGATTCTTTCAATAGAGGATTGACAAACAGAAAGATTTTGCTTGTAACAAAGATGAATATACTGGATTATTTTGTGATTTTTTGTCTTTCAGTATGACAGTGAATGCTGGATTATCCTATCAAAGATGAAGGAGAGACTCGAAGCAACCGAAATATGGTTCAACAGAAGGATGCTGAGTAGAACGTAATAGCAACAAAATGTTTTGGAAAGGATGGAAACGAGAAATAAACTGATACTTAACATCAGGAACAAACATCTGAAGTTTCTAGGACATGTAGTGAGAAAAGATGGCTTGGAAAATCTGATGCTCACGGAACGGATAGCGTGAAGAAGAGACAAAGGAAAGCAACGTGTAAAATACTTGATGGGCTTGAGCAGATGGATAGCGGAACAAGATAACAAAAGAAGGAGATTTTGATCTACAAGAGATAGGGAAATGTGGAGAGCCATGATCGCTTACTTGCTGAAGAGACACGGCGCATAGAAAAAGAACCTCAAATTTTCCATTGACCCAGGATTACAAATAAATTAAGAGAAAAGAATATTGAGAAAATGGTCATTGTAACTGTATTATTATGCCTCAACTTTCATATCACAGCGTCAAAAGAATCCAGGTACATACATGAGCTGAGATGACCACCGTTGAATGTGGAGATCCACGATTCACCGGTTTCAAGTATAAACTTTAGTGCCGGACGGGATAAAAAGAATTAAACATCCAACAGAGATGATTTGGCTAATCTTTTTCAGAAATGGCAGTCGGAAAAGTTAGAGGGTTCTTCGAGGACTGCAATCCACAGACTAGCCGAATATTTGACAATGGAGTCAGGTATTCAGCAAAATTATGTTTTTTAATATTTTCACCACAAGCAAAGCGGCACCGCCACTGATACGCAGAGGGCTACATAAGAGTAAAAGTTTAGACAGGAGGAGAGTGAAGAGAAATGCGAACCAGTTACAGGGGGTGTCAGAGAAAGGGCAAGAGAAGGATGGGAACACAGGTGTGAAGACAGTTGCGATGGTAGAAAGAAAGGAAAAGAATAAGTTATACAGAGTGATATAGAAAGACCTGGGGTCAAGTGGATGAGAGGTGGGTATTGACATTGCATTTAAATTCTTGGAGGTTGTAGCCGTCAGAAAAGCAAGTATATGGAAGGGAGTTCCAAAGGCGGGAATTGCGAGAAAAGAAGCTGATGCAGTAGAATTGTCGTTTTGCATTTGGTTGATCTAACTGTAAATGAATGGGACCTTGTTGCCAGTATGGTTACAAGAGTAAATCCTTGTGCCGGGGTCACCAGTAACTTAAGCTCGTCGGAGCAGAAGTCATGGAAATATTTGTAGAATAGACAGAGAGAAGCCACATCCCGTAATAAAGTTTCAAATATCATTCTTACCAGCAGACACACTTCATTAGAAATGTTTTATATATGGTAGCAAAATAAAATAGCAGAATGACGTAGAAATTGTCAGTTTTATATCTGAAATATTTTTCTTACTCTACAAGGATATTTAGTCATATGCTTATTCGGCATTTAAGTGGTGGAAAACCATACGTACGTAAAGGGGGTGCATGATGTGTCATCCAGAAATTGACGACTTAACACTGCCATTACCGCAAATATCAATAAAAAATACAAGGTTTTTTCAAATCTTAACATTTATTTTTTTAATATTTAAAATGTCAACTTAAGAGTCTCTCAATGTAGTATCTTAGTGTTAAATGGTTACAATAACTGAGGTGTTTGGAAAGAAATGAAAGCGTGGGTGTAGGATAAAAAGGTTACGAAGCTAAAGAGAGATAACGATGGACACATGACTTAGAGAGGTTAAGATTGATTTCTTCACAAAAGCACCCATGCTGGAGTTTATTCCACATAATGGAATTTCTTGGGCACGGCAGTTTAAATAGAACTTTCTTATTATATTTCAAGCACGAAAGAAATGATGCGGAATTGACTCTGAGGACGTAAAAGTCATAAAGGCCTGAGTTTAACTCCAGAATGGAGCGCATCTGAATATTTGTTCGGCCCATCTAGCTTTCAGTAGAACCACATTGCTGTTGCTTCAAGTCTCTTTCTCATCTTTGAGAAGATGGTCGCGTATTAAGTGCCAGGAGGAGAGATGTCACGTAAGATTTCAATACTCTTTTTTTTGTGTGTTTCTAAAGAAACATTTTTCTGTTTTTTATACTCTGCTTTGCAATAGAATTGCGATAAGCTTACAGCACTGCGTCTGTGAGAAAAATTTGACCGAAAAGAGAATAAGTCTTCTCTCACATAAACGTGTAAACAATTTTGAACTCTGCCAGGACTGAAAAGAGGAACTCCAGCTCACTATAAAAGTAAGAAATATAGTATAAGCGGCTATAAAGGTCAGTACGGCCTTGTAGGTCATCAATTCTTTGAATCAACTTAAAGTTTAGTCTGAAAAATATATTAAAGTAATTATCTAACAGTATTTTTTCCTGTTTTCTCTTTCGAAAATTTATGTTATACTATATACAAGAGCCAGATTAGACCAAAATTCAAGTATTGCTATCGTATGTGGGCTGGAGCTGTCCAGTCCTCACTTACCTGTCTTTCAAGAGTATAAAATCGTCTACATGACCTTTTAGGGGATTAATTATTTTTCATGACCAGAGGTGTTTAGATAGACTTGTCTGATATGCTATATTCCGTAGTCCGGCCACTTCTTTACAATTATGATCGACCACGCTACGCACACAAGGCTGAATCATTCTCATTCATTTCATATTCCTATAGTAAGAAATGGTTTCCATTCGGGTAGCTTTTTCCTAAGAACTGCTACCTTGTGGAACAAACTCCTGGCAGGATGTTTTTTATCACTACATGTTGGTCACTTAAAGTCTAGGGTTAATCGTTATCTTTCCCGCATAAGCCCATGGATTTCACTTTTTGCCTTTTCTTACGCTCCTCCGACACCATGCTGTAACCTTCTCTTTTGAGTAGGTGTTAGGTCTTGTATTAGGTGAGTATATAAAAAAGTGTCACTGTCAAATTTGATGCAAAGGATTTTTGTTATCCTGTTAGTTATTTAAGCGTACTGTAGTAAATGAATTATAACTCAGTTAATAATTAAACATTTCCATCGGGCACGGATATATAAACATAAATTTAAATAAATCTCATTGGTTAGATAAGCCCTTTTATAATTGCTGAATTTTGTTCCGCTACTGTTATTGTCCTGTATGTTTTGTTCCTCGTTGCATAAATATTCTAATTGGATAAGTCTTTGTCAACAGAAATGGATCTAAAATCCTTTGATATGTATTTAATCGTCCTCTATGTACCATTAGTTAACGGGTAGGTTTAGTGATTTGGATTAATTCTACTTCATCATTCGTGGGGTTCAGATACTTGCTTGTAGATTATATACTTAAGTGGCATCAGTTTGTTAGTGTCGTATTAACACCTTTGAAGAGCCCCACGCTGGCCTCGTACTTAATAAGTGTAGCAGACATGGCAGCCGAGACTGAAGAACATGTTTAAGTTGATGACTTTTTGTTTTACTCTATTTTTTTGTTTTTTGGCATGTAAAGAAAAAAAAATGATTGCTGAAACGAAACTTGAGAAAATACAGCGTCGTCGCAAAGTAATTTGCTTTTATGTGATAAAATTAGAAAGAGAACTTTATAGTTTTCATTGCCAGTCTATCGTTTGTCCTGTAAGATTTCTCTATCTTTCTATTCTTTATTTTGTTGCCTGTCTCACATCACCCGATTTTATTTATTTATTTTGCCAATTACTTCCCTTGCGATAATTATATGATTGTTATTTTTTTATTTATCTTTATTTTTTGCCATTTCTTTTCTGTCTCAGTTGATCTCTTTCACTTTTCATTTGTAATTAACCGTTTCCTCATTCGGTTCCAATTCGTCTACCAACCGTTCTTTTTAACTCTTTTCTAATTTTCCTTTCCTACAAACAATATCTTTTCCCATTCTACAAGTTATCGATCTTTTTCTATATATATACACACGTTATTAACACAAACTTTCCCTTGGTAAGGAGAAAGTTTCATTCGGGCAGCTTTTACCAAAGAGCCACCACTTTATGAAACAGCCTATGGCGATGATGTTTCGCCGAATACAAATAATCTTAATGTCTTCAACTGTTAGAATCAATCGTTGCCTATTGCACGTATCATCATAACATAGGAACTTTCACAAAAAACTATACGTAAGGTTTGACATTATTCTTTTTAATGAAAAATCTTTCCTTAAGCTTTAATTTTAATTTCCATTTCAGGCAAATTGCATAAACGTAATATTTCCAATAAGCAAATTACTTTACTGTACTTCAAGAACTAATTTAAAATAAGTGGGATTTTTTATTGCTAAAATAGCTGATTAGCATCCTTTTTTTTAATCATCTTTCATCGCAAAATAATTTCTTTTATTAAAAATATTTCAAAAATATACTTTTCTGAAAATTCATTTCACGAATATCTGCTGATTTAAAGTATAATTTACCTGGTCTTAAACAAATATTTAGTTTAAATTAACACAGAAATGTATTTTAATTCCAGATTAGGTGTTTTAACACAATAGTAGGTGTTTTAACAAGATGACAGATTTAATGTTGTTCTACAGAGATTTTAACTGTAAAACAGCATGAAGAAAATGACGTGACTCCCTTTTTTATTCAATTTTTAAGGACTCAGTAATCATAAAATTTATCAAAATATTCACCGTAATATATTTTATTGAATTTTAGAAATTTTGGCTTTACATTTAATCTATTCATTGCTCTTATTTTCTGATAATGTCTCGTATGGTCGCCTGTACTTACAACAATTAGCACATATATATATATATATATATATATATATATATATACATGAAAACGATTCAAACTTCTTTTAAAAATAGTTGTGATTAATGATTTGTAATAAAATTTTAAATTTCTGATCAATAAATATAGTAATAATATCATCTAAAAGGTTTAAATTAATGCAAAACTTTAAAGGATTAAATATTTAATAATATTTCGAAGTAGAATTTTAAAAAAACTTCTTGTAAAAATTGATTATTCATCGAAAAATATGTTTTCTTAAAAACTGTTGGGTATAATGTATCTTATTCATGAAAGTATTTAATAAGCTTTTCTGATGAAATAATGTAATAGTTTCATTGCATTTTTATTTTATTATTCAGAACTGATTTTCAGTAAAAATGGCGTTTGATTTATTTTCTCCACAGACTAACGTTTAACTAATACAAATATAAAGAGGCTGAATTTTTTTAGAAATTTCATTGAATTAGATAAGTGTGTTTAACAGCTTTGAAAAAAACTTTTTAGTTTAAAAAATATTATTTATTTCATTTGTGAAAAAGCACTAAAACGATCATTAAAATTCTACAATTATTTGATTTTTGCAATAATTTTCAAAACAATGTGTTTTTTCCGCAAAAAAAGACGTCACATCTGCAAACAAGCTTGTGCATGTGCGCTGATGTCTGAAAACACATTTTTAATTAAAATTTGGAAAGTGTTAGAAAGGATTAAAAAAAATTAATAAAATTATCCAAAATAATTTAGCCTTTCTTCTTAATAATAACAAACCTTTTTACAATAAAACTGTATTTTTATCAAGTTTGCGACCTTTTCATCATGCTGTTCTCTTTTTAAAATATTTTAGACGCAGTTATGAAATGAACCTCCGTTTTCCATGTCTTACATCTATGCAACAATCTCACTTTAAAATCCACTAGCTTGTAGGCCTTGTATTGAGTTATAAAACACATTCTGGGTCTTTAACCTTTTGTTTCAATCTTGCATCATGACACATTTTTCTGTTTTTTTCTATTTCTTTCTGTCATGTATACTGAGTGGCACAAAAATGTTTTGCCGTAATGCTATAAAAAAAAACATATTAAAATAAAAATAAAAATAAAATGATATCAAAAATAAGAGAAAACATTAATTAAATAAAAAATTGACTGCTTTTTTTCATTGTCTGCCTTATATATTTTCTACGACTTATCAATCTGTTGCGGGTTATTTAAACAAGTAATGGCAACCTACTGCGTGATAATCTTCTGCCCAGCCAGTCATGTCTGGTTCGAGACATGATCACCCAAGCGTGTATCACGTATGGCATTAAGAAGACTGACTGACACGGTGCAGCTTAGCATTCGCGTCAGAAGTTCTAATATTAATATTTCAGAGTGTCTGGGTGTCAATTTGAGGAGAGTGCAGATGATTCGTAAAAAATTAGATGAGTCTAATAGTGATTACAAAGGTGTTTGGAGTGGTCATTAGTGATGGCAACCTTATGCTTCCAACAATTTCTTAGACCCAACACGGAGATCTACATCAAGTTTTGGGGGGAGATAGTGCTGCTCTGGGTCAATAGGTTGGCTTTTGAAAGTCGTTATCTCTGGTCCCATGCCACAAAGGCAGGAAATCTCAGTTATATCTGTCAGACAATTTCTGCGACCACATCATTTCTTGCATCTACACCTAACTCCCCAGACAGCAACCCCCTTGTTTATTATGTGTGGTACTCAGTTGAGAGAGAGAGAGAGAGAGAGAGAGAGAGAGAGAAAGAAAGAAAGAAAGAAAGAAAGAAAGAAAGAGAGACCACCAAAACTCTTTGTAACGTCGAAGGTGAACAGAAGTCATGTATTATGGCGGCATTCACCAACTTGAACAAGGAAAATATCAAAGAAAGTTGCAGCAGATTCCGAAGTCGTCTGAAGGCCGTGGTTGAAGCTAATTGAGATTTGATGAATAAATTTGCTCTTTGCTATTTCAAGATTTTTTTAAAAATTATATATCGGTTAAAATGAAATATCAGTGTTATCATTTTTGAGTCATTTTTCCATTGCACTTTGTATGAATGAAAGTTCCAGTCAGACTTTTTCTCATGGAGTTCAACTTTATAGAATATTATCTCGCATGAGTTCAATTTTCAATTTTGATTTTTTAAGGTAAAGAGCAAAGGTACTGCTAAAATGATTATGGTGAACTACATGTAAAAAGGAGGTGATAGGAAGTAAAGAAGACAAGGAGGTGCGACATGGTAATACCCTGGTGAGAGATGTGATCCGCCATATTAAAACGACTAAGACACGCCACATGATGAGCACGCCAATAAACCATTCGCGGAGACCCAGACCATGGAGGAGAATGGTGGACAACTCGGCACGTCAGCGCTCCAAAACACCTTCAGTGGTTAATGGCGAAAGGAGTAGAAAAAGATATCAAGCATCTCTGTGAAAAAATAAAATCTATCGGAAGTCTTAAAGAGGAAAATATACAGCGCCAGATAATTGATTTTCATGAAAACTCCCAGGTGAAGCCTCAGTGCGAGAATTTACCTATCCTATGTAGACATCTTCAGCTATTGGTAGGCCTACCGCAGATACAATACGCTCTATGTTCCAACGATATGTCACAACTATGTTTTACTGTTTTGACTTTTTTACTACTGTTTCAAGAAAGTATGCTTCATTGAAGAAATATGACAACACAAATATATCTGTTTTTGTTGTTTTTTTTATTGTTGTTGTCATTTTTTTTTCAGTTTACTCTTTTTTAAACATCTGTTTTGATGTATACCCAAATTAAAGGCTAATACTATGTCTAGAATTTCATTTAGAAAACGCTTTTTTCCACGGCGTCGACACATTTCTTGTAGCTGTCTCTTTCTCCTCTTAAAAAGGTGTGAGGCTTCAAATTTGTTTGCTCAGTAATCTTGTTTTCGCTGACAGCAAAAACTTCTCCTTGTCGTCGTCCGTTTTATTTTATTATTTTTTAATTTATCATGTGTTTTCCTTCGACGTTCAGTGGTGTAATTTGCCTCTCTTGTCATTGGCGTCACTGGCGACAGAGGTGAAAGATTGTATTAGTAACGATGAAAAGCCTAGCGTTGAAGAATGTGAAAATATCTTCTATTGGGTCGGGAGGGCCATAAGAAACCTCATTGATTGGCATCGGAAAAAAGGAAAACGCACGACTAATTTTTTCTCTATCACTCCTCTTTTCAACCATAGTTTCCTTACTTACCTCTCTCATCTCTCTATGTTTTACTTCCTCAACATATCTCACTTCTTTTAGTGTTTTTTTTAGATCAGAAAAGAAACCTCCAACAATACTGGAAATTGCTGTAAAACCAAAAGATTAGCATGAAAATTTGAGTCATGTATTTAAAAGACCTCTCCAGATCGAGGCTTTCATATACATGTCTTATATGAAGCAAAACCCGTCCAGAAATATTTAAAGTCCAAATTGTATTCGACCGCTTTCTCAGATCAGTGGTTAAAACGGTTTTTAACAGGTGAAATGTGTGCTTATTGGTGAGGACAGACAGTTTTTCGAACCCTGTGAGGTTGTTCTACAATATCACAAAGAACTCAACGCATGAAAAAAAAACCCATATAACTTGAGAAATTTAAAAGTAGCAGCAACTCGAGTGAATGTAGTTCTACTGATGCATCTATTGCTAGGAATGTTGGGTCTTTGTATCGAACCAGAAAGTTTTTCACGTCAGAATCTATCTTGCACTTTTATAAATTTACCATTTGTTCATTAATTGAATATTGTTTCTATATTTGGTCGGATGCCCCTGCTATTCATCTCGAGGTTCTAGACAAAATCCAAGAGAGGATCTACAATGTAATCATTCCTGACTTGAAATTTTGATTTCAGTTACATACTCACGGACGTGACGTAGATTCCTTCTACCTTTTCGACAAATATCTTAATGACAACTGCTCTGACGAACTTTTCACCTGGTACCCTGACCATATGAATTTAAGCGTGCTACTAGATTGACATCCAGATTCCACTCTTTTACCGTTGAAATAGTTAATTGCAACCTCTCATCCACACGAACAGTTTCTTTTCTTGCAATTCCCACATGTGGAACTCCCATCCGTTTACTTGCTTCACTGATAACTACAATCTCCAAAAATTTAAATGTAAAGTAATCTTCTATCTTCTTGAATCCCATTAATTTTTTTATCTTTGTTTCAATAATTTATGTACCCAATCTTCTCTCTCATTGTAACCTGCTGTGTACTAGTAGAGATCCCGCCTTTCTTAGGTTAAATGATTATATTAAAAAACAAACTTGAAAATAAACAATGATATAACCATGATGTTGACATTCCAAATTACTACAAATAAAATGTTAAGAAAGAAACCACCATCAATACTAAAAAGAGTAATAACAGCTTCCGGAAAAAAGGTGAAAAATGTTATAAATTTCATCCGACAGTAGCACTGGTTTTCTTGCCAAAGTATACCGAATATTTTTGTTAGAAGAAAAGACATTATCATGGCCGTTGCCATTGAATATGCGTTGTGGTGTAGTGGATATCGGCGTGGAACGAAAAATGAGTAATCTTTCGAAAGAGACATGACTGACTGGGCAGAAGATTTTTCAGCAATATATTGTCCTTACTTTCTGCAATAGACTGGTTGCCAAACAAAGCTATAGAACCCATTTTATTTTGCTATTCAACGCATAGCTAGAAGGAGAAGTGATTGGTTCATGCCCTTACAACATTATTTGCGCGCAAGTGAATGCAACGAATTCAAGCGGAATTTGACCTCGGTCCTTCGATTTCTCGTTCCGAACCGATATCCACTGTTTTGCAGCAATCTATAAAGCTAATAATCTGTTAGTGCATAGTCATGTGAATATGGCTGGTTACAAGGGATGGACGAACTCGTTCGAAAAGCTTTTCTTGTGTTAATGCGGTCTTGTACTGTTACTGAGCAGAAGAACACTTTTCTTAATGATGACGAATGCAAAGGTGATTTTATGGTCACATTGTAGCTGTTGAACATATAAATGTACATATAATGTTTTATTGTGTGTTAAGAACTCTAAATGAATACCTTAATCATTCCACAATACGAACCACATTACCTTTCTCTCATCGAACTCATATCTTCAGGCAAGTACATGTTATTCCACAGCTTTTGCGTCGGACGCATTCCAGAAGCTGAGTAGAGTATGGTGAGATGGGCAAATTTTGCTAAAAACAAAGAAGATAGTAGTGGATTGCTATGTGACGTCTGTTCTTCATTATGTCATTGAATGCGATGAAGGATGTTGCAGATATTAGGGATCGAGCATGTGAGCAATGATGAGGTCTTGGAAAGGATGGAAACGAAAATGAAATAAAGATTTGAAATAAGGTAAAAACAGCTGAAGTTACTGAGACATGTGATGATGAGAAAGAAGGGCTTGAAGATTCTCATACTCTCAGGTAAGATAGAGGGAAAGACAGACAGAGGAAAGCAGCCTGTAAGGTACGTGACTGGCCTGATCTAATGGATGGCAGAGCTAGGTTTGAATGAGGTAACAGGAGAAAGCGTGATAAGAGCCATCAGTGATAGGGAAACGTGAAAGGCCATTATCTTCTAAGTCTTCTAAAGACATGGCACATAGAAAAAAGTCTTACAAATTCCAAAACAATTTTAAACCGCCGCTTATAATTAGCAGATGGAATGATACATTTGATATTAAAACTGGTTTTCAAAAACAAAAATTACTTAAGATGCAAACTAATAAGTCCCAGGCCTAACTAATAAGAGAAGAACTTTTAGTCGAAATTTGACTTTATTCATCAACATAGTCTTCTTCTAGGGCAATACACTAATTCCACTTTTTTGTAGAAAGATTGGTCTTTGACCTCAAAATATACCTCAGTTTCCGCTGTCACTTCTTCATTGGAGCTAAATCTCTTTTCTTTGGGGAATTCTTTTTAGGTCTGCAGACAGCCAGTAGTCGCTGGGTGCCAGATCTGGAGAAGAGGGTAGATGCAGAAGCAATTCGAAGTGCGATTTATGTAGTTTTGCCATCGTTCCATTCGACTTGTGACACAGTACGACTTGTCTTATTGAAAGATAATTTTTTCTTCTTCATTTGTGGCTGATTTTGGCGATATTTTCCTTCAAACGCACCACTAGTGCTATATAATATTCGCTATTAACTTTCTTTCTTTCTCAGAGTAATCGATGAACAAAATACTTTGCACATCTCAAAATACGGAGACCAAAACTTTACCTGCTAGTGTTTGCATTTTTGGTAGCTTTGGACAGATTTCACATGCTGCTGTCCACTCAGATGAATGCCTAATTTACTTCATAGTGGAGAGGTTGATCCATGTTTCATCCATTGTCACATATTTACGCAATTTTCATCGAAGCAGTTACAAACAAAGCTCTGAATCGTCTATGCGTTGTTGTTTTTGTTCGACTGTGAGCAAACGCGGCACCCACTTTGAACACAGCTTTCTCATTAACAAATGTTTATACAAAGTGGTGAATACACTGCTTTCTGTTATGTTTACCTCCTCTGTTCACTCACGTACCTTCAATTTACGATCAAGAGGTTTGTTGATTGTGTGTGTGTGTGTGTGTGTGTGTGTGTGTGTGTGTGTGTTTTCGGGGATAGCTACCAATTCTGGTCGACCTGAGCGTTCAGCATCATTTGTGTCTGTACAACCACGTTTAAAGTTAGCATACCACCTCTTAACCGTTATTTCCGACGGAGCAGAATCTGAATAAAATTTATGAAGCCATTGCTTTGCTTGAACTGTATATTTCTCATCAGAAAGCAATGCTTCATCAACACAGAAATTCAGTTTTTTCCATTGTTTTGAAAATTTGCAACAGTAGCTTCACTTAAATAACTGTAATTTGTAAACTAATAATATGATTGGGTCCAAATATGGTGGCGTGCCATTTGAAGGTTAATACTTTGTAAACATCATATAGATTTTTATTAATAGCGCCATCTACATAACAGGTCTGGGACATATTGAGTGATGTGTTACTTTAACTAAAGAGATAATACTCACTGATAATCCACGCTGAAACACACCAAGGTAAATTATCTGAAAATTACCAAATTAACATATACATTTGTCACCCCATTCACGAAGATGCTTATGAAGTTATTCATTTTGATTTCCTTGTTAAGCAATGGCCTTGAAAAATATCAAGAACATTTTACGTACCAAAGATATATAAAGCATAAATAAACTAATCTTTACTCGAAAATTATACAAAATACATTTAAAGTTTAATCATTGGAGTAACAGCTGCAAGATCCAATACAAAGACCATGTCAAACAACAAGGAAAAATGTAAGCTGAAAGAAATTAAAAATATATCCGTAATTCATGCAAGTCACGCTCCAAAGTAAAACATTCAGTATCCGATTTTATTAATTAAGAAATATTTACTAATAATGTCTTCACAAATCTAAGTAAAAAATCTATTTAGAAAGCATATTGTAAGAAAAAATTGTTGAGCAGATTACAAAAAACATGCCAATGAAGATCTGTTTTCCGCAGTGACATGAATCAAATAGCTTAAAATGAATTATTGTGTGAACTTGTTTTAATTTACATAAATTCCAGTTCAGAAAATATACTTTCCTTTTACATGCGTAAATTTTCTTGAGGGTGTAAGCGATCATGGATATTCATAAATGCCTGTAATTTTTATTGCTGAGCAAAAGTTAAATTTTGCTATCTCTGTGTATGCCAACTCCGCTAGCATTCATGATTGTCCCGCTTATTTTGTATAATTTATTTGCCCCATACTCAGAAAAATACTATTTTAGGAATAATTCGAATGTTTTCAGTTGGCATCTTTCAAAATTTAATAACATTTTTAGATTCGGCATCTTTTTATAAATTATATACCAAATTTTAATTTTCTGGCGTAATTGTATAACTTTCTTTTAGTTTGATCAGAAATATGCTATGTTCGATTTTTCAAGTGTTTTCCATTACCGAATATGGCGTCTTTTATGACCGACATATCAATTTTTTATTTTTCTGCATATTTATAGATATTTAATTATTAAATCATCAGAAATATCCTATCTTCTAATTTTTAAAATATTTTCCATTCGCATCCTGTACAATTCAAAACTTTTTGGATTTGGTTCCATTTTTAGAAAAATATTTTGAATCTTCATTTTTCTGCAAATTTTGCTTAATTTCTTTTCTCCTACATCAGAAATATGATGTTATCTTTCAATGTTTTCTGTTTTCACCTTCTACATTTCTAATAACATTTTCGTATTTTTATAAATGATATAAGCTTTTAAAAAGGCCCTATATACGAAATTTTACTGTAGCCTGGTATTGAAGTCACAAACTCTTTGGGTCAAATCATCAGAATTAACCAACGTCTTGATCCAGCCACTTGTCCTTAAAGACAAGAACATCTGACATTTTGGGACTTATAAACCTAATGTCCAGAACCATTTTTTACCAGGGTTTATATTGCAATTTTTTGATGTTAATGGTTTTCTCTAGTATTTTTTACTGGAACTCATTTTTGACACATGATTTTTTTTTCTGGTACTCCGTATTACTGTTTCCCATATTGTGTTCATCTCTATGCTTGGTTGGCTTAGGAAATTTTTGAAGTCTAGAATATGTGCTGATTCCTTTTCCAGTAGCATTCTTTATCTATTATTTCAACTTCATCCGATTGGCGGCGGTGATTATCTTTCTCCCTCCATATATGGTCAGCTACGTCTAATTTTTTATCTCCCCTTGTGTTACGGTCTTGTGATATTCTTGCGATGTTCTTTTAGTCTTACCTTAAGGGACGACCTGTCTCTGTATTATATTTACTTCTGCAACTACGTGGAAAAGCGTATGCACAGTCCTTAGTAATGTCTTCCTCTGTTGAGGTCCTTACAAGGGAGAGGTACCGGCGCAGTGTTGAAACATTTCCGAAGATCGTCCTGATGTTATATGGACAACTTGAGTTTTTGTATTTTCTCCGATATCCCCTTCATATAAAGTAGACAGACCGAGGCTGTTTTCTGAGAGATGTTATCCTCATGCACACTCCCTTTTAAGTATGTTGGAGTTCTCCTGTACCCTGGATAATTGTTTCGTTGTAGGGTACTGCTTACACTGATTGTTTCCTGTTCGTATGACTGTTGATCGCCGCTTATTACTTTTGCTCGATTTTGAAGGCAGCGGATGATTCTAGTGGGAGTTGAAGTTAAGGTATTGTCCGGTGAAGATTGGCTTGCAGTATACGGATGTCTTGAACACCACGTCTTTTCAAGTTATTAGCACATCTAAGAATGCCAGTTTGTTGCCACTCTCTTTTTCCATAGTGAACTGTATGAATAGTCTTATTGAGTTCACATGTTCGAGTAGCGCCTAGACCTCCTCCTGGTATGGCCAGAGTATGAAGGTGTCATCAACGTATCTCAGACATATAGTTGGCTATAGAACTGTGGATGAGGACAATAGTTCGAATAATGTAAATACTGCCAATGTATTAAATCTTCATTTTTCTGCAAATATCATTTCTCCATCATCAGACATATTATATTATCGAAATCTTCAAATGTCCACTCTTTGCATCGACAACATTTGTAATATCATTTTTGGATTTTACTTTTTAATATCGATATATTAATTTTTCATTTTTCTGCAAATTTTACCCATTATTTTCTCTCTTTTATCAGATATATGCTATTATCATTTTTTTTTCAAATGGTTTCCTTTTGAATATTCTACATTTCTAATAACAATTTAGAATTTGATAACATTTTATAAGCGATATATGAATGAAATCGTCATTTTCTGCAAGATTCGCATAATTTATTTCCTCATTTAACAAAAATATGCTATTATCGAAAGATTAAAAATGTTTTCCCTTTCTATTTATCATTTTCGGATTTAGAATCTTCTTTTATAGCGGATATTATCAAATGTTCGTTTTACTGTAAATTTGGCAAAATTCTTTCATCAGAAATATTCTCTTAACAAGATTTTCAAATATTTTTTATTTGCATCCTCTACATGTGCGTTATGGTGCAGTGGATATCGGTTTGGAACGAAAAATCGGACAACCGAGTTCGAAATATATTTGAATTCGTTGCATTATCATACACGCCAGTACCCTTAGGACAGGTATTAATCCTACAGCTAAGGGTTAAATAACAGGACAGATTTGGTTCTATAGCCTTGGTTGGCAACCAGTCTACCGGAAAAAGTAATGGTAATCTGCTGTAGGGAAATCTTCTGCTCAGTCAGTCGAGACATGATCACCAAGCGTCTATCACGTATAGCATTTGACTAACTAAAAATATTATTTTCGGATCTTGCGTCTTTTTATAATCGTTATATCAAAACAAATTTTGGGAAATTTACGTAATTTCATTCCTCTTGCATAAGAAATTTCAATTTTTTCACATGATTTCTCTTTTTGTAACCGACATATCAAATCCTATTTTTCCTGCATATTTTATGTAATTTCCGTCATCCATCATTATCAATTTAATATATCGAATTCTTTAAATGCTTTCCATTTGTATCCTCTACAATTTTAATAAATCTTCCGGAGTTTTTGAGTCTTTAAAACCTGTCAAAGAAATAATCAATTTAGTTGAATTTTTTTCTTCTGATTTCCTTACAGCAACACCAAAAATAAAATGTTTTTCCATTGGCATCCTTTACATTTCTTATATTTTCGGCTTTGGTGTCTTTTTATGAATGAAATATCAAATCTTTTTATGAATGACATATCAAATCTTTTTATGAATGACATATCAAATCTTTTTATGAATGACATATCAAATCTTAATTTTTCTGTATTTTTTGCTTAATTTACTATCTCCATTATCAAAAATATGCTATTTTCGACTTTATCAAATGATTAGCCATTTGCATCCTGTACAGTACGAATAACACTTTTGGATTTGTTATATTTTAATAAGCGATATATCATATTTTCGTTTTTCATCTTTTATATTATTTCCTTGCTTTAATAAAATTTAAACAGGTAAGATAAAGATACGCTCCTTATTTTTTTCTTTTACTTTACTCTATCCTATGTATATTTGTATTTATGTATGAGTATATATATTATATATATATATATATATATATATCCTATGTATATTTGTATTTATGTATGAGTATATATATTATATATATATATCTATCTATCCTATGTATATTTGTATTTATGTATGAGTATATATATATTATATATATATATATCTATCCTATGTATATTTGTATTTATGTATGAGTATATATATTATATATATATATATATATATCCTATGTATATTTGTATTTATGTATGAGTATATATATTATATATATATATATATCTATCCTATGTATATTTGTATTTATGTATGAGTATATATATTATATATATATATATATATCTATCCTATGTATATTTGTATTTATGTATGGGTATATATATTATATATATATATATATATATCTATCCTATGTATATTTGTATTTATGTATGAGTATATACATTATATATTTATATCTATCTATCCTATGTATATTTGTATTTATGTATGAGTATATATATATATATATATATATATATATATATATATATATATCCTATGTATATTTGTATTTATGTATGAGTATATATATTATATATATATATATATATATCCTATGTATATTTGTATTTATGTATGAGTATATATATTATATATATATATATCTATCCTATGTATATTTGTATTTATGTATGAGTATATATATTATATATATATATATATCTATGCTATGTATATTTGTATTTATGTATGAGTATATATATTATATATATATATATATATATATATATATATCCTATGTATATTTGTATTTATGTATGAGTATATATATTATATATATATATCTATCTATCCTATGTATATTTGTATTTATGTATGAGTATATATATTATATATATATATATCTATCTATCCTATGTATATTTGTATTTATGTATGAGTATATATATTATATATATATATCTATCTATCCTATGTATATTTGTATTTATGTATGAGTATATATATATATATATATATATATATATATATATCCTATGTATATTTGTATTTATGTATGTGTATATATATTATATATATATATCTATCTATCCTATGTATATTTGTATTTATGTATGAGTATATATATTACATATATATATCTATATATCATATGTATATTTGTATTTATGCATGAGTATATATATTATATATATATATCTATCATATGTATATTTGTATTTATGTATGTGTATATATATTATATATATATATCTATCTATCATATGTATATTTGTATTTATGTATGAGTATATATATTATATATATATATATATATCTATCATATGTATATTTGTATTTATGTATGAGTATATATATATATATATATATATATATATCTATCCTATGTATATTTGTATTTATGTATGAGTATATATATTATATATATATATATCTATCCTATGTATATTTGTATTTATGTATGAGTATATATATTATATATATATATCTATCTATCCTATGTATATTTGTATTTATGTATGAGTATATATATTATATATATATATATATATATATCCTATGTATATTTGTATTTATGTATGAGTATATATATTATATATATATATATATCTATCTATCCTATGTATATTTGTATTTATGTATGAGTATATACATTATATATTTATATCTATCTATCCTATGTATATTTGTATTTATGTATGAGTATATATATTATATATATATATATATATATCCTATGTATATTTGTATTTATGTATAAGTATATATATTATATGTATATATATATCTATCCTATGTATATTTGTATTTATGTATGAGTATATATATTATATATATATATCTATCTATCCTATGTATATTTGTATTTATGTATGAGTATATATATTATATATATATATCTATCTATCATATGTATATTTGTATTTATGTATGAGTATATATATTATATATATATATCTATCTATCCTATGTATATTTGTTTTTATGTATGAGTATATATATTATATATATATATCTATATATCATATGTATATTTGTATTTATGTATGAGTATATATATTATATATATATATATCTATTATATGTATATTTGTATTTATGTATGAGTATATATATTATATATATATATCTATCTATCATATGTATATTTGTATTTATGTATGAGTATATATATTATATATATAATTAGTGGTAAGAAAACTTTACTTGGTAAAAATCTAAGAAGTAGAGCTTAATAATATAATATTAAAAATTACAAAATATTGAAAATAATCCACATAAAAACCTCAATGTATTTAATTACAGAGTAAATATTTATTAAACAATAAATTTCGAATCACCTTATACGGGGAATAGTTTATTTCAGCAAACAAAGATGTCAGTCGTCTGAATTGTCAACCGGGTGTGGACTGAGTTCGTGTCGGAAGTACAAATTTCGGTCAGATAAAAAACACGAGACCAGGATCAGGGGAGGGTGGAAGGATTTTGTCTTAAAAAGGAGTTATAAAAAAAAAACACGAAATTTAACGCCATGATATTAAATTTGGGCTATATGAAGAATTAAAAATTTATATAAATTTAAAAGAGGAATAAAAAAAAAGTGTGATTCAGAATAACATTGAAACATAGATAAAAAGGAGCATTGGATAGTGAGTTTGGGAATCATAAAGAGGGGAGAGTATATCTAAACTTATTTATAAATGGAACTTTGCCTGTGTGTGTGTGTCTGTGTGTGTGTTCGTTACCTATAGACTCCAAAACAGCTGAACTGATTTTCTTGAAAATTTACACAGTTGTACTATAAACGTCTGCGAGTGTTCTTAGCTAGGTTTTGTGTCGAGGTACCCCGGAAAAATATCGAAAATTGATAATCGAAAAAATCGGGTTATAGAAGGATTGGTCCGATTTTAATCAAATTTGATACACTCATAGACAAAGACATAAGAAACGATATTCAGAAGTTTCAAGCTGGCAGCTCTTACAATAGTGCAGAAAATCGATTACGTACATAAATATAAAAGGCATGATGTTTGCGTATGTGTCTGTTAATCTGCCTGTATGTCTGTATTTTTCCAGCTCTTTTATTTTAGTTTTTGCTTCGGGTTTGGCTCTAAGTGGGTATAATTGTAGTTCTTAGTCTCAGCCATGATTCCATTTACTCAGAAGATTTATTTAGCCTTCAAAATTCAGTTTACGACGAAAAACACTTATTTGATATCGATACCAGGAAATCAAAATTTGACATCCATCCATTCATTTTTCTTTCAGTCTACGGTTTCGCTTTAACTGGAAACAACTATTGATTTTTAGTCTTTCGTACCAACGTCGAAAGAGTCTGAGCTCCAGGACCATGGATTAGTTTTAAAGCTCTCATTACACCCGAGCAACGCCGGGCTATACTGCTAGTAAATTCTTAACGGTAAGTGTATAGATGCTATAAGGGGAGTGAATATAAGAAAATATTGTAGATAATTGAGTTAAAGCTATATTATGGAAATCTGAATTTGTTTTTATGCTAACAATTCATTCATTTTTGTGACTCGCTCCTTGGCATTGATTATTGTATTTTATTATTCCAATTTTATCTTCTGAACATAAGTTTATCTCTAAGACTATTAGAAGTATGGGTGGAACCTATAATCTGTCTGTGGGCATAATCCTTTCTCCTTCAATTCCCAAAGTTTTCCGGCAAGAGCTGTCTAGTGTTTGGACATAATAACACTTCTTTGAAGAGAAGTATTACATGCCACCTGTCCAACCAAAGTGCAATAAAAAATGTAAAAGAACCCTTTAAGAACGTTTTAATCGAAAATAGAAAAATATTACTTAAATCTTAATATTAAAAGCATCTCGCTGGAACAGAGGCACTGTATAATAAACAATTTTCTCCTACCATCAACCTTACATTATTTAACAGTAGAAATAGTGTTTTGAAATTTTTTAAATAGAAAGACGCTCGCGTTATTTCCTGTCAGCTTTTAAAGAAATAGTATGCAAATATTTTACTTGTATACATTTGTTTAAATATATATATATATATATATATATATATATATATATATATGTATAGGTATGTATATATATATATATATATATATATATATATATATAGAGAGAGAGAGAGAGAGATTATCATTTATAACCTCTTTAGATGCTGTGTTGAGTTTCCTATACATACATAGATACATACATACATACATCGTTTATTTTAAAAATCGAATCGTTTATCTTACAAAAATCAGTGAACCAATTCACCTTGCAACACATTTAACAACTTATTCATTCTAAAATGTTAACTTCAGAGCGAAACGTTAGGTTGCGAAGGTGTAATGAGTCATTTTTCTGAAGATTAGTGTCAGCCATGCTGATAAAATCAAAATTATTCTCTCAGAATATCATAAAAAGAAACTAAACAGAATGGTTACAATAATACAAAGTTAATTTATTCCTTATAAATTTGCGTGCGCTGTATGAAGATAGAACTCGCAATACATATAAGATAAGTTGCATATTTTGCTACAACAAAGCGCCTTTATTTGTAATATAATTAGTAGAAATCAATGCTGAAATCACCAAGATCAAACCTTGCTGTTTATATATATATATATATATATATATATATATATATATATATGTGTGTGTGTGTGAGTGGGCTCGTGTTGTTAAATAGTATTTATGTATGCATATATATATGATCTCATTACGATTAAGCTTTCTAGAGAAGAAAATTTTTAAAAAAAGTTTCCACTTCTGCGATATAGAACACTTCAGAAATTAATTGAGTTCTTTCGGTGACTGGCGTGTGTATACACTGCTGATATACAACACGTTATAATTTCCTTCCTTCCTTTGATGCTATGCACCTATGGCTTAGTGGGCGGCGACTCCGACTGAGACCAAATCGGTCGAGTTTTGATCCCGGCCAGAAGCAAGTGTATATGTCTGGCCCCAGAAGTAATGGAAGTTTCACATTAACTTTTAAAAAGTGCTCAATACAATATAGAGCATAAATATGTGGTATTTATTATTACGATAATAATAAAAAATAATTATTAGTAGTAAAAATAAAATAAATTAATTTTTAATTAATTATTATGTAACTTTTTATATATATTTTGAATAAAATTAATAATTGTAATATATATTACTAATAAATTAATTATTATTAATGCAATATGTATTATTATGATAATAATAATTGCTATTATTGTTATAATATTAATAATTACCATATATTTATATATATATATATATATATATATGATTGTTGTCTATTTGGGTAATTATTTTAGACACTAATCTCTCTAATAGTTGTTTTGTTAAAGAAGACTGACAAAGGACTGTAAGTAAGATTTTTTCTTATGTTCGTGAAAGTGTTTCCTTTCCTGCACACAAAATGTGTAAAGATTGTCCCAAATTTCTGCATGTTCAATCGAATTTGGCTATTCTTTTACCCATGATCAAGAACGATTTTTATTTATTTTTCTTAAAGGGATGTGCGTTTTTAATCATGTATTTGAAGCTATATGAATATTTACATTCTTTGATTCCAGAAAAGAAAACACTTGTAAGAACAAAATAAAAATAAAATGCATGTTCAAATCGCCAGGCCTTGCTAGTCAGCTTTATTCAAACTTGTGTCTGTATGTGTGTATGGAAATCTGTTTATTGTCGCTAATATACTTGCATGTTTTAAAACTTTGCCAATAATTAGTACTTTTGAGCCAAGCTGAAGCGAAACCTTTCGAATGCTGATTTTAAAGCAGGCCCATTCTTTTCACAGTTCAGTCATTCTCCTTGCATTTGACACTATGCCAACTAAATAAATATCTATGTAAAAGCAAATCAAAATCGTATATGATGTGTGCAGATGTCCCAAAAGGTATTTGAAAAATAAAAGTTAAAGATAATTACCATTATGGGGCAGTGACCCCGTTTATTGAAATACAAGCTTCCAGTATTCATTGGCAGAAGATATTAGGAAACATTAATCAGTTCATATGAAACCTTGAATAATACAAAGAGACGGGAACAGGAATCTTAACGTGAGAAAGAACGGAAATGAAAATGGGAAGGCAATGTTGCTTGGTGTTAGTGTTAATGAACTTTGCATTATAATAGCCGTGTATTGTACCGTTGGCTACATCTTTGTGAAGCCGGTATTCTTCAAAGCTCATTGATGAAATAAATGAAGAACAAATGAGTAAAGAAAGGAATGAGAGACTGAAATATGCAACTTGTTGCCCAGAGGCTTAAAAGAGATATACATGAGAAAGACAGTCAACGTGATATTTAGTTGGTCAAAAGTTGAACCTGGTGATTTAAGCTTTGATCTCTACTGATTAGGTAACGAAGAAACGATTTTGATAGATTGAGCAATTATACAAGGTGGTTCAAAAAGAGGTGGACAGTAAATGATAACATTTATTTTGAGATTACATATAAAATTGTATTTACTAATGCAGTTATTATGTTGACAATTAAATTTTATTGTGTAGAATAATATGTATACCATAGTTATAATGAACACCAATGTAAACTATTCTACCTGCTGTCCAACTACTTTTAGACCACCCTATATATTAATCCCCCTAAAAGTGATTGTTACTTTTACTTAGATAAGCAGTTTTCATTTCAACGAGTCACTGCAGACTGTATAATTTTCCATTTTGAAATAGGAGTGGATTTAATTGTTTTTTAAATTAATAAAAAAATTTAAATGAGCGTAGTATGATCACGAACTTCACCCAAAATTCCGAACATGCAACAAAATTAAATAACTATATGCACAGAGGCTTGACTGTAGTGCAAAGGGTGGCTTATTTTCTGGTGGTTTTTAGCGATTTCTATCCACATAGGCTGAACAAGAATTTGTAACCAATAATTTAAGTTAGTACTATAGTAATCATTTTGCTTAAATCTTTTATGATCATTCGATTGAATCAATTGCTAGGTCTACTGCTAGGAATTTCGGCACACTGTGTCATGCTAGACAATTTTTCTCAACAGAACCTATTTTACATATTTATAAGTCTTTGAATGTTGCTGCCAAATCTAGTCTCGAGCTTCTACTAAGTATCTAAAGATCTTGATAAAATCGAAAGAAGAATCTGTAATGCTAGTGGTCCTGACCTGGCAGCTCGGCTTCAATCACTTTAACACCGCCATAACGAAGCTTCTCTATGCCTTTTCAATAAATATTTTCATGGTAACTGTTCTGATAACTTTTGCGCTATGGTACATAGACTTCATTAATCTAAGCGCAGTACTAGATTGGCTGCAAGGTCCCATCATTTCTCAGTTAAATTTGTTAGATGTAAACGCAAGTTTTATGCTGACAGTTTCTCTCGCACTTCTCACTTGTAGAACTCGCTTTTGGCTTTCAAATCAACTTTGATCTTTAAAAGTGTTAATGCAAATTCAATCGTCATCGCCTGTCTTCTTCAATCCAGTTTTTTCTCCTTAACATTTTCTTCTCCAATACCTTCACACTTCACACTCAGTAACTCAACTTGCATTTTATTGTCATTATTACTTTGCATAGGATAAAATGATTAAAAGAAAATTGATATACAATTTATTCAATGGTATAAATAAAACAAGTTTAAATCAGACTGAATAATGAAACTTGTGAGAAAATGAAATATTTTTAATATTGATAGATAGAAAGTGTCTCCAGATCCATTAATTATATATTTAATTTCTCATATGGCTCGAACTGAAGTTTGGGTCAGTACGGTTGTTGTTCTGTAGATGGCTGCACTGGTTGAGTTAGTCTTCATAGTAATTTTCAAGCCAATACAATATCGGCTTTCTTACTGAACGTCAAATAAACAATCTTTTCACAAAGAGAAAGGTTTCTGTGTAGCAATGAATAGCGCAATGCATATGGTCTGTATTTGATATTTTAACTTTCCCCAGGAGGGAACTTTTGCCGACTACTTTTCCGCAAAAGTGGAAGTGCGTGAACGGACCCCCCACCACCACCACCAGCCCAAACTTATGTAGACTATATGGTCCTAGCATGGGAAAAATGTTTTCGTAGTAAGAAACTCTATACCACGGAATAGTGTGTCCCCGCTAATTGCTGATTCGTCAGTTCACGGACAAAAAAAAACAAGGTACAGTCACACCATTATTTCCTTCTTTCTTGCGAGTTGTTATCTTTAACTGACCTTTTCAGATATATCGTATTTCAGAAATACAATGTATTTCCAACAACAATATTTACTTGCTTATTAGTCAAGTGTTTTCTTCTTGTTCTTAATGCTCAACCTTAAGTTATTTTCGTTTTTTTCTAAACCCATAATGTTACGTGATAGATTAATGTTTTAGCGATAGTAAAGAAAGATAATCGTAGTTAGATGTCTTTTTGTGAATTTGAAAATACATACATATATATATATATATATATATATATATATATATATATAATTGCAGAATAAAAAAAGAGTGTCCTATGGGTGGAGAGTATATGACAGAAGGGGTAGCATATCAAGCCATGATATACCCAAAAGAAAATACAAACTTGAAAAATACTACACTGGTATTTCTGCAGGTGCTTGGAAGCAACGGTTGTACAATCACTCACACTCCTTTTCCAACTCTGAACTAAGAAACCAGACAGCTCTATTAAAATATTTCTGGTCATTGAAAGACAATAATGTAACCCCCATAATTAATGGAATATCATTACAAAATCCAACACACACATCAACTTCAAAGATTGCTGTCACGTATGCCTGGATGACTATTGTAAAACACAAAAAACAATCGGATCTGCTGAATCTGAGGAGGGAACTAATTTTTAAATGTCGACACAGGAGCCAGTTTAAACTATTTTAAACTTTTAGCCCCTCATTCATTCCTCTGAAAACTTTACACACATCACATTATTCTACGGAATATATATTGTTTAACTGTAACCATTGTTATATATGTCGAGGTTTTTATATGTCTATGGTATTGCTTACATATTTGTTTTGGCTGGTGTTTGAGTATATATATATATATATATATATATGTGTGTGTGTGTGTGTGTGTGTGTGTGTGCATATATGTTTCTGTGTACATGTACATATATGGGTACACATATACATGTTTATGCAGGTATGTGTGTACTCATACACACACACACACGCACACACACATATATATATATATGTGTGTGTGTGTGTGTGTGTTCGTATGTGTGTATATGCATATATGTATCTGTGTACGTGTACATATATGGGTACACATATACATGTTTATGCAGGTATGTGTGTACTCATTTACGTCTGTGTGTGAGTTGTATGTGTACATATATATGTTTTTTACAGTACTAAAGTTATACGGTATTATAACTACTGTTAACGGACAAAATTACCTACATTATGATATTATTATTATTATTGTATTGTTAACCAAATAATTAGTATAATTTTGATTATAAAACGAATCGATTAACTGTTATATCTTAATTGTTTAATTTTCTTAGGTTTTTTAAATATACCAATTTCTTATCCTTTGACTAGTAATATGTAAATTTATTTTTAAACTAAATAATTAAGTTTAAACAACTAAATTTAAATAGAATAATTAGGCTTACTTTTAAATTAAACTTTTTTAATTTTTTTTAATTTTTTTAATTTTATATTGTATTATATTCGTAAAATTTTGTTTATATAGTGGTGTGAGTATTTTGTGATCACAACAGATTAACTATTACCTCTTAAATATATTTTAAAATTTTGTAAACTCCAATTTCTTATCCTTTCACCGTTAATTTATAATTTTTTTTTTGTTCAGTTTCTCCTATCAATTTTTATTTCTATTTTAAATTTATTCCTCTCTTCTTTCTTCTTCTTCCCTTTTCGTTTACGCTTTAGGATACTCTCTCACTCTCTCTCTCTCTTTCTTTCTCTCTCTCTCTCTCTCTCTCTCTCTCTCTCTCTCTCTCTCTCTCTGTTTAAAATCTACGGGCTGCAATCTAACTGTCAGGTTGACATCCACCGATACGCGTGTCCTCTGATTATATGTTGCGTATATATATGCTTATGTATGAATATGTGTGTGTGTTCGCCGAACTGATGTATTTTTTCTTAATTTTTTTCTTTTAAGGGAGCGACCATTATTTTTATTCGTTGTTTTTTTTTTAGGTCTTTGTGAATCCCATTCGCGTAAAATCCTTTGTACAATAAAGACGGAAGCTGATGATGGCTCACCTGAAATAGGCCTATAGTTCCGATTTAAATAATGTGTCTGTCTTAATTTTTCTTATATAATCCCTTTTTTGTAAAACAGTAGGGGTTATTCACAAAGTAGAGGTACATGATACAGATAGACAAAGAAAATCATATGTGAGGTCTGAATTTTTAAAAACTGATGGAACAATCATAAATCTACATTTCAGCTGGTAAACCTTAAAAATTATACCAAAATGGATAGCCACGTGTAGAAATTAAAACAAAAATCATTATATATATATATATATATATATAGATATAAATGTGTGTGTGTGTGCGCGTGTGTGTGTGTGTGTGTGTGTGTGTGTGTGTGTGTGTGTGTGTGTGTGTGTCCTGTCACACTCAAATGTTTGGAATATTTTCTTTTTTTAAATTTTATGTCTTATTGTTTGATACACAATAGTAGATACAACATTATATATCTTTCCGGTATTTTAAATGGCATATCGCTATAAATATTTTACAGTAATGTTTTATGGCACAGGCCCACTAGATAAAATTACATTGACCATAGAAATCGGTGAATATTCCACGAATTTCCTGTTTAAATTTTCTGATGAATCTTAATTCTTAAGTCTTGTGCTGATGATTGAAGAAGATGACGGCAAGTTCTACGACAAAACAATAGCCGTAGATGTTTGGAAAAATGAAAAGATTTGAAATTGATTTTTTTCTTTCATATTCTCATCGAAATTAAATAAGAATTGTCTGTTCGCCAGTTTCTACGCGATCAAAACGGAAGAGTCCATTATTTATTTGGTATTCTCAGGAGTCCGTAAACATTTTTTTTATTTTCCCTTATTTATTCATTTTCTTCGTCTTAGGAACATCTTTCTCAATAATAACTTTAAAATAATTCAGCAAGCGATTCTGATTTATCTAATTTATGGTAACTGGATATTTGACGATTGCCTTACTCCGTTTAGGTCATTCGATATTGTGCGTCTGAAAGATAACGTGTTTATCGCTGTCGACATCACTTGAAAGTGTAGTATCTGTTCTTATCAGTTTAATCTGTTTCTCTCTCCCCACTTCTATCTTCCCATTCTTTTTCGTCTTACTCTTATTTTCTCACTGAAACCAAACAATGTATTTTCCCTTTCTTTAAACACAGAATATTCCAGTATTTATTATATGTTGGTTGGCCGTTAGTCGTGCTAACTAATGAAGGACAATTGTAATAGGTTGATGATACATGTATCTGTAACAGACTTAATATGCTTAGTGTCACAGATGCTTATATCGAGCTTTGCATATCACAAGTCCTTCTGTTACTGATCTCTAAATAACAATAATAATAATGTTTATCAAAATGGTCTTATATATTATTTCAACTAATTATTGGTTTCGATACTTACTGGTCAAACATATGACCTTATGTCAACCCGAAACCTGGCTTATTAAGTAATTATAATCCTTCTACGAAAATAGACAACATCTTTCCCCTTCTAAATATCACGCGCGTCTTTGATGGCTCATAAAATGAATGAACAAAAATATGCATTTTGCAATTGTATATTCATTTGGATTCAGAAATACAAGTGCATGCAGATTCTTCCGATGTCCATGACTCAAATGAGGTGCATACAAACAGTCGCGTGGAACAGTTGTTCATTACCAAAATGAGGCTTTTGCAGAAGAAAATGAAAGAAACAAAAATGCTTATATAAATAAGATTTCCGAACAATGGGTCCGTTGAGAGTGTAATTCATAACAGAAAACTGGCCATTTCAATTATAAAAAGGAAAAAATGAACAGCAATGAAAAATATAATGTGAATAGAAAAGTAAAGAAATAAAGGAAAATACAGTCTCGGTGTAATTTTTGATACATCATGAAAGAGTTTGACGAAGAAATTCATTGTGGACAGAAATGAATGGGAGTCAAGGAATAAAAGCACATAGATCATGGATAGTTATGAGAGTCGAGATTATTACAGAAATGGACATTAGCAAATGTTTTAAATGACATGGCAGAACGCTGGGGTGAAAGTGTAAGGGAGGTTAGAGCATGCTTCCAGCCACTAGCAAGCAGATAAGATAAATAAGACTTTGCCATTGTTAATACTGATGGTGATAACTATTGGGGAAATATTTCAAAATTACTTAAAAAAGACGATAATTGAAATTGTGCGTCGGAAAAATGTGGTGTATATCGTGGTCGATATCACGTCAAATTGTAGTATCTGTTCTTACCAACTTAATGTGATTCTCTCCCACTATTTCTATCTTCCCTTCTTTCTTTGGTCTACAGTTTGAGTTTGAGTTTTGTTTAACGGCATATCAATCTCTGTGGGTTATTTAATGTCAAAAGTTTTTAGGTATTTTTTTAATGTTTGGTTATAGTGAGGCGGTTGGTTTAGGCAGATTTTGATGACAATTTTTTTCTTATTTTACAAAACTGAAGATGTCTTTTAGTTTTATATTAAAAAATGTATGACGCAAAATATTTTTTTCTTCAAAAATATATTATAGTAATAGTTTTTTTCCTTCAAAAATGTATTATGGCAATAGTTTTTTTTTTTTCCTTCAAATATGTGTTATGGTAATATTTATTTTTCTATAAATGTCTATATATATATAAAGTATATTTTTATACTTTCATAGTGTTTTGACCCCATCTAAAACTATACGCACGTAGTTCTGGGAATGCCATTTGTTATAAAAAAAAAGCGGAAATTATTCAAGGTTATAATATATTGCTATAACATTCTAAGGAGTGCAATAGATAAATTGACGCCCTTTTAATTAATTGTTTTTATTTTGTAACTATACAGTATAGCAGTGTAAGCTGGCCAGAATTTGCAGAAAAAAACACTGTGACGCAATTTACGGATATTTTAGTGCGTTCGAGAGTCAATCTGATGACAGTTTAGAGGATTCAGAAAGAGTTGGATGAGTCTAATGGGGATTACGAAGATACGACAACTCGGAAAACTCACTCTGGTCGTTGTGATAAGAAAAGAACGACAAAAGTTGTTGATGAGGGCCTCAGATTCAACGTAGAGGTTTACATCCGGATACCTACCTGTATGTATCGTGTCTCTTCAGGACGTAGCTGATCATGACTCGCCACAACATTATATGATTTCTTTTCTATATTTATCTTTTTAATATCGCTTTTATTTCCTATTCTGCTATTTATTTACAAAAATCTTTTCGTTGGTTCTTCGATGTTTCCTCTGTCAATCTTAAATATCCTGTGAGTGGCAAATTCTCCCACCCTTTTTTTCTTGTGTTTTCCAGAATTTCTTTCCGATTCTCGGTATAAGCGTATTTTTTTTTTATGTTTCTTAAAATTTCCAAGTGTCTGTCCATGTTGTTCTCAACATCCTTGTGTTGAACCACATATCTGTGGTCTTAAGCTTCCTATATATCTATGGGAAAATTGTTTAGCATTCATTGCCATATAGGAAGATTAATATTACGAATGGGTTCCGCACTCTTTTCTTTCTTTCTAAAAATAAATTTCCTGTTTTTTAATAGTTCATTTTTGAAGACATCTTTTTACAATTCCAATGTAGCTTTGGATTTGAGTGTCACATTTTCCATCATCTATTTAAACACTTGCCATATATTCGATCTACTGTACTTGTTTGATTCTGTCAAATGCTTTCGACTGTTTCTCTTGCTGACAACGATAGATTCTGTCTTTTAACAGTAGTCGGTTAGTAGCTTTTTTCGCCGTTGCAATACCTCAATATAAAAACGTGTTCCGTTAAATACAAAAATAATTAATAATGCGTGAGACTGAGCAGTTAAGAGTATTTCAAACTTTCATCAGCCACAAAGATGCCAAAATAGGAATAGGAGTTCATATTTTATAAAGATAGACAACTAAATGAGTTAAATTACTTTTTTAAGGTTAAGATTTTGGGCTGTTTGAAGAGGTGTATTTAGACGAGAAGGAATGGGTTTCAATATAAGATTTTAAAACTTTTTATTTAAGTTTATTTGATTAAACCTTTTAGGTAGAAGTGAGCGCTTCACACAGCCCAAAATTTTAACCTTACAAAAGTAATTTAACTCATTTAGTTGTCTATCTTTATAAAATATTAACTCATATTCCTCCCCTTCCTAAAAAACACCGTTTCAACACCCTGTAACTCCACGACTACCAGCTCTGTCCTTTTCTTTGTGACCGTTGTTAACCTAAAACCCCTCCACACACTACCCCAGGGCCTTCGCCATTTGGAAAAAACAATGTCGCTGACGTGACGTAGAATCTCTGTTAGAGATCCTATGTCGAAATGTACATCCGACACCTTTGAATTTTGAAAATTTTCTCTAATTTATATATATATATATATATATATATATATATATATATATATATATATGCAGGTTTCATTAAACATGACAGAAAATTAATTATGGTTTAGATTTTATATAAATTTTCATGTAATCTTTTGATTTTTTTCTTTTTAGAACATAAATTATATAAAAAAAATGTAAGGTGATGTGTGTGTATTATATTCCGAGCACGGTAAGCACGTTGTTGTCGTGTTTGTAGTTGACTTTTCCTTTTTTAATAAAAGTCCTCATTTAAACACTCTCAGAGACATATCAAACTATTTACATACTTATTGATAATACAAATATAATAGTATCATCTCAATGCAAAAAAGCTTAAAAATAATGAAACCATTATTAATAAAAAGAATAAAATAAATAAATGCTTTTGCTATTAAACTTGATTTTCTCAAAAAATTCCAAAGAAGAATTTCTAATGTCATTTGGCATCTTAATGCAGTCACCTTCTGAAAGATGTGATGTGGTTTCCCTCTGTCTTTTCTACAAATATTTTCATGGCAACTGTTTTGATGAGCTTTTTCCCTCGCTGTCGCGTCAACGTGAATTTAAATGCGCAACTTGATTGGAATCTTTGTTCTACCCTATTAATGTTGAAATAGTTAAGTACAACCGCGCTTCTGCTCGAATAGTTTCTTTTCTCGCACTTCTTGCCAGGAAAACTCATTTCTGTTTGTTCCTTTCCTGATACCTACAATCTTAAAAATTTTAAATGCAACGTTAATATATTTTAATATTTTCTATTTTCTTGAATCCCGTTCATCTTTTATTCTTTCTTCAATACCCCCTATACCCAGTCTTATCTTTCACTGTATCCGCAGTGGCACTGGTGGCAATTCCGCATTGCTTGGAGTGAAATGATCGAAAAAAAAAGCCCAACATCCCGGTGAGTATCAAACTCACTTTAAAACGATTCCATTGCTCTATAACAGGCGTATTCTGAGTTTGAAAATGTTGAGGTATTTTTAGCACAATAATTACCATTCCTCTTACTAAACTTATTATTGAAATGACAATTTTTAACATGATTTTTTTTAATGACGGTGTTGGATAGCGGAAATTCACAAGGGATATGGGTGTGGTGAATGCGATGTTGGCAAATGGCGAATGCGAAAATAACGGAACCTTGATGTTCGCAAGAAATGATATCAGAGTAGGTATGTCAATAATGTCGACGGTGCACGTGCATATGTGGGGAGGGGACAAAATATGTATGGCATTGTTTATTTCCAGCCATTGAAGTTAATAGAGAATTAACAATCAGCGCATATATTCCGGGTGTACAGATCTTCCCACCACTCATTTTCATGACCTATCATTTTTTAGCTTGCTTTCACACACACACACACACACACACACACACACACATATATATATATATATATATATATATATATATATATATATATATATATATATATATATATATATATATATATATATTGCGCTTTCTTATTGTGTACTCGTTTATCTTGTCATGCAGATAAAAATCTGCATCATTGACAAAAACATTCGCTAAGGAATTCAAAGATACTGACGTCGAGTCCTGTTTAGGAAATTAAGACTTTATGTGCGAGTTCAAGACCAACCATGATCCCATTTATTTCTGAACTTGTGATAAGCTTACTTACTCTCAAAGTAGTGCAATTAATAGCAACCGTCTTATTTGGTTTAATTTCATGAATATAATAGAGGTTGTCCTCAATTTCAGTCATACGCGTGTTAGGATGAACTTAAAATCGTTGAAGGTTGGTTAGTGCATGTATTTCAAGTGTATCCTAATGAACGAGATTTTTTGCACGATTAGCAAAAATCCTTTCTATTTTCTTCTTATTTCGGTTTATTTTAGGCTATATTTGCTTACTAATGAAATCAAAGTAGTCCGTAGTCAGGTTGTTTTTACAGTTGTACGTCGCGTGGCTTTGAATAATGTAAAACTATATGAAATATATTACTTTGAACGGCGGAGGTAATTGACAGGTTCATCCGGCCATGGGTCAGGTCAACAAAGGACAAGGGTGGCTAACAGATACATCCGGCAGTGGATGATGTCACCAGGGTGCAAAAACAAAAAATAACACAAGCGACAACCGGCTTGAAAGGCGATGGCCGGCAAGGGTATGGTTGACAGATACATCCGGGCATAGATAAAAGCTAACCGGGGGAAAGGGTGATTGACAGATATATCCGGCTGTAGATGGCATCAGCAGAGTAACAACTCGAAAAAAGTGTGTGGTAATTTTGGGGCTATATAAAATCTGAGGTTTTGGGCTGAAGAGACAGAGACTGACTAACAAATCCCGACGGCTCCTTCATGTACGCGACTCTCTAGTGCTGCCCTCCTGCTCCACAAAAGCATCACCGACGAAGAATAAAAATATAAGAATTTTAAGATAGCAAAATTTGCATTTTAAAGATTAGAAATTTTGAATTCTAAAATTTAAAGTAATATATAAAAGTCCTTTTCTATTATCGAGTTTGGATCCATTTCGCCGTTTCTCTGCATCTATCTTCCGTAATAATATCGAGACAGCCATCTTATAACATAATTTACTCTCTCTCTTTTAACACCCATTCGCACGGTTCTTTTTTTATTTTTTTTCCCCTCTTTTGAAGTTAACTTCCGGTGTATGAATTTCTTTTAAGTGACCTTTCGCTGTATGAGTTTTATTCTTGAATTTGTCATAATAATAACGATTTTGTCGCTGACGAAGCGAGGGTTCCTCGTGAAAATGAGCATACGACACATGTGATGTTTGAAGGTTTATTTGAATATTTTTGCGGATGACTTTTTACGCTCTCACATCTTGATTGATAACTATGGAAAAATGGTAGGCTTTGAAAAAACTGTACCTACTTTTGCATCTACGAATCGTGCATTCAGTAATAAATTAGAACACTCTCAACTACTGGCGTGTGTATATTGTACATAACACGCTAAAAGCCTGTTTTTTTTTTACCGAGCGCCCATAGCTCAGAGGTAGAATTGCCGACTGACATCAATTCGGTCGGGTTTTATAAGAAATCGGATGTCTAACTGTACTGATGAGCTGTGATACAGCGAAACAGCTCTGTCTGCGGATGACTATATATATATATAGTGACACGCATAAGTATTGGATATATGTCATTTTCTGTTATAACTCTAGTTTATGTTCGCTATTTTGCCTGATATTATTAATATCTCGTAATGTTGTTTTAGTTGTATGTGGAAGGAAAATTAAAAACTCATGGTTGAATCCATTTTTTTAATAAAGTTCAAAATTACCATATGCAAACGTATTGGATACATCAATTTAATATTTTGTTGCGTAGCCTCTGTTTCGTTTCACTGCTTCCAGTCGCTTTCTATAGTTGACCACAAATTTTCAACACTGATCAACTGTTACTTTACCTCATTCTTCCTTGCATAATTCCTCTATTTGCTTGATATTTTGTGAATTCCGCTTATTAACATTAACCATCAAAGTATTCTACAAATTCCCAATTGGATTCAAGTCAGGAGACTGACTTGGCCAAATGAGACTACTAATACCTTTATTTTCAAACCATTCCTTTGTAAGTTTTGCGGTATGTTTGGGATCATTGTCGTGTTGAAGCACGAAATCCCGACCATGTCGTAAAGAAGTTGCAGATTTCTGAAGGTTCTTCTCTAGAATCTCCCTGTACATGCTACCATTCATTCTACCATGGATAATTTGTAACTCACCAGTGCCCTTGGAGGAAAAGTACCCCCATATCATAATGGAACCACCCCCAAACTTAACTGTGAGGATGGTATTGTGCTTGTTGAAGGCAGTATCATTTTTTCGCCAAACACTTGTCGCTGTGTTCCTTCCGAATAGTTCAAATTTCGTTTCATCCGACCAGTAGATAGAGTGAACTATCGCCCGGTTCCCACTCCTCCCACGTCTATTGAACAGTGTAGAGGCTCATCCCTTGTTCCCTGTTTAAGATGTGGTTTCCGGCTTTCTCTTTTCCAATCTTTTTACTTTTCTTTTTTTTTTTCAATTGGAGTAGATAGACTAAACTATCGCCCGGTTCACACTCCACCCACGTCTATTGAACAAGTGAAGAGGCTCATCCGTTGTTTCCTGTTTATGATGTGGTTTCCGGCTTTCTCTTTTCCAATCTTTTCACTCCTATGTAGCCCCCTGTACATCAGTGGCGTTACCGCCTTGCACGGGGTGATATTATTAAAAAAAAATTACATTTTCCCAAAACTGCATACCTTTCTTTTCATAAGTTTCGACAAACTTTAACTGGTCTTTGACATGTTTGGTTTTCAGTAAAGGCTATTTTATTGGTGATCTTGAATGAAAGCCTGTATGATATAGAGCTCTGCTAATGGTATCCTTACTTAAATTAATTCCTGCACCCCCAAGATCAGTTTTAATTTCAGAACGAGTAATGAAAGTTTTTTTTTTTCACATTTCTGCTGATCCACTTTGAAGTCCTCTAATTTATTTTTCTCGGTCTTCAATTTCTTGGAAGGTTTGCTGTACCACCGCCATACTTCTTATATTTTCTGATGATATTTTCTACTGTACTTAGTGCTAGATTCATTCCTTTGCTAATTTTTGGTAACCTTGTCCTCCTTTCTAATAATTCTTTAGTTTTTGCCATTTTTAATACTTGAATTGCCGAATGCCCATCAAAGAGTCAGATGATTAGTAGCAATATCTAATAAGCAATTGTGTGCTTCTCTGATTGGTCAGAGATAACATTCCAATACTATCGAAAATTTGAATATTTAAAGTTTTAAAATTCAGTTTCGATTGGAAATTTGAAAAATGTGTCATGTATCCAATACTTTTGCATAGGGTAATTTTGAACTTTGATAAAAAAATAAATTCAACCATGAGTTTTTAATTTTCCTTCCACATACAACTAAAACAACTTTACGAGATATTACTTACCAAATATCAGGCAAAATGGCGAACATGAACTAGAGTTATAATAAAAAATAACATGTATCCAATACTTATGCGTGTCACTGCATATATATATGCATCCATCCTGTCACGCTCATTGAAATAGAGACAATTGCAAAGCAGTGTCGGCTCAGTTCATTGTCTTTACTACCACCTATTAAACTTTACTATCAGCAATGAAAGCTCTTGTCTCGTGTTTACTCTTTAGCACTGCCTTATTTTATTTTTGGGTAATAATTACTTTGTTAATTAGTAAAGAATATATATATATATATATATATATATATATATATATATATATAAGTAGTAAAAGATAATGGATTAACCGTCCACAGTTTATTGTGATTTACTTTTTGAAGAGCGCTCGATAGTTAGTAGAGCATTATATTTTCATATATTTATTATAAGTGTTTATAATAAAAACATAGTTTACTGCCAGACAAGGGATGTTGTGTTTTGGTGCCTGCTTATTAGCTCCTCGTCAAGTTTTTAAATGTTTTTTTTTTGTTGTTAGCAATCATTATATAAAGAAATTTCAAAACAACACAATTATTACCATAATCAAACAAGGTGGGTGGAATTCGGAGTGTTTTGTGCCAATCAACCAATAGAAAACACAATCATGATGGATAGGAGGAACGTTAATATTGCGTAATACTTGTCATTTGCTTTTTTATGTAGACGACCTCAGATAAGTGAAGACGTGGACAAGAAACTGTAAAAAAATGATTGGTGTATATTAATACATTATATCGTTAGCAATATTTATATTATCAGCTCTGTGTTCTACCATCTTGCCATCTCTAACCGATTATAAACTAAAACTATAATAATTTACTATGACATGTCCGAATGTTTAAAGGTAGCGTCAATTTCTTTTTTCTATCGCCTTAAATTCTATCCATCTTTAATCCTTTCTTCGACATTCTGTACCCTGTGTTTTCTCTCACTGGAACAACCTGTGCTCGAGTGGCGGTCCTGCAGTACTTGGGGTGAAATCATATATATATATATATATATATATATATAATACTTTAGTTTGTGCTTTACACGCCCCTGTTTAAGTAAAAAGAATCCAGATTCTCGTGGTTAAGTCAAGAAAAAAAAGGATGCAACGTAGTTTTCTCAGGCATTTGTTCTCAAAAGCTTGAGAAAGTTTCTCTGCATTTTCTATTTGGAGCACAAAATCAATATCTATGTATGGAACAATCTTAAAAGTCTTCTAGACCAAAAGGAGTCTCTTCTTACCATTTTTAAGCGTCGGAAGATTTCATCGTTTGGCTACGTCGAAAAGCGTAACAGTCTGTGCATGACTATCATGCAAGGCAATGTTGAAGGTGGACGCAAGCATAAACATCAATGCAAAAGCTGGTCGAACAATATCAAAGGACGACGGACTTGACAATACTGGATCTCCCAAGAGCCACCGATAACAGATCTGTTTAATCTATTTATCTGTTTCATCTGCTCTGAGGTCCCCACAACGATCGAAGTCGGCGAGAGAATAATGATGACATATTTTATTTATACAACAAAAGTTCTTTGTAAAGGACTTTTTTCTAACCATTTTTAATGTCTTTCGAAAAATGTTTAGATATAGATTGTCCAGTGATTGCTTTCGCTTTCTCACGTCATTATTAAAATGTCTGTTCTTTGTGCCGTGTAGGTTTCTTCTTTTTAATTATCGCGTTTCTGTATTTTCACGTAGCTTTACGTGAGGCCGTTTTTATTTTTATTTATGTATTTGTTTATTTTGGTTTTATTGTTTGATTTTTTTATATATGTTAGTAAGTTTGTTACTAAATTTGATATAATTTTATTGATGTTGGGTTGTTTGTTCTTTATGCTTAATGCTTCTAATATTCGTTGTCGTTTTGTACTTTTTACATGATATACCCCCGTTGTGCTTTAGGTGAATTGTCGGATTTGTATACGTATTTAGAGTTATGGAAATCTCATAATAAACACCATTTAAAGTTTTCAGGTATAGATTTAGTTAGTTTTAAATGTTTATTTTTGTAACGTTATTCTAAAGAGAACTTTTCGTAACTCGGTATTAGCGAGTTATAATATTCCGTTATCTGCGCTTAAATTTAACGTACTAAACAAATCCTTCGAATAATACACAATAATAATCTCAGAAAAATTAATTCGAGTAATTCACCCAGAAAAAGATCTCTTCAATGACGCACAAAACCGGAATGATGTACAACGCTGTACACCCACAAGTTTCTGTTTGAGGGCTTTATATAATAAATATTTCTGATCCCAGCAGCACGATTCATTCAACGGTTACGTTTATTGTCTGGAGATCCGTGTTCGAACACACGTATTGATATCGACACTTTCTTTATACATAACAGTTAGACACATGGATAATTTGCATGAATAATATGGGGAATTTCCATGAGACTTGTATGGAATTTAATCAGTTAAAGAAATAAAAACCATGCATGAATCTATGCATGGATCGGTTAATCGATAAACTGATAACGTACGTATCTACCTATCAATTTCTTCGTTTATATAATTACAATTTCTTATTATATATATATATATAATTTGAATAATATATATATATATATATATATATATATATATATATATATATATATATATATATATCTGTTCTCCGACAGGCAATATGGATTCCGCTTTGCCAGGTCCACGGCCGACCTGCTAACAACCGTAACGGAGTACATGCTACAGACCCTTGATGCGTCTGACGAGGCTCGCGCAGTTGCTCTGGACATCTCCAAGGCTTTCGACAGGGTTTGGCACTCTGGCCTCCTATGCAAAGTACGCGGTTATGGTATTACCGGTCGGCTGCTTGACCTAATCCAATATTTCTTAAATAACCGCTTGAAATGAAGGTCGTTCTGAATGGGCGTGCCTCTTCGTCCTACAGCACGAATGCTGGTGTCCCACAGGTGCTCTATCCTGGGCCCGACGCTCTTCCTTATTTTCATCAACAACCTCCCAGATGAGATCAAGTCTCAAGTAGGTATCTACGCAGATGACACTACAATATACTCCCGCACCAGTAAGAAACCTGTCGTGGAGTACAGACATAATCTCGCTGCTGACCTTGAGCGGGATCTACACTCTGTGGTGAACTGGGGCAAGAAGTGGCTTGTCAACTTCAATTCATCTAAGACCAAGCTGCTGTCTGTCAACCATTACAGGCAACCTCTCCTGCCTCACATAAGCATGGACCAAGCGATTCTCCCGGAGAGTAATACACTACGCCTCCTCGGACTTACCCTGTCCTCAGACCTCAAATGGAACCACTATATTGAATCCATAGCAAAATCTACTGCTAAGAAGGTTGGGTCACTATGTCGATCCAGAATGTTTTTTCCACCTGAATCCATCCTGCATATATACAAGTCAATGATCCGTCCGTGCATGGAGTACTGCTGCCATTTATGGTCAGGTGCCCCTGCCGTTCTCCTCAGTGTTCTTGACAGGCTCCAAAGGAGAGTTTGTAATGTGATAGGTACTGATCTGGCGACTCGACTGCAGCCACTTCCCCATCGTCGAAATATGGCCTCCCTTTGTCTGTTCCATAAATACTTTCATGGCTTCTGCTCAGACGAACTTAAGTCACTGATGCCTCCTCAACAGGTGTTTACTCGTGCAACCAGACTGGCAACTGGGTCCCACCCATTCGCAGTCAGGTTAGCCAAATGCAGACGACAATTCTACTCCAGCTTCTTCTCTCGCACTTCCCGCCTGTGGATCTCGTTCCCGTATTCTTGCTTTCCTGACGGCTACAACCTCCAGAAATTTAAATGCAAAGTCAATACTCATCTACTAACCACTGGACTCTAGCTCTCTCTTCATCCCTGTATAACCTTCCCTTTCTCTCCACCTATGTATCTCTCATCGCACCTGCTTTCTCAGCTTTCTATTGTTCCTTTCTAACTAGGTTGTACTCCTCACTCTTTTCTAATTAATCTTTTTACATTTATGTAGCACCCTGCACATCAGTGGCGTTTCCGCCTTGCTCGGGGTGAAATGATTAATATATATATATATATATATATATATATATATATATATATATATATATCCCCGGTAAGAAAGCAATCGGAATCTAACCGCACTGATGAGCTGTGATAAGGCGAAACAGATCTGTCTGCGAATGACAATATATATATATATATATATATATATATATATATAGAAAACCCAGTCAATTTGCATATTTGTCAAACCATCTTTGTGTATGACTCTCTATTCATAGTCCGATGAACCATTCTACCTATTTTGTCTATTTATTTCCATCTACAGCATTCTGTCCATCCCTCTTACACTAGCTGTTTATACTGTCGTTGATCATTTTTCGATTAGAACCATCAATATTTCTTCACTTAGTCAATCACTTATTTTTATCCAGAAAATAATATTTTTAACGTTTTACTGCGAAAAAAATATCTCGTCTTCTATGTCGTAAATAAGTCCTATTAATTAAAGTAAAAGAAATTGAGTTCAGAAATAAAAGAGGTCAATGAGCTTACATCCCTTAGCTAAGCAAACTATGATAGAAAAAAACTGAAGAAAAAAATAGTTCTAACCTAACCCAATTTAAGAATGATTGTTCAATCCTGTTAGAAAAAATATCCTAATACCTAACCGGCATCAAAGCGCTAATCCAAACCGGCCTTTTTTACTCGAGAGATACGCGCAAGACTCAACCACTTTTTGTCTAAGTCAGATGTGGGAAGCCGCCGCTTTTCCTTGCTAATCTTGACTTTAAGTTGATGCTTAAAATACAAGATCTTTTGGAAAAAGTTGAACTTCTCTTCCCTATAGAATTTCTTCTGCTGCATCGTCAATATCACCATTATCATAACGCCTAACAAGCAAAGAACACATAATCTTAGTCAACGGCGGTACCACATTGCTACAGACAGTACTGGCCTCGCAAGTAAAGAACTTTCCAGACTAAGATCTTTGCACAAAACTTGCTGTATAGAAAGCAGACTGCCCCTATTAGTCAAAGTCCAAACTACCTGACAGGTGTTATGTTTACGATACTTATTGACAAAATCAAACTTGTCAATAAGGTCCCGAATTGAATTCACATCCGGGTTGTTAGTAATCGATCTTTCCACTATAGGATCTAAGTCAAGATCAAGGACGGCATTCGAAATCCTCGTTAAAACTACCGGATGAGATGTCGTCAAAAACGGCTCGATCCGCCAAAACAAATCAGGTAGCTTCGCATTGTCATTGGGCACATAAACCCCAATGAAATTTATACTTTATGGTAACATCCAATATAAAAAAAAACTTTTTGCCGGATCTACGAAACAAGAGCACTCATCGCTAGTTCACAAGCGAGGAAACATCTATCGAGCGTCAAACCATGCTGAATAGAAGAAAAACCTAGTAGACAGTTTGCATTCATGATCGCGAATTGAAAACCGGGTTTCCTGTAAAAATCATACAACCACCTGGAGACACTGTGAGGCTCCGCTCTCAGGCCTCGTGCATTTACACTTGCTAACCAGAGTGCCATTATTATTCCGATTAGGGTTGGGAATCTGCCTCGACGGCCTGTCCGCTTAAACTTGTGCCTATCTCACTCTTGATTGTGCCAAATGTCCCCGGTAATCGTTAGATTTAAACCTCTATACAGGGTTAGGTTTGCCAAAAAGAGGAGCCTCCTTGAACAAAATGTTTCATTTTTATTTAGTCGTTATACATGTATGCCGTTTTGGGTAATAATTTAAGAGCAGTGTTCGCTTCCTCTATCATGTTCATGTCTGCCGGGTACCAGGTCTCGATCGCATTACTGTCCACAATCTCTTCCTTTTCTGGAAATTCTTAGGAATTTTATGACATTCATATTCACTTGCCGAAAGTTCCACAAACAGTATAAATCATTCGGATTTCGAGTTTGTAAAAAAATAATTCCGCTTGTTCCAAGATACGCAGCAGTCGTTTTCACCCGGTAAATATGCTGGTTTTATTTTATTTATATTCTCCGATAAAGCAAGGCTTCGGGATTTCTGTTTTAACGCCTTTAATTTTTCTGAGTGATTGAGATAGAGTGTAAGTAGGTAAAAATGAGGGCTTTGATCTAGGGTTATACACAGAGGTGTTTGTAAATAGTGATGGTAGCGCCTACAGAATGTTGGTACAGATTTTTTTTCCTTTTTTGTTTCTAGTAGTGTGTGTCACTGATTTAGTCAAAGGTGGATGAGCAAATGTTGCCCTAGGTGCTGGGGAAGACGGGAAAAACGGTTAGGGTTCTTCTACCCCCAGCTGAAAGGATTTCTTTCACGCTTAGCTAATAGTTGTTGTTTCAATTAATTAGCTGCTTCTTTTTTTCGAAAGATGGCACATCCTTTTTTGAAGTTCCTTCATTTGGATCGTGTTTAGGGCGTCGCTTGAAAAATGGTAAAAGTTGTGGAGCTGTGCATCACTTTCTATTTGGGAGTTTTGCCGGGACTGAGATCCAGCTATCAGGCGCTTCCCTCTAGCACTGCCAACAATCAGCCATTTGTTCTTTTCATCTCCACAACCGCACAAACGGCAAGCAAAGGCTTTTTGGGAAAGGAAGGCCTTACGGGAAACCCAACCGGGTGTTTAACAGCACTAGTACTAGTTACTGGCATACCAATTTCAGCCTAGATGGATTTTCCAGACTTGACCAGAGAAGGATTTTGGTCAGTAAGATGGATTCGATGGGCGGGAACGGGAGAGATGACAAGACTCTCCGCAGTTCTGACATGTTTGTTTCGGCCGGTCACAATTTTTAACATCTAAACAGTTGAGGATAGAGAAGAAAACTATGCGATCTACCATGATTTAAAAATTCCATGACCCTCTCAGATGATCGAAGAGGGGCACTTAATATCTGACCGTACTGTGCATGTTATTCAGCTAAGTACTTTCCTAACACACTGAGAAGGAACCTGACTCTTTATATATATATATATATATATATATATATATATGATTATGCTGCTCCCACATTCATAAAACATAAATTCTAATGCACTTCGCTAATTCCATTTACCGTATTGACAACCATCACACACCAGGTACATCCTATAATTCATAAAAAAGATTCTTACCAGTGTTTCGCAACTATTCTAACCCAAAACATCGTCCTTAATATATTTTCAAAATTTGTATTTTATTTTTCTAGGATCGTATTGCGATACAAAGTATTATGTTTCCAGGACAAGAAAGCCTGACGATGTCCAACCCTCTTCAGGCTGATTTGAATTCAGAGATTTTTACTTCTCCTAAACCGGTTGCCAACTATATTCAGCAATTTACTCGTAGTCTGAGGAGAAGACATAGATTCATAAATTTCTAAATTATACTAGCACATAAGTGATTTTAATTAATTCTAGTGGAATTTGAACACGGTACTCTGATTTCTCAGTCCGAGACGCTATATATTTACTCCACCGCACGTTGAAGATTATTCGACTCAAAGGTTATACCTTCCAAATCATTATTAAAACGCATACAATAATTATGCTAGACATTGTTAAATTTACGGACAATTTGACTGTGTTTAAATTTTGATTTATAACACCGAAAAACGCTCTAAAATCCGGTAATTCGTTTGCGGCAGTCGAGAAGTCAAGAGCTGTAATGGTCTCCTTCTTCTGATATGTTTCCATGCTGTTGTCCCAACACGGAAAAAAGGCACCACATCGAGACACTGGGTAGCTGAACGACTTGTGAACAACCATTCTTTTTATGTATATCTTCCTTTCACTTCCTCTAAAAACAGATGCCTACTATGTACACCATCAACCGAAAATAAATTGGATGAAAATACACCTGACAAAACAATTTTCTGTAGTTGACTGAGTTTGTGACTGAAGCGTTGGTATCCCTAGTGAGGTTTTGTCGAAAATCTAGTGGCATTTCCTTACTAGAGAATCCATCGCAACAGCGACAGATCCGGAGATTATACACAGCGCAACATTTATCTGCTTGTCCAGACAGTTTTTCTGAAAACATTCAATAAGTTGACTTTTTGTGAAAGGAAGAATTTATTCAATTTTAGAATCGAAGCCTGAATACATTTTGATCGCTAAATAATTCACATATTAAAACAAATGTCAGGTTATATGACAAAATAGAATCTTCCAATTTCACTTGATGCTTTTACAAATATAGAAAATTCTGTAAATTGTTCTTATTTACAAACCTATGCGGGCATTCACGTTTGTGTTTAACACGGAATGAATATTTCTGCAGATAGTTTCCTGTCGAAACTCAAGTGTTCCTTGTTCTTTGATTTGCTAATAAATCAAGATCTTTTAACTTATTTCGGTCTTCTCATATTATTGATTTTAAATGTGGGTATTGATTTGTGCACACTCACACGCACGTATACATATATACAGGCATGCACAGACATACAGACAAACACAAAGAAACACTCATATATACATATATGAATATGGGAGACCTGTATGCGTAATTGTGAGGATGCAGGAATAGTGTAATGGAGAGTTCGAATTCCAGTCAAATTCGTTACATTCACTTACGTGGAAAAAGCTATGAATCTATCACTTCTTCCCCAGATATGGGTTAAATATTAGTACTTCTATCTGGAAAAAGGATTAATATTTCTAAAATTTAAAATATTCAAAAAATGCAATATTCCCTCCCCAAAAATGACTCCTGTTCCAAATATGTTTCGGCTATAAATACTTGACAAAATGTTGATAAGTCGTCAAAAAGTAAATCAATCATAGATATTTGTCCACACACACACACACACACACACACACACACACACACACACACAAATGTATATATATATATAAACTTATTTATGAATGGAACTTTGTATGTATGTATGTATGTGTGTGTGTCTGTGTGTGTGTGTCCGTTAACTATAGACTCCGAAACGGCTGAACCGATTTTCTTAAAAACTTACACATTTGTAATATAAGCATCTACGAGTGTTCTTAGCTAGGTTTTGTGTCGAGGTCCCCCCCGACAAATATCGAAAATCGATAATCGAAAAAGTCGGATTATAAAAGGAGTGGTCCGATTTTAATCAAATTTGATACACTCATAGACAAAGACATAAGAAACGATATTCAGAAGTTTCAAGGTTGCAGTTCTTACAATAGTACAGCAAATCGATAATATATATATATATATATATATATATATATATATATATAAAAGGCAAAATGTTTGTGTGTGTGTGCCTGTTTATTTGCCTGTATGTCTGTATTTATTTCAGCCCTTTTATTTTAGTTTTTGCTTCGGGTTTGGCTCTAACTAGGCATAATTGTAGTTCTTAGTCTCAGCCATAATACCATTTACTCAGAGGACTTATTTAGCCTTCAAAATTCAGTTTTCAACGAAAAAAGTTATTCGATATCGATACCAGGAAATCAAAATTTGACTTACATCTATTCATTTTTCTCTCAGTGTACGGTTTCGCTTTAACTGGAAACAACTATTGCCTTTTAGTCTTTCGTGCCAACGTCCAAAGAGTCTGAGCTCCAGGACCATGGATTAGTTTTAACGCTTTCATTACACCCGAGAAACGTCGGGCTATACTGCTAGTATATAACAATTGATTTCTTATTGGTATTGCAAAGCAGTAAAGGCACTAAGACAATAAGGATTACAGGATGTGGAAGAATTAGAAACAGAAACATTAAAAATGTGAGGGAAGAGAAAAGAGTAATCAGAAAGACTGTAGATAGTGATTAACATTGCATTTAAATTTGTGCAGATTAACGTTGGCTGAAAAGCATGGAGCTGGAAGAGAGTTTTCCAAGCGAGATGTCACGAGAGAATAAATTATTAGCATTGAATTTACGGCTACACCTTGTCAGCTCAACTGTAAATGGATGAGATCTCGACGCCATTCTAGAACACGCAATGGATGAATTTAAATTGGTTTTGCAAAGGGAAAGGATATCTGGCGACCATTCCCAGAGAAAAAAATGCTACACTGTAGAAGTTGGAACGATTACCACGAATATTAGAAAGAATGACGGGGAGGCAGGCAGTTGCCAAAAAATTATGACAAATTAATATATTTTATTTAACCCCTATTTACCTAATAATCACCGTATTTCTCAATGCATTTAATTTGACGGTGAATATTACTCACTTAAAATGAACATTATACAATGAAAATTTCAGATCAACATTTAACTAATAAATGCCTGCCAGGCAATGAACTTCCAATATATAGATTTTGGCGGTTTTATTCTGTTGTACCGTTGAGGTTTTTCTTTGATATGTATAAGAGTTATGTATATTTTTTATCTAATCAATAATACATTATTTATTTCTGACTTAAGAAGAAAATATTAGGATTGTAGCGTAATACCTTGAGGGATTACAGTTGTGTAGTGATATTATATATACATAGACAAATATGCAACACATATTTACACACACAAATATATATGAACAAAAATACATACTAAAATATGTATTCGCAATTCACTTATACAAAGGTGCTCTAGATGAGAAAGCAAAATACCGAAATTTATTCATTTGTTTTTTAACACGCAGTCAGCCGCATAGTAAATGCTTACATGATGTTTCATAATCAAAATATACGCAAAAGATAAATTATTTACATACATACGCACTATATGTATATGCGTACTTATAAGCAGTTAGAAATATGGAAGTGACTGAAGTATATAATATTACTCTGAAAAATGTTTACGACTTACAAGATATATTTTGACAAATATGATGAGCCTATTGAAAAAAAGTAGATATATGTGTGCACATGTATGCGTACATATACATGTGTGTATGTGTGTGCGGGTAGTATATTATATATATACATGTAGTTAGTGGTTATTGATATAAATGTATATGAATATATTTTGTGAAACTATATATTTTTTTGATTACATGTTTGTGTTGTCGCACAATACAAGAGCTAGAATAAGAAGAATTGAAGTCTATTTCAAATTCAAAATATGGAAGAAATAAGAAAGATAATTGCGTTCTTGTGTATTTCTGTTTGTACATACAGAGAGATCGATAAAAAGATAACATTTCAGTTAAGGGTAAAATACACAGAACGAAAAAAGATGAAGCGTGTGATTGAGATTAGGGAGATAGAAAAAACACTGCTCTTCTGAATCTACGAAAGATAATAGCAGTTTTTTTATCATCTCACCCCAAGCAATGTCGTGGCCGCCATTAGTGCACAGGGAGTGGTAGAGTAAGAGAAAAGTCTGGATACACAAGTTATTGAGGAAAGGAAAAAAGATGAACGGGTTTCAAGATGAGAGAAGATGTCAATTGTTATTGCATTTAAATTTTGGGGGTTGCAGCTAGTATGGAAGCAAGTAAACGGTAGAAATTCCCACAGGTGGAAAAAGCAAAAAAAAAAAAAAAAAGAAAGTAAAATAACTGTTAGAGTAGAAGTGTCAGTTACATTTAACTATTTCAACGGTAAAAGGGTGGTACCTGGATGCTATTCTATTAGCACGCGTAAAGTAATTAGGTCAGAGTACCAGGGAAAAAATTTTGTCAGAGTAGATGCCATTAAAATTATGTAGAAAAGACAGAGAGAAGTCAAGTCACGTGGGTGAATAAGTGACTGAAGTTGAGATCGACCACATTGCAGACACTTTTTTTGATTTTCAAGTACCTCGAGATGAATGCAGGAGCATCTAACCAGATACTGCAACAGTATTCTATGCAAGGTAGATTTAAGAATGAACTAGATGGATTTCGACGAGAAAATCTTTATGACCCGACACAGAGACCCTACCTTCCTAGCAGTAAATGAAGCTATAGATAGTCGTCATACCACTTGAGGCCAAGGAGGCGTAGTATGTTTCTCTCAGGATATTAACATAGACTATACTGGTGGAGCGAAAAATTAAGTTATTTGTTTGAAACTCAAGGCATATTCAACAATCTAGTTCGTCTACCAAACTGTTGTAAATTACTATTACTGTATTTAGTTAGATACTAATACCACAAATATACAGGGTGCTGCAGAAATACCTCCCACATTCAAGATTACATGAACAATTATACAAAAAATTAACCACAGTACATTGTCATTTGCAACGAAACTTGCACAAATAAGTGATTGCTGTCCACATACACAGTATATATATATATATATATAATCTGCTAATGATTATTTACGCTATCGCCAGTCGATTAAGCACTCTAGAGAAATGGTGGATTTTAAAAACAGTAGCCACTCACCGCTATTTACGCACGGCTTATTCACCAAACGGCCGTAGCTTAGCGATAGAATAGCCGGCTGATGTCGTATCGGTCGGGTTTCAATCCTGGCTGAAAGCAAGCGAGTGTTTAAAAGTACTGCTGAGCTATGATAAAGCCAAGCGTGATTGTCTATATATATATTTAAAATAAGTTGCTACTTAACATTGAAAACATGACGACAAAAAAGAAGACAAAAGAGCTTTAAACGACGAAAATCATGGATATTTTTTGTATTCCTTATCTCCAAAAAAAAGAAAAATTTTAAGATGCTGGAAAAACTTAATACTTAATAAAAATTTATTAAATCCTCCTTGCCTGTCGTATTCAATGAGAAGATGTTTAAAAGAAATGTTTCTGCTAAAGTATACTTTAACTATATATATATATATATATATGTGTGTGTGTGTGTGTGTGTAAAGAATAAATGGATTTATTTTAAATCCGAAATTTTTATTATTAAACTGTCATTCTTTAGTGAATATCAGTGTTTGAAAAAATACCTTTTGTTTGTTTTTTTATTGTGTATTATATCTATAATATTTGCTCTTTATGTAGTTTTGTAAACCCAAGAAAATGTGTTCTTCAGCAGGTTTCAAAACTGAGACCCACTTTGTGGTAGAATCTTCTGTTTCATACTGCGTGCTTGAATCCGTTCGGCCGTACAGACTGTCACAACCTAGCAAGGTTCCCTGTTAAGAAATGAACTCTTCCTTGTTTAGTTTTACTCGAAATTTTATATCTGCTCAGTTTCGTATCTGAAACATATACAAAGCCATATAAAGAATAAAGGTTTTTATTTTAATCTGTCGTATTTATTACATAACACCTGATTTTTACCACTGCTTGAAGTAGACATATATATGTGATCTTATGATTTCTTTCTTTTGGGGATATAAATTATTTAAAGATTATCCGAATGTCTTGTTTATCCGAGCGCTTTCGGATATACTTTTAGCCATTTTCAAAGATGAATATTATTTTATGTCTAACAGAAAGTAAGTGGTACAATGTGGAGTAGTGGTATAATGTAGAGTGGTTGTTAGCGTGTTCATAGTTGGTGTTATTAGTGTTGGCGTTTTCGTTTTTATTAATAAGGCCTCTATTATTTTTAGCTTTTTTTTGCATATGAATAACACTGACATTTGAGTTGTCAACATGTTTCGGATAGGGTTTGCTAGGTGTCGGGAGATGTAGCGTCACTCTTCGCGTCAGTTTGTAACTATTTACGAAATATATATATATATATATATATATATAGACATCGCAGAGTGTCATGTTTCGCTGTATCACAGCTCATCAGTACGAGACATCTGATTGTTTTCAGCTAGGATTGAAACAAAAGTTGGAGGTTCTACCACTATGCTATCGGCGTAAGGTGGAAGAAGGTAAATTTTAGCGTGTAATATACACAATGTAAACACACGCCAAGAGCCGAAAGGTTTCAAATTCATTACTGAATGATCGATGCATTAATAGCGGTGTGTAGCTACTGTTATTTTAAAGTCTAACATTTCTCCGGAGTGCTCAATACACGGGCGAAAGCATATATATATATATATAGTGAAAATGTCTTGGCTCAATCAAGAAAATATTCAAAGAAAAATTCTGATGTTTGGTCATTCGGTCAGATTCTTGGAATTGGTCCAAGACGAAGTGGATTTTGGATCAAAACTTCAAAGCAAAATTTTGAACATACTTCATATTCATACCAAGTGGATTATATCTATGCATCTGTAGGCTAACACCCTTTCTCGTATGCCATAACGCTAGTATTCAAATGACAACGAATGTTTGAGTGTGTACATGTCAATATTTCTATGGACAATCAGGTATGAAAAGAGACGTCTAAAAGGAAGCAAGTATGACGGGCATTGTGAATAAACGAAAGAATCTGAGAAGAAATATGTATTTTGGTAGACAGGGATCGGGAAACATAAAAAAATGAAAAACGAACTCACAAAAGAAATGCGCAAGAGTTGCACACACACACACACACATACACATACACACACGCGCGCGCAAGCACACACACACACATACATATATAGAAAGAGGGAAAGAGAGACTGACAGACAGACAGAGAGAAAGAATTAGAGAGAAAGCAAATAAAGGATGAAAGTGAGAAGGGGAACGTCTAAACGAATAAGATAAGAATGTAACCTTATTGAAAGATTTCTACCGTTTTTCCCCTTTTTATTATGTTATTCCATAATGGTGTATTTGCTAATGCCAATGAAATCAAAATATCAAACATAAAATTCATAAAAAGAGAGCGACTGTTTCAGCCGCGTAGCAACACATTAGAGTTTCGGTGTCGTTGTTCGGTTTGTATCACTACATTTATTCATATTTTTCATGTCTTTTTCAATTGTCCTTGCGGCTTCTTACTCGCTGGCTGCAAGTTCAATCTTTGCCTAGCGCGTTCCCCCCACCACCACAACTACTCCTGTTACGCCACCATCTTCTTCACCATGCCCGGGTCCGTGCGTGCCTTCGTGCTTGCACGCATCCAGTGCCCTACCCATAATCAGCAGGCATTGAGACCGCTACCCAGTTTAATGGCGCTCAGCTTCCGAAAGATGACGAAAATGAAAAAGAAAAGTGGTCTTTGAAGAAGCATATAAGTTGGACGCCATTTTGTTTTGGCTTTTGTTTATTTATTTGTATTTTTTATTTATTTATTTTCATTTTCTCGGTATTATTATCTTTCATTTTTTTCGAACTTTCCTTTAGCGGCATCGACAATGCTCATTCGTTATGATTTTGTTTGTTGTGGCATTTATCATAAAACTGGTTCAATGATTGTACTTGGTGTGTATACAGTCTTTAAACTCAAATACATACACTGAACAACTGTTTTGAGAAATTCAGGCAGCATTTAATTCAAACTGTATCATTATTAAGACTAATAATAATGGCTGAAATAGATTTGTTACTGAATTAAATTTATTTCTCTTAGCTGCTTGTGACATACACACAGTCATAAAGGTAAAAGCAAACATATATATATGCTTCAGTATAACAACACATATATATATACATATAGTTTTTAGAAATGTGTATAAATAGATACTTTTCTAGAATTTAAAAATATATATCTACAAGTATAAATATATATATATATATATGTGTGTGCGTGTGTGTGTGTGTGTGTGTGTGTGTGTGTGTGTGTGTGCGTGTGTGTGCATATATATATAATTGTACACCAAAATATATAAATATTCAAAACAAATTAATATATATACATGGAGAGAGAGAGCGTATGTAGATGGGCTGAAATTAGGTTCAGGCATGAACAGACTGTCGCCGCTCGATGTTGACCTAAGTGTCCTTTAACATATATATATATGTATGTGTGTGTGTGTGTGTGTAATGACATTTCGTAACATTTTCTTTCTAACAGTGCTCGATACGTAGTATAGCAATATTTGTAGTAATATTCTTATTATTTATTATAATAACATTTTTTCGCTATATTTTAAATAAGAATTTTGCTATATATATATATATATGTGTGTGTGTGTGTGTGTGTGTGTGTGTGTGTGGTGTGTAAGAGTAAGAACAAATGAAGTAAAAACCCACATTTCGTAGAATTTACTTTTTAAAAGGGCCCAATACATTTTAGAGCAGTATATCATTATATTTTTATTAAAAGTTATTATAATAAAACCACTTTACATCGCTACACAAAAGCTATCATGTGTCTCTACTATGAATTTTACTTAGTGTAGTAATTTTTAGTAACTAGTGGTAACAATTATTTTTTATCGAAATTTAAAAAAAATTCAGTACCATTTTTTCAACAGTTAAAGTTTGGGATATAAGGTCAAAATGAAGAATCGGAAAAAAAAAATTTATATAGATTTTTATATGGCAAAATTAAAAGAGAAAGCTTTTTACTATGATGAAAGTGTACAGCTTACACTTTAATCGTCAGATCATGCACAGCAAATTTGCGTTCAGTTTTTTACAACATTTCTCCTTTGATTGTTCATATGTTATCACAATGTCAGATATTTATTAACAAAGTAGACACAAATATAAACAAAACAAGAAAATACATATAAAAATATATAAATTACAAACTTTAAAAGTTCACTATCTTCTATTCTTCGTTCGCGTGTGTAATTACATCAGCGTAACATCAATTTAGTTAAAATATATTCAAAAAGACGAAATGCGTCAAACAAAAAAACAAGGTTATATATATATATATATATATATATATATATATGTGTGTGTGTGTGTGTGTGTGTGTGTGTATAACCTTCTTTATATCATTTGAGAGAGAGAGAGAGAGAGTGTGTGTGTGTGTGTGTGTGTGAGATATAGATTGAGTGTAGACATACACATATATTCCAAATGTCTGTCTACATATATATATATATATATATATATATATATATATATATATATATATTATTTTATATTAAAAATATTTTTAATGAAAAGTTTCATCTAGTTTTTCTTTAAAGAGATTTATTTTAACTAGATGAACATTTATATGTTTGCAAAGTTTCGACTCGGGTTATAGTTATTACAATTATACATATATATATATATATATATATATATATATATATATATATCGGACAAGTGATATTTACGATGATGTAATTACAAATGGCCACGATGGTGTTGGGATGCTGCAATTCTAGGCGTTAAAATGGATTCTTTTTTAATTTTTTAACATATTTTTTCTTTTTATAAGCGTTTCACCCCGAGCAAGGCATGTCACTGCCACTACTGCGCAGTGGGCTACATAGAGTGGAGAAAGGATGATTAAATATAGGAAATGTCAGAGGATGGGTGATAGGCGGGTAAGGATACCGAGAATGAGGGTTGGGTAGATGAGAGTGTTCTGAGAATAATTGGGAGTTAGTGTGATAGGAGGTGTCTATTGACCATACATTTAAACACCTGGAGATTGTAGCTGTCGGGAAAGCACACTTGTGGAAGGGAGTTCCACAGGCGGGAAGCGCGAGGAAAAGAAGTTGTTGGAGGAGAATTTACGGTTACATCTTATCTGTTTAACTAGTTGCCAATCTAGTATCTCGTGTAAATTCGTGCTTAGGCGGCACCAGTGATCTAAGCTCGTCGGAGCAGAAGCCATGAAAGTACTTGAAGAAGAGGTACAGGGAAGCTACATCACGCCGGTGAGAGAGTGGTTGCAGCCGGTCTGCCAAATCAGTATCAACCACGTTACAGATCCTTCTTTGTATTTTGTCAAGAAGCCCAAGGAAGGCAGCAGGGGCGCCCGACCTGATATAGCAGCAATATTCAATACACGGGCGGATGGTAGATTTGTATATGTGCAGAATAGATTCAGGTGGGAAAAACTTCCGGGCCCTGCACAGAGAGCCGACTTTCATAGCAGCAGATTTGGCAATGGATTCGATATAGTCATTCCATTTGAGGTCCGCCTAAAGTGTAAGGCCAAGGAGCCGTAGGGTTTTACTCTCTGGGAGGCTACCCTGTTCCATGCTAATGGGAGGTAGATGTCTATGGTGGTTAGTTGATAACAGCTTCGTTTTAAAAGCATTGAAATTTACTAGACATTTCCTACCCCAGGCCACTATGGATTGGAGGTCCTTTTCAAGTACGGCAGCGAGGTTCGCTTTGTCGTCCACACCTGGTTTTTGATCGATGCGAAAGTAGATTGTTATGTCATCGGCATACATGCCAACTTGGGATCTAATGGCGTCGGGGAGATCAGTAATGTTGATCAGAAAGAGCGTAGGACCTAGGATAGAATCTTGAGGGACACCCGCGTTTGTATGGTAGTTTTGGGAGGCATGCCCATTTAATACCACCTTCATTCCTTAGAGAGGAATGACTGGATGAGGTCAAACAGATGTCCAGTTATCCCGTAGCTCCGCAGTTTGCACAAGAGGCCAGCATGCCAGACCCTGTCGAACGCTTTGGAGATATGCAAGGCAACGGTTCGGGCTTCACCATTCTTGTCAAGTGCCCGGTATATGTACTCGGTAATGGTCGTTAGCATATCAGCAGTAGACCTGGTGAAGCGAAACCCGTACTGTTTGTCAGACAGAAGCCTGTGGGCCGTGAGATGCTGAATCACCTCGGCGTTGATAATGGCTTCGAAAACTTTGCCAAAGATCGGAAGAAGATTAATAGGACGGTAATTGACGGGGTCTGAGGGTTCGCCAGAATTCTTAAATATAGGAACTACACAGGAGGACTTCCAACAGGCAGGAAAACAGGAAGCAGATAGACAGAGGTTATAATCTCTCTCTCTCTCTCTCTTTCTCTCTCTCATTATATATATATATATATATATATATATATATATAACATGTTTCACTTTTTATCAAAACTTCTTCAAAGACTATGGGAGAAATAGAGAAATAACAAAGTATCTAGCAGTGTTGTGGTTTGGGGTTAGTTCTTATTTATATATAAAAACCTAGTCTTTACCACATGTCATGTTACGAAATTTGATTCAATATCAAATATATATATATAGAAATATGCGTGTGCGCTAACTAGTGTATGCGTGTGTTGGCCGGACTATGTGTGTGTGTGTGTGTGTGTGTGTGTGTGTGTGTGTGTGTGTGTGTGTGTGTGTGCTGGTTTGAATAAATTTGGGAGAGAACTTCAAAACATATGATGTTTGTCAATTGTTTATTTGTAAAGTGAATTCGAGATACATTTTCTGAAAGGCTTCCTTATACATAATTATATATTGTGCATGTGTGTTTGCATGTGTATATTATTCGAAACCACACATATATAAATGTATATAAAGGTGTGCTTTTGGAAATATAGATGCATTAGAATATATATTTATGATTGTTAAGACTTATTACGAATGTATTTTTCTAAAAATTATCACATTTAAGAAATATGTCAAAATCATTTAAATAAAAATATTCATATATATATATATATATATATATATATATATATATTAGTAGAATATATATAAATATATATATATATATATATATATATTAGTAGAGTATAGTATATATATATATATATATATATATATATATATATATATATAAAGGATACCCAAAATACCACCAACAGGCTGGGGATATGGCAATCAGGTATATAAATTTAATTACCTGGAAAGTTTTCTAATAGAAGACGAAAAGTGAGACTCTGAGATGAGAAAGCGAATAGTTATGGCCAAGGATGCATTTCAGAAGCTGAGTAAAGTATTTAGAGACAGAAAAATTTTGTTGGAAAAACGAGAGTTCTGGATTGGTATGTGATGTCGGTTCTTTAATATGGCTGTAAATGCAGATGAAAAAGAGACTTGAAGCAACCGAAATGTGATTATATAAAAGGATGCTTAAGATACCATAAACCGAACATATAAGCAACGGTGTGGTTTTGGCAATAATAGAAAGAAAAAGGAAAATAATAATTAATATCTGGGAAAGGCAGCTGAAGTACCTGAGGCATGTAATATGAACGGAGGACTTCGAAAATCTGATACTCTTAGGTCATATTGAAGGAAAGAGAGACAGGAGAAAGCAACACATAACATTCTTACTGGACTTGAGCAAATGGATGGCAGAGCGGGATTTCAAAGTGGATAACAGGAGAAAGCATGTTAAGAGCTACTAGGGATAGATCTATCTGGAAGACCATGATCGTTTACGTCATGAAAGGAAACGGTACATAGAATTATATATATATATATATAACTATCTTTATAGCTTTTACTACCTGATGATACATTGTTCTTTCAGTGTCGAAAGAAAATGTACTCTTTGTAGTAGATTGTAATTTATACATGTTCTAAACTATAATTTATAAGTATTCATATTCATAAGTTCTGTTTCTATATTGCACACTGTTTTAAATTAATGTTTTGAACGTTGTTAATATTTTCTTCATTTCTTATTAACTGGAATACATACATATATATATATATATATATATATTTATATATATATATATATATTGGTATATCTAAAAAAGTCAATAAGAGTTTGTGATCAAGAGCCAGTGGCGGACAAATTACCTCATAATTCTCATGATTATGTTGCATGAACGAATCTGATACGTCATTTGTGACACAGAGGGTTGTCCTGCTAAAACTGGCCATAGATGGGTGGGTAGAGCATATTTATAAACTGACCTACTTGATCAGCCAATGCTTAGGTAGGTTGCGTCATTTAAATAATCATTTAATGGTATCAAGTGTACAAGTGTATGTTAAAAAGTATTTTCCATGCTACTACAACAGCTTGTGCTGTGATAGTATGAGAAATATTTTTTTGATACTGTGATGAAAGGCATGAGGAATATTTTTGACGAAAGACAAAATAGAGCCATACTTGCTTATCCTAAATTCTAGCTCCATAATAAGAATATCACAACAGAAATAGAGATTCAACAGCTCAGGTAACTTTTTATATTGTTATTCTATTGTATAAAATTTGTGATTTTTGTGAGTTATAGTTTCATCACTTATTATCATCAATGAGTGAACCCAAATTGGCCTTCTGTTGCCAATCTTCTTCAAATTTTGGCATGTTGTGTTTTCATAGATCCTGTTCTATATACTGCCATTGTAGATAGTTGTTATTTGTGCTACTGTTTACTTTTTATCAACTTGAATCAATTTAACCCCAACCCTAACTTTAACCCCACCCTCTTAAATCAATAACTTGTTTCGATACTTAGAACTACTGCTCCTGGATATTTTAAAAACGTTCCTTCCTATTTTCTAAAAAATACAAACTTCCAGATACTTTTACACGATTACGAGTACCCCACCCCCACCCAATGCGCTATCTTAGATCCTACACTATTTCTGGTCTTCATCAATGATCTACTTGATCTCATCAGTTCCCAAGCAGACATCCATATAGGCGACACCATTTATCCCAGTCTCAATGAGAAATCTGCCAAGCTTTACAAGGTTAACCTGGTCACTGCTCTTGAAACGTAATTCAAATCAGTGATTAACTAGGGCAGGAAATGGCTTTTAGATATTCATCCCTCCAAAAACAAAATTGCTCCTCTTTAACAACCATAAAGAAACTTTTATGTCAGCTATCAGCAAGGTTAATGCTAGTCTCCTTGAGATACTGTGCCTCCTTGGTCTTACTTTTTCAAATGAACTGAAGTGGAACCATTACATCGGATCTATAGCTGCATCTACTGCTAGGAAATTTGTTTCTCTGTTGGGCCATACATTTTTTCTCACAAGAATCCGTCTTGCACATTTATGAATCTAGCATTCATCCATGCGTTGAATACTGTTGCTATATCTGGTTGGGTGTTTCTGCTCTTCATCTTGAGGTCTCGACAAAATCCGAAGAAGATATGCAATATAGTCATTCCTGACTTGGAATTTCGACTTCAGTCACATTCTCACCAACGTGATGTGGCTTCATTCTGTTTTTTCTACAAATATTTTCATTGCAACTGCTCTGATGAACTTTTTTCCTGGTGCCTCGACCACCTGAAATTAAGCGTGCTACTAGATTGACATCTAGGTCTTACCCATTTACCGTTGAAATAATTAAATGTAACCCACACTTCTACTCCAAATGTTTCTTTTCTCGCACTCCCGACCTGTGGAACTCCCTTCCATGTGTTTGTTTCTCTAATAGCTACAATGTTCAAAAATTTAAATACTTCTTGTTTCCTGTTCATCTTTTATCCTGCCAATACTCCTGTGCCCAGTCTTTTCTCTCGCTGTAAACCCCTTCGCACTAGTGGCGGTTCCGCCTTGCTTGGTGTGAGATGATTTGTAAAAATACCCAACTGATCATTCTGTACGAGAATTCTTGTAGGTCAGCAATTTTGCAAATACCTTTACATATCACTTTAGCACCAGCAATCATATCACGTTAAAAGTAAATTAAAATATCGAATTTCCCATATTCAAGAATGAAAGGAAATTCACCATATTGCCATTACCATATATTAAATTGCGTCCGCATCATTGATTGATTAAAGGTTTGTCTGAAATGGCATTTGTTCATCAGTACTTGAGTAGGTGGCTAGGGAACCTCGACGTGGTGTAATGGTTAGCCAGCATGGGTTGCTAGATTAATTACAACTGTTTAGCCTGTTTGATATATTTTCTGGATGCCCCACTGTGCCACATTGAAGCTACGCTTGAAAAATCACTGTCCAATAGGGAAAGTAAACACTCTATAACATTAAATATGAACACGGCCACAATGTGCTGACCGTGTTTTGAAAATAAAACATTCGTATAATTTCAGACGCATAAAACAAAAGAAAACATTCAGTTAAAAATTTTAAAAAATCGTCTTTGATGATAACGAAAAGAATAGCCAAAAGCGTTCGGATTTGCAGAATTTGGGGACAGTTTTTACACTCTTTGAGTGCCCTCCAAAAAATAACTTGGATGAACAGAACTAAAATTAAAGGAAAGTAAGTAAAATTAATTGCATTAACTTGTCAATCCTCTTCAATGAGACTTGTTTAAAAAAGTTATTTCTGAACAAATAATATATATATATATATATATATATTTAGTATATCGAGGCAGCAAGTAATTTTCTAGACATATGCTATTAAATATAAGAGACAATGAATGTCTATTATGTTTAATCATGAGCCGTTCTAAACGTCGTATTTTTGCTTTAATTTCAGTTGAAAATAAAGACAAAAATTCTCCAACATTTGGATAATTATTTATTGGTTTTCTTCTAAGCTTTCGGCTCACATGAGCCATCTTCAGAGAGGTAGTTTAAACTGAAATATTATAAAATCCACCATCACCGACGATTTTATTTTGTGTTGACATAAAACTCCGCTTGGCAACGGCAATAGTTACCAAAAATAATAAACGCAGTTCTTAAGTTTGCGATGCGGTTTTATGACGTCACACCGCGGGATAGCGCGAAATGACAACAAAACCATCTAGTCAAATGCAATGTAATATGTTATTTCCTGTTTTAAAGTTGATTTTATTGAGTGTTGGTTGTTTTGATTTGATGTACATGGCCTCCAATATCTGCAGGTTCCTCTTACTGTGTGTATGAGTAAGGATCACCGTATTGTTGACCAAAATCTGTCTGATATTACCTACATGTTTATGTTTTTCAGAGAAATGTTGTTTAATAGTACTCTGATCAGAAAGATGACATGTAAGTCTACGGGAGAGCGTGGTTGTGGTAAAACCAATATATGTACTAGGTTTTTGAGTAGTATCAGAGATGCAATCTCTGAATGGGCATGTAAATTGGTACACTACATTGGTTTTTTGTAAAGAATTTAGTTTAGTGCCTGTTGGGTTATTATAGACTATGAGGTCAATTGTTTTAAACTTTTTATAATATATAATGAGTTTAATTTGATTATTACTTTCGACTGGTTTAACATTTCTACGTATTATGTTTTTGAGAGTTTTTTCATCTTGTTTATAATTATTATGTATTTGGTTGCAATAGTATAAGTTAATAGTGTTATGTTTATTTTGATGTAAACCATTATTATTAATATTATCATTATTGTTAGAGCTATTGTTAAGTTTGTTGAGATACATTTTAATTTGTTGATCAATAACGGAGTTAGGAAATCCATTATTGGTCAACATAACACTATTAACTTATACTATTGCAACCAAATACATAATAATTATAAACAAGATGAAAAAACTCTCAAAAACATAATACGTAGAAATGTTAAACCAGTCGAAAGTAATAATCAAATTAAACTCATTATATATTATAAAAAGTTTAAAACAATTGACCTCATAGTCTATAATAACCCAACAGGCACTAAACTAAATTCTTTACAAAAAACCAATGTAGTGTACCAATTTACATGCCCATTCAGAGATTGCATCTCTGATACTACTCAAAAACCTAGTACATATATTGGTTTTACCACAACCACGCTCTCCCGTAGACTTACATGTCATCTTTCTGATCAGAGTACTATTAAACAACATTTCTCTGAAAAACATAAACATGTAGGTAATATCAGACAGATTTTGGTCAACAATACGGTGATCCTTACTCATACACACAGTAAGAGGAACCTGCAGATATTGGAGGCCATGTACATCAAATCAAAACAACCAACACTCAATAAAATCAACTTTAAAACAGGAAATAACATATTACATTGCATTTGACTAGATGGTTTTGTTGTCATTTCGCGCTATCCCGCGGTGTGACGTCATAAAACCGCATCGCAAACTTAAGAACTGCGTTTATTATTTTTGGTAACTATTGCCGTTGCCAAGCGGAGTTTTATGTCAACACAAAATAAAATCGTCGGTGATGGTGGATTTTATAATATTTCAGTTTAAACTACCTCTCTGAAGATGGCTCATGTGAGCCGAAAGCTTAGAAGAAAACCAATAAATAATTATCCAAATGTTGGAGAATTTTTGTCTTTATTTTCAACTGAAATTAAAGCAAAAATACGACGTTTAGAACGGCTCATGATTAAACATAATAGACATTCATTGTCTCTTATATTTAATAGCATATGTCTAGAAAATATATATATATATAATTTAACAAGTACAGCTTATACATATATATGCCGACTTTGAATATTCGTGAATGCATTATTGTGATGTCTTCATTCTTCACACTAAGCATCATCACAATCTAACTAGAGAAAGAGAGAGAGAGAGAGAGAGAAAGAGAGAAACTACATAGACATATAGATAGAGAGGGAGATAGATTGATTGGCATGCATGTGCCTTTTCTTTTGGTTAACTTTAGGTCAATCTATATAACCATAATTGTATGCATTTCCAACTACATAGGTAAATGCGCATATAAACGGGGTTGGGTTTGCAGGCTGTTTTCTTTGCATTGAAGAATGCATGTTTGATATGTCAAACGTTAACTTTTCTACGCCTGTGTTTCATTTTTTTTGAAAGCCATACGTGCGCACGTATGTAAATTTTTCAAGAATGTTTATGTATTTGAATGCTCCATATAGTACTGGTATTTTTCTTTTTGTTCGTTCGGACGAACTTGTCATGTTTGATATATTTGTTAACCCGCAAAGACATTCTTGCGGCGAGAGAGGGAAAAATAAGTTCGTGAGCTTGTTTACCCACAATTCAAAATGCAAATGTTATTTTGAAAAAGAGGTTTATGTCCATTTTTTACAGGAGCCCTCGATTTCAAAAGGGGAAAGTGAGACACAGACATGTTTATTTTTTTTTTTCGCTTACTAGCAAGAATAACTTAGGAAAAAATACACTGTTCTGTTTGAAAACGACGTTTAGATTTTACCATTATGAAATGCGTTATAGCAAAAAGAATGGGACCATATTGTGAAGTCGATATATGTTTTCATTCGTGATAGCACGCATTGCAAAAATATCTTCAATACACACGCACAAATATATATATATATATATATATATATATATATATATGTGTGTGTGTGTGTGTGTGTGTGTGTGTGTGTGTGTGTGTGTGTCTGTATGCGCGTGTTCGTGTGCGTTCGTGTGTGGGAAAAGCAAGGTGGCGCGTATATACTCTTCATAAATCAATTGTTTAGCGATAACTCTAAAATATATCCTGAATACATTTTCTACTGTGCAGATTCTATATAAAGGACAGGATGACATAGAGAGAAAGGAAAATATAATAAAACAGAAAGGCATCGAAATGTAAAGTTCCGATAAACATGATAGTGATGCACAAAGAATATGGTGATTCAATCGTTACGAAAAATCCATAGATAAAGCATATATTAATAAATTTAAAGACAGTTCAGTATTTGGAACAACTTATATAAGACTACCATAGATAATAGTTGAAAGCTACATTAATCCTGTTGGCAGTCCTAGACAACCCAGAATTTACGAACCTGAAAACAAAAACTAACTAAATATTTAAAAAAAAACAGGAACATTTCGGTCAAAACATAAAAATAGAGTACTGACCTTTCATTTATTATCATTCCTCCAAAGCGGCTTTAAAAAAAATCGACAATATTCTCACAAATGAAGAAGACTTGATGCAACAGAAATGTGGTCCTACAGAAGGATGCTGAGGAAACCATGGATTGAATTAAACATGTGAGCAACGACGAAGTTTTCGTAAAAATAAAAACAAAAAGAGACTTTTACATGACACCAGAAAAAAACAACTGAACTTTCTATGGCATATGACGAGGAGGGAAAGCTTATAAAATGTAAAAGATATATTAAAGGCAACAGGGGCACAGAAAGCATCACTTAACCTACCAAAAAGGCAGAACAGGCATTAGAAGAGATATCAAGGAGACAAAAATAACTAAGGGCTATAAAGGATTGGATCATGTGGAGAGCCTACACGGCACATAACGATGAGAAAATCTGCAGAAACTATTACTCTATCTTTTACAAAAGATCATCAAATTTGCGTAAAGAAATTTACGGGTTATCATGATTGCTTATATATATGGCTGATGAACCAGAATAAAATTTACCCCAGGCAAAAAATGCCCATAAAACTAATACCTATTTAAACCTCTGTCGCATCTAGAAATTGTGAAAGATAGGTTTTACAGTGTGACTCAGAAATACTCACTCGATATAAAGATTACTTTCTTTACGTATGGGACACGGAAATATTATTAGCAAATATAGTTTTCAAAAGGTACCAATGAGATATGTGGCTTCATAAATAAAGGCTTGTTTTGCTCTGATAGTTTCCTGTAACGTAATAATAGGGCTCAGTTTAAAAATGTTTTTTCTGATTGATAAACTGGAGTAGTGATCTTGTTGGAAGGAAAATTTTCTTTTTTCTGACACTTGATCTCTAAGCCGGTAGACATTTACTTCAGTGTTTAAAATTAAATGAACCTCTACTCGCACTCGTGTACCTATTGTATATGAAGTTTATAGTTATAAGATATTGTTCTGGATTTTAAAAAGAATCTGTTGTTACGTTTAATTTATTACTATTGAACATGTTGAAAACCCAAAATAAAAGTTTTATATATCACAAAAATAAGAAAAAAACCCACTCCTTTATTATGATTGAGGAAATGAAGAACCAAGTTTTAATTTCAGTCAAGTTCATTACATTTATTTCCGTACAAATACCCTTGGGAGAGCTAGAAATTCATTCATTTCCCCTGCTTATAAGTAAATAGCAGGACAGACTGGGTTCTACTACCTTGTATATGAGAAGGAACCGGTATATGAGAAGGAACAATTATGAATTCCAAACCAGGCTAGATATGGAAGGGTTCCGTCAAGCTATACTGCCCAGAAAACAGTATATGGTTTCAGTAATGGGGCGTTCTCTCGACCCTCGGAAGCCTGGTATATCTGGCAATTAAGTGTCATATGTAATACACGCTTATACAATCATGACTCGAAAGAAGATTTTCCCACAGTAGGTTACTGTTACTTTCTGCAGAAGACTGGTTGCCAACCAAAGCTATAGAACTCAATCTGTACTGCTATTTAGCCCATAGCTGGAGAGAGAAGCGACGGATTAATACCTTTTTCAAGTGTATTTGCGCGTAAGTGAATGCAAAGAATTCAACTGGAATATTCAACCTGATATATATTCTATTATAAAAATTAACAGAAATTTCTTTGAAATGATAATGTTATAATGCTCGTAGAATGCTTCTTGATAATTCAGTATGCTCTCTCATATATAGAAAGTGAAACTGCTAGAATAAATATTTCATGAAGTCAACTTAATACAGCTGGAGGGTACAGAATCAGGGCATTCAACGAGAATTGAACTCAGTACACTAATTAACTAGCCTTAGTAAATCGTCAATGTAAAATGTAAATGCTAACAGAAAAAAGGGCCACAAATACGACTGTCAGTCAGTAGATTAAGTGACATACGTGATACACGCTTAGGCGATCATGTCTTGAAAGAGACATGACTGACTGGGCAGAAGATTATTCCGCAGTAGGTTGCCATTTCTTTCTGTGATAGACTGGTTGCCAGCCAAGGGTATAGAACACAATCTGTCCTGTTATTTAACCCTAACTTGAGGAAATAGATGGATTAATACCTTTCCTAAGAGTATTTACGCGTAAGTGAATGCAGGAATTCAACTGGAATTTGAAATCGGCTCCCCGATTTCTCGTTTCAAGCCGATATCCACTGCACCACAACGCACAAACACGACACATGACAGAATTACCTCATTAAGTTTATTTTCAGTCATTACATTTCCGTGATACAAATTTTTTAGGGCTTTTTGACAAGGCACGAGAGCACTCGAGGTAGAGAGTTACGTTAGGGGGTCATTTGTGCGTATAGGAGTGTAACCCTAGCCTTGAACAGATTAAAATTGTGGGTGATCAGAGAAACATACTGTTGGGGTTCTCCACATGGCAGTGGTTCAAGCAAATAAGCTGTTTGAGTGGAACTTACTTTTCACCGATGGAATAGGGAGGGAATGTGGGTGCTTTGTAACTATGTATGTGACATGGTGTCTTATTGTCGTGAAGGTTTGGCTGGATCAGGGAATTTAGTTCGTCTGAACACTTTCCGTGGAAGTAGCTTTAGGCCAGCAAGCAACTTGCTACATCACGTCTATTAGTGGGTGCAGAATAAATCGTCACCCGCAAGAACAACTCTATCAAGACTGGGGAGTGAAGTTTGGGCTGCTCTTTTCCAAATATGACAGCAGTACTCGATTTTTGGCCTGATCTGGCTCTTCCGAGAGGACATCCTTTCATCCTGATTGATCGTAGTTCGATGATGAGCTTTTTCCCTGGTGCCCCTTCACGTGAATTTAAGCGTGCTATTAGATTAGCATCTAGGTCCCACCTTTTATCGTTAAAATAGTTAAATGTAACCGCCATTTCTCCAATAGTTTTTTTCTCGCAATTCCCGCTTGTGGAATCTTGATCCAGTTCATCTTTTATCCTTTCTTCAAACCTCCTTTATCCAATATTTTCACTAACGGTAACTCCCTGCCCTAGTGGCAGTCCCTTGCTAGGGGAGGGGGAAACATGATTAAAAAATGTAAATAGCTTGGTCTTCTAAGCATTGAATGTAACCTAATGTTTCTACTCCATTAAATAGTTTGTGCGAGATCGGAAGAGAGATCAATAGTCAATCTCTGACCATCAAGAGATTTAGAGGGGCGTGGCGCTCCCGTATATTCATATTATCAGCATAGACGTTTACAAACGACATGAGTACATTCTTAGACAGATTATTTATACAAATCAAAAAGGTTTGTCCGAAAAGTGACCCATGCTGGACGCCAGGGTTGATCGCTATTGCTTCAGAGAACGGACAAATAATAAATACCTTCAGAGACCTACCTGTGTAGTAAACCTTTATACCACACCTTGTCGAAGCCCTTTGTATTATCTAATGCGATGATTGACGTGTGTTTGTCGTCAAGAGCCTCACTTGTCCTGTGAGTAATGGTAGGAGGTCCCATACTGCTCGTTGACCAAAAGGTTGTTCTTTTCTAGGTACTCGACAACCTTCTTACTGATTATAGCATCAAAATGCTTACTTATGACACTGATAGATTGTGCTGGGAAGTGGAAGATCGCACACCGGTGTTTTTGACAATTTCCACGGTTTTAAGGTAGATTCCTCCTTCAAGCAGTGATTGAATAACTTCGTTAGGATTGGGGTGAATTTCGTGTTTATATTAACGACAATCATTGGTAGTTTGTCTGAGTTAGTGGCTTTCTTAGGGTTAAGGTCTTTGGTAAGTCGAGAGATTTCTAGTGATGTAATGGTAATAGGACTGAGGTTGTGCTCAGTGAGGTGTGGGAAGTTCGGGAGAGATTGTTATTTTCGTCTTACGTTGTGTTACGAGGAAAAGAAATTCACCTTGTCTGATATGACTTTGGGTATATTTAAAATTGTGGGCACAGCCGCTTTACCTCTGTTCATGATCTGTCCTAGTCGGCCTTTGCGTAACGAAAAATGTTTCTATGGTACGTTATATCAGTGGATACTTTAGGTTTAGCATAAATCTGGACACTGGTTAGGGAATTGTCTGACGTGCCTAAGGTGTGTGTGGCAGTGGATAAAACTTTTGCTAAACTTTTATAAGGGTAGAAGGTAAGAAAGTGGTCGAGGAGGTTCGTCTAATGTCTCGTCGCGTCTGATACACGGATATGAAACCTAGCCGAGCGAGATTGAATGAGGATAGTATCAAACTTCTCAGATATTCGATCGAAGATTACCAGCTGTTCGTACTAAGAGCTAAGATGAATGTGATACTATGCGGAAGCACTTAAACGAGTGATCAGTGTCTGCGTTTGTTGCCTCACTGCCACAGGTAAGCTTGTCCTTTTTATAGGCTCTGAGTTCGTGGCTGTGACTATTTAGGTGGTTAGAAGGGGTTAGTAGCCAGGGATTGTGGGCTACCATAGTGTGCATGAAGACGTTCTCAGAAAGTAACATAAGATCTGGTTTGGACTAAAGAAGATGGTGTTCTCCGTCTGAAAAGTTGGAACGTAGAGCACCTCACGTTGGTGTAAAAGATTGTATATGTGAGGTCTACTTTAGGTTTGTTTTTTTAGGTAGGGTTTGCTAGTTTTGTTCATTTTCCTTTTGATTGGTTTCATGTGTGTATTTATTTGTGGAAGAAAAGTAGATTAAGACATACAAAACTGCCGAAGTTGCATGTATAAATGATCTGGAGAGAATCGTCTAGAGATACTGCCGTAGCAGTACCATTCATCACGGCCCAGCTGGAGACTACTTCATGGGGTAGAAACTATTCACAAAATTGCATTAAAATATTTTGCACATACTGAAAGGAGAGCCTCCTTCGAATTTACTCGAAAGTTCGGATCCCTGTTATCAGTCAGATAACGATTAACGTAGAAAACATCTGTCTCCAGCACCCTTAATGAAGAGACAATTAAATCTGGAAAGAAGACACATGCGTGATGCCCGGTAGACATATCGTGTTTGCGCAGATTTCAAAGCAACAGAACACCTCCTTGAGTCAGAAATTCGTACCGGTCCGAGAACTAAATTTACAAAACGAGAATTGTGATATATGTGAGGACTAAAGGACCCATTATGAGAAGGTAGATAATGAGGGTTGCCCAGGGTTGCATGTGTTTCCCCTACCTACATTGGAATTCGTGTAGTAGATAGTTACAAGGGCAGAACCATGCAATAGGCAAGTTACGTATTCAGTAAAAACTTGAGGCTTACAAAAGAAAAGCATTATTGATCGGAGGAAGGGTAGTGTAAAACAGCTATAAAGTTTTAACATGTCTCAATATCGACTTTTTGGGAAAGTGGACAGACACCATCTCTCAGTTTATCACACTGGAAAACTGAAAGATGATCTCGGAAGGAGATTGAAAGCAATTAGGAACATTGAGACATGGACTATAAAATAAACTGTAAAAGTTACAGCGTATTTCTTACATCTTTCAATTATAATACACGATAGATTATTCGTGAATACGGACGGATTTTATCAAAAATGAGCAGACATAATGCTTGAAAATTATTTAATCTGATATATATATATATATATATATACTCACACGTGTGCTGTCGCAGAAATTAATATAATTTAAAACAGAGAAAGAAAAAATAGTAAGAAATAAAATTACGGGCATATCGCACTGAACCCCAGTTCTCAAATGATCACCGAAGTTAAACAATGTCGAAACTGGTCAGTAGCTAGATGGATGACCATTTGTAGATATAAGGTGTTGTACACTTGGATGTGCGCTAGTGTAATGGACAACTTCGGTGGAAATCGGAAAGTCTCCAACTCCAGTCGGTTTTGTTACATTTACGGGAACTATAAGAAAAATGATACAATCTGAAAAAGATTGTTGAAATTTCTAGAACACATTGTGAGAAAAGAGAGTCTGGAGAATTTAACACAAAGAGTACAAGAGACGCAAGAGAACAGAAAGTAACTTTATCAATGTATTTGTAAGAATGAATAACAGAAAAAAGACAAAAAACGTTTGATAAGACATTAAAAGTTACTTAGAGTAACAAAAAAGTGATGAAGTTGTGGTATTTTATCATCGTCTTCGTTCTAAATTGAAAAGGCATATAAAAAAACTTGACAGGGCATGAATTGCAAATACTTCTGCATTTCATACTGGTACCAGATGTATTTCTTTGAGCTAACCTTAAAGTCTAGTATACTGAATGCAGATTTTCAATGGAGGTAGATTCATCCTGCTTGAAAAATACCTTTTTATTAAGCGTAGTTAAACTGGAGCACAATTGAGGATTAAACATACTACTCAGTCGTAATTGATTTACCTAATTACTAATCGAGGTATTCTATCCAAGCGTAGCTTTGATGTGGTACCAGGCCGCGAGTATGGAGTACTCATTGCGGATCTAATTTATTACTCATTTTTTGTAAAATTGATTTAATGAGACATGTTTGCTAACGATTACATCAACTCGAAGAGCCTTAAGCGTAGCTTAGATGAGACACAAGACCAAATGTATGGAGCACTGAGTGAGGCTTGACCTCACTTTTTAGATGTATTATTAGCCATGACACTTTTCCGAAGTGTAAAATGTCTTTCTATTCACATGTACACGACTCAGGCTTAATTCTTAACTTCTTAATTTTGGTAACTCTGTTTCGTTAATATCGTAATTAAGTTTATGAAGCCGTAAAAACCTCAAACATTAACAACCTTTATTTTTGAGTTTTTTAAAGTTGTATTTTGCAATTTAATCTAATGAATTCTAAAGAGGAAACGCTCTTCAGCCTCTTGGAGTTTTTATAATTCTTCATAGAAAAACAATAAAAGAGGTTATTCCTCAATTGGTAGGTTCTTTTTAAAGATATATTTATTGTGAAAATGAGTAACTGATTTGAGCTTTTAACTTTATCAGAAAACAAAAATTTTGAATGATTGTATTTTTGCCGCTATCCCGTTTGTTTCAGTTTATGAAGTTCGATTCAGTATGTATGTGAGGATGATATTATGATTTCATTTTCAATATTATTTCAATTATGGTTAGTAATAACTTGTGTAAAAATCACACATTTTTTGCCGACTGTTCATTTGAATGATTGAATTTCTTTATAAATTTATCATTCTATCTAATTTACTTTAATTTATTCATTTCTTTTGCTTTTTGCGTTTATATTTTTTCTTTTACTTTGCTCTTTTTTTCTATCTTTTGCTTGTTTTGTCCTGAGGCAAGTCATCGCTGCATTCTGAAACATAGATAATTACGATAGATCAAAGGCTGACTTTACTGGCAATATGTCATGACAACGATCAATTTCTCATTCTCTTTCTCTTTCCCTCTCTTTCGCTCCTTACATACTTCCCTGTCTTTACTCTCCCTCTCTTTTAATAGTTTAATTAAAAGTAAAAACAAAAGAAATGGATTGATTTTCAAAATAATTTTTTAAAATTTATACATAATTGTATATGACTGTGCTTAGAAATATATTTTAATGCATTTCCGGAATGACGTACATTAGTAGATCGCACAGACACAGAAATAGGCACAGACTACAACAAATATACACAGTGAAGTATACATTCACATAAAATTTATATATATATATATATATATATATATATATATATATGCGTGTGTGTGTGTTTGTGTGTATTCATACGCGTGTATATATATCTAATAATATGCAAACACACACACAAACGCACATACAAACTCATATATGTATGTATTTATTTACAGGAGGGGTGCTGAAGATTTCTCGTCCTTACTCGCATTAACACTCTTCTTAAAATAAAAAATAACAAGAACATGTATGTGTGTCGTTAATATTTATGCATGTCTGTTTTTGCGTGCGTGTTAATGTGCGTGTTTACTAACATCTAACATGTATGTAAGCTTATGCGTATTGTATAAAGGGTTCGTATTAATAAATATGTAAAGCTGACACGTAGTTATTAGCTAAATTTGCTCTGAAAATTTCACAGTATAATCTAACACCTATTTCACCTACGGTACACACACACACACACACACATATATATATATATATATATATAACTGAACATCGATAAGTAATGAACATCGATAAGTAATGAACGTTTTACTTCTAAATTATTAATTATTAACTAGTCTATATTGAGCTCTTTATCTTCGGAAATCCTGTTAAAATTTGTATACGTTAAATTATATAATTGTACGTGTATTTTTCTGCTAGTATTAATGTGTATGTATTTGTCTGTGTCTCTATGCGTCTGTGTCTTTGGGTGCCTGTGTCCGTGTGTGGGTGCTTGTGTGTGTGTGTGTGTGTGTGTGTGTGTGTGTTTGTGTGGGTGTGCATTTATGTTTGTTTTATTTACCATGTATATTTATGAGAAACATGTGGGATAGTAATATTTGTAGCCATATATTGTATGGAGGTGGGTGAATTATGTTTTTTTCCTTCAAAAATGCCTTAAATTAAAGTAAAGACAATAGTAGGTACATCAATATATAGGGCGTTTTATTAAGACGGATCGAAGTTAGCAATAAATAAAAAAGTGTTATTAGTAAAATTTTATTGATTTTACAATTAGATCATGTTATTTAATTAATGGCAATTATGTGTGAAAAGTAATATTGTCCAAATGTTTGCCAAAGCTTCGACAGAACACCTCTCCTCCTAAATTTTTTTATGATGTCTCTGCATAGTTACTCTTCGAACTCACCAGTATGCCATATTATCTCATCCTTCAGTTTTTCAATTGTTGTTGGGTTCTTGGCATAGACCTTTCTTTTGCGATGACCTTAAAGGAAGAAATATAAAGGCGTCAAGTCGCACGATCGTGGTGGCTAATTAACATCAGTGTTTCGAAAGATGATGCGTCCTGGGAACATCTCATTTAAAACAAATGTATTTCTGTTTAAACGTCCATTTTTGTAATAGGCCTCGATAACTTTAACACGTTGTTTGATTCTTAAACTTTCCATTGTTGAAATTACGAAATACTGAATTCGTTAAATCTGAAAGAAGTTGAAAAAAAAATCCCAAAATCCTTAGATGCTTAAACTTAATTCACATTAGAAAATCGGTCCAAGTTATTGAAATACGCTATATATGTTGCCGTCATTTTAGACGTCATATCGATATAAATATTTTGCCGTAATTTTTGACAGCACGAGCTTACTCGTTAATATAAATATTTTATAAGCACTCTAGGGTACGAAAATATTACTGGTCTGATCAAGAAAATAGTCTGGACAAACTTTGGTAAGTGGGTTGGAAGGAGGTATTTTCAGGCACTAATTATATATATATATATATATATATATATATATATATATACTATTATTATGTTAAAACATGTGCAAACTACAAACTACTACAAATTGTACATTTTCTTTCTACATTGAAAGAACAATGTCTCATCATGTAGTTAACAATGATGATAACCATCAACATTCAAAGAACAGTGCCTCATCAGGTACTTACAATTACTATATATATATATATATATATATATTCCTCCTGTCACGCTTATGTGAGGGTTTGTATTATTTTTCTTATGTTTTAATGTAAGATACTCAATAGTAGACATATAAGCATATATGTTGCCATCCTTTTGAACGGCATATCGATATAATTATTTTGCCTTCTTTTTTACGGCAATGGATCATTCGTATGGCATAAACTTTTAATTTACTGACAAATCTATTTTTTAAGGGTATTAAGAACAATTCAACAGGATTTATCAACTTAAAAAGATACGGATCATTTACAAATTAACTTCCAAATCTATATGATATATTTTGCTTTTACAATAAAAATCCTCATAACAATATGTGCTCAGAAAGTCAAATTTTACATTGAATATTTTGAATTACTAACAAAAATCTTCTTTGCGTCTAATTTTTTAAAAATTTAATAGATATTGTTTTCGTTTAAATAAACACATTTCTTTAATTGAAAAGATAAATTCAAATAAACCTTGAGCTCTCAATTGAATACAAAATATAAACATTGTAATCATAGTTTGCTTAAAAAATCCTTTTTAATAACCTATCCTATATCTTCATGTATTCAGAATTGTAATACCTTAATCTCTTTCTTTTATCTTTGTGTAGCAATGTTTTTCTACTTATAAAATAAATAAAAGGATTTCATTAGCGGTGTATGTGACGTCTAATAACTGCTTACCGAGACACACCAGACTAGCAGCTCGCTGTTAGGGTACAGGGAGGAAATTGAAAGTAGTGGTTTTAACCCGATTGCTTCAACACAAAGTGTGCAGACCGCAAGAATAATTAAGCATATAAAGGCGGTTCCCCACATGATGTCTCACTGAATCCAACCCCCAGGCTTTTTAGGTTCAATTTTTGCTTGTGTACTAATACTTTCTCCTTACTTCAGAAAACGCAACTTACTATAAAAAGAATTAAATGTATAAACCCAATCTGTACATTTTTATCCTGCCCTAGAGGGTGTTGGAACGATTCGAGTAATCCCAGGTGTACACGTGGCACATGTATTAATATATTTAGATTAAAAGGGAAAACGGCTGTCTTAATTTAAATTACATTTACAAACAGGAAAAGTATAAAAAAAACAGATATTGTTTTTTTTTCAAATTTATTGAAATGTAAGAAAGTTTGTATATATATATATATATATATATATATATATATATATATATATGTATATATATATATGTGTGTGTGTGTGTGTGTGTGTGTGTGTGTTTGAAAATATGACTTGTCCTACAAATCTTCATTACCGCTATGAATAGACAAAAGTTATTTTTATTACCACCCATGATGATAATATTTAAAAATAAAACTGAAAAACGGGCTAGCTGACCGGTTTTGCACCTCGCTCAACAGAGCTAAATCGAGGTGAATAAATAATTATTTAAGCAACTGAAAATGTGTACTGGGTAAAGAAAACCATTACCCATTGAAATTTCTAACGAAATTAGACCCACGGGCTCTATTCGTCCTCGTCTCTATGCTTTGCCCAAAACACATAAAAATGGTGTTGCATTGAGATTTATTTTATCTATGATTGGGTCTTCCCAAAATGGCGTAGATTAATGGCTTATGACCATACAACAGCCTGAACGGTATAACAAATTCCGTACTAAAGATTCGTTTGATTTTTCTGATTCCGTACAGCGTTATCCGTGAACCAGTAAATTTATCTGTTCTTATGACGTTTCTAGCCTTTTTACTTGCGCCCCATTAGCTGAAACTATTGATATATGTGCTGATGACTTATATCGTCGTCAGTTATCAATTGCCGTTATTCCTGAGAAGATAATTGTCGAATTGATACAATTTGCCACGGTGTCTTTTGAATTTAGTTTCGATGGCATCATGTAGAGAAAAATTGATGGGATTTTAATGGATTCTCCTTTGTGACCCATTTTCGCAAATATTTTTGTTGGATTCCATGAGGAGAGTGTATTATCTGAATCTAATAAGCTTGATGTATATTTCCGTTATGTAGAAGACACTTTTTATCCATTTAACGATGAAACTGAAGCGAACCATTTCCTTTTGTCCCTAAATAATTAATAAAATTTGGGCTTAATCGGATTATTAGTTTACAAATTAGTTATTCAAGTGTTGCAAATTTTCAAAATAATGGAACAATCTGAATATTGTGTGTTGATAATGAATTAATTTCTGATAGAGGTTCACAAACTCCTTTTGGCCGATAGTAAATTTAAGTTGCATGAAATAGCAGAGGAATTGAACCTATCAGTAGACAGTGTATTCACCATTTTGCATGAATATTTGTCAATGAGAAAGCTGTGCTCAAAGTGGGTGTCGCGTTTGTTCACAGTCAATCAAAAGCAACAACGCGTCGACGATTCAGAGCGCTGTTTGCGACTGATACAATGCAACAAGAAGAAGTGTTGCGTAAATATGTGGCAATGGATGAAACATGGATCCACCATTTTATTCCGGAGTCAAATCGACAGTCAGTTGAGTAGAGAGCAGAAGGTGAAATCCGTACAAGGCGACCAAAGACGAAAACATCAGCACGCAAATTTGTAGCCTGCGTATTTTGTGATATGCAAGGTATTTTGTCCATCGATTACTTTGGGAAAGGAAGAACTATTAATAGCGAATACTATATAGCATTATTGATGCGTTTGAAGGAAGAAATTGCCAAAAAATGGCTACAAGTGAAGAAATATGTGATCTTTCACCAAAACAACGCACCGTGTCTTAGAGTCGATCGCAACGATGGCAAAACTATATGAATTGCCCTTGGAATTGCTTCTGCATCCACTCTATTCTCCAGATCCGGCCGCTAGCGATTACTGCAGACCTCATATTAATGCTCCAAAGAAAGAGATTTGGTCCCAATGGAGAAGTGATATCGGAAAGTGAGTCTTATTTTGAGGCCAAAGACAAATCGTTTTACAAAAGGCATCGAATTGTTAGAGAAGCTTTGGAATCAGAGTATCATTTTAGAACGAGATTATGTTGATGAATAAAGTCGGATTTTGCCTAAAACTTGTTGTTTTATTAGTTAGGTTTGACACTTATTGAATGATGCGTTAAACATGTAAAATTGATTTGATTTTACGGTTTATCACCCATTCGCACGTTATTTAAAACTTGAAAATGTTTTTAGATTATAATGATTATTTGAGATAACAATGTTTTACTGATACAGTTCCTACTAATTAACCCATAGCTGGGGGAGAAGAAGTGGAATCTTACCTTTCCTTAGCGTATTTGCGCTTGAGAGAATATAAAAAAATCGACTCGATTTGGATCCCGGCTCGAATTCCGAACCGTTATTTATTACACCACCGGCACATGCAAGCTTAACGCACCAAATCTTCACCCATTAATGTACTGACGATTCTTGATGGTGATTTTACGAGAACCGTTGTTTCCATATGATATTGCCGTAATCTTATGGTCATTTAAGAACATTTTTTTATAGTTTCATAAAATAAAAAAATAAATAAACTTCCTTTTTGCCTTGTTGCTCTTAAAACTTTTCCTCCGGTTATCTCTGCCAAACTTTGCTCCGCTATCCACTTGTTCAAGCCTATCAAGTATGTTTTGCGTTGCATTCCCATCCTTTTTTCTTCTTTCCGTCCCGTGAGTAATAGATTCTCCAAGCCCTCTCTCATGTAGAATCTTTTAACGTGACACAATATCGAATCTCGTTGGACGTCTCTTTATACCTTATTTTTGTTGTTAAGTAGTAAATGCTTACTGGTAAGCTTTCTGATGAAAAGCAAGAAAATTGAGAGAAAAATTATCAGAAGAAATTAAAAACCATAATTATCCATCGATCATGAAGTGACACGCGAAGTTTCTGGGACACATCATTACGTGGTATCCTCAGCATCCTTCTGTAGAACCACATTTCTATTGCTTCGAGTCTCCCCTTCATCTTTGAGGAGATTGTCCAGCATTCGCTGCCTTATAGGCGGACCGATATCACATAGATTTTCTCGTTCGTCTATCCATTCATATTGATGTCTCGTTTTATTCCTATTTATTACTGCTCAATTTTTTATCGACCTGTTCCCACTAAGTTAGCGAGCAATAAACTGTACATTACTGATTTTGGGAAAACAAGGCGAACAAAAACTAAAAATAAGACGAGATATTCTTCATTATAAACTGCGGAGTAGGATCATTCTAGCATCGTAGATTAAATCATGGGTTCAGTTCGTAATCCCCTGGAGGTTAAAAGAGAAACATGATAATATGAGGACATTAGTTCGTATGTAAACAATGTAAATTAATCTTCTTTGCTTATTCCCATTCTGCAGACAAAAATCTCCAGTCGTGGAAAATTCAGTGTGTACCGATCTTACTATAGTTGTCTTGTGTGGCCGAGATGCGCTCTAGTTAAATAGTAGGCGGGGTTGATATTATGTTTACACGTGATTTTGTATATTCACTCGTAAATTGATGTAAGCCTTTCTGATGAAAAGCAAGAAAATTGAGAGAAAAACTAACGTCAGAGATTTATAACAATGATATCAACCAGTCATTATTTAAATTTCATTGCAATATTATACCAATGAGTTTCTTCCCTTTTCTTTCTTTCTTTCTTTCTTTCTTTCTTTCTTTCCAGACTTAAATATATAACTGCGTCTCCGTACTATATATTGTAGACCCGTTTCAATGGCTCACTGACTTTACGGTATGTTAAAATTTTCTTGAGGTATTAAAGGCTTAAGGCCGTAAAATCACACGGTGAGAACCAAACTCACTACTCAGTAGTAGTAATAAGACAGACTTTTCTTACTAATGATAAACCACAAATCAAAATCGCTATTTTTATTTGTATCGTTCTAACTCCCATTAAGATTGAAACAAAACTCTTCATCGTCAATTGTAACGCAATTACTAATGTTTCTGTCGTTTTAAGGTACATTTAAATGCTGAATTTTCAAACGTATACCAGATAAAAAGTAGATAAAATTATACATAATTCTAGATGTATAAACAATTCTATATTTTTTACGGAATAGACAATCATGTATTTAATTTTATGAGAGAGAAGAGGAAGCTAGAATTTTTACTAAAAGAATAATCATATACAATACTCTTTTTTTAATCGTTTCACCTCAAGCAAAGCGGTACCGCCACTGGTGAACAGGGGAACTACATAAGAGAAGAGTGAAATTCTAAGCAGGAGGAGAGCGAAGAGAAAGACGAACCAGTTAAATGGGGGTGTCGGAGAAAGGACAAAAGAAGGATGGGAATACCAATGTAAAGACAGTTGCGGGGGTCGAGTGAGAAAGGAAAAGAACAAGATACACGAGGTGATTGAAAAAGGACGAGAGAAGGACTGGAGTCAAGTGAACAAGAGATGAGAATTAGCATTGCATTTAAATTCTTAGAGATTGTAGCCCCCAGAGAAGCAAGTATACGGAAGGGGGTTCCACAGGCCGGAAGTGCGAGAAAAGAAGCTGTTCGAGTTGAATTGTCGCCTGCATTTGGTTGATCTAACTGTAAAAAGGCGAGGCCTTGTTGCCAGTCTAGTTGCCGGTGACAAAGTGGCTGGAGTCGAGCTGCCAGCTCGGGACCGATTACGTTACAGATTCTCCTTTAGTGCCTGTCACAACACTGAGATGAACAGCAAGATCACCCGACGAGATATGACAAAAGTATACTATGCATGGTCAAATGGTTGATTTGTATAGGTGCAAGATGGAGTCAGGTCGAAAAAACTTCATGGCCCGATACAGTGCATTGCTTTCAGGAAGAATCACTTGGTTCATGCTGATGGGTGGTAAGAGGGACTGTCTGTGGTGGTTAACAGATAGCAGATTAGTTTTAGAAGAATTAAAATTTACAAGCCATTTCTTACGCCAGTCTACTACAGAGTGGATGTCCTTCTCGCGAACGGCAGCGATGTTGTCTTAGGCTCCCTCGCTAGATTTCTACTACTTTACGCGATAAATGAATGATAAAAGGAAACAGATTATAGAAATATAGTCAAGAAAATGACATAAAAACAGTAAAGGAAAGGTGATTTTTTTAATCACCTTTCGTTTACAGCAGAAAATAGAATGTGAATATGGAAGCGTAAAAATAGCAGTGACAATTCGAAAGTCCCATAAAAAGAAACCATAAAAATGGATGCAAAGAAAGGAACTTGAAAGGCCAAACAGCATTTCGAAATATAGTGGTTTAAAGCAAATATATTAAAAGTAAATATAATCAAAATGAAAAACTTGCCTGTCAAAGAGATAAAACAGTAAAGCATTTCATACGTACAGGAAACAAATTAGCATTAATGAAATAGCAGATATGATTGGTCAGGAACAGTTATTTACAGAAAATTGTGAAAACATGGTATATATTCCAAGTAACATGAATAATATCACTTACAATATTAACAACAATAGTATTTGTTGTTCTAGCAATAGTAAGTAACAAGAAATATGATAAGTGTAGCTGTTTTCATGATTTTCAGTAACAGTTGGAAAAATTCTAAAGAAAAGAATTGAAAATTCGAAGACTATTGAAGTCATTCTGAAGACAATTTAACGAAAGAAAACAAATACACTAGAAAAAATCTTTAAAAAAATATGAAAGTTAATACAGAAACGCAGAAAGAAAACCAAAAAAAGTTAACGACAGCGAAAATCAATCAACAAAAATCTATTCTATAACATATAAAACAAGGCAACTTGAAATAGAGAAATAGCTTTTCAAAAAGCTAAACACAATGTTAAGAAATAGGAAAATTTAGTTGAAAACAACGTAAAACTTCACTGAGCAGGTGCCTCTGCTGTTAGTCTCAGTGTTTTCGAAAGGCTCCAAAGAAGAATATGTAAGGTGATTGGTCCCGAACTGGCAGCTCGACTCCAGTCACTTTCTCACCGGCTTAACTCAAGCCCATTTTTACATCACACCGTGTATCTTCTTTTTTTTTTTTTCATTTCTCTCAACCTTCGCAACTGTTTTCACTCCTGTGTTCACATCCTTCTCTTGCCCTTTCTCTTTCACCCCATGTAGCCGGTTTGTCCTTGTCTGCACTCTTCTCTTGCCTAAAACTTAAACTCTCTTATGTAACCCGTTCCACATCAGTGGCGATACCGACGTGCTTGTGATGAAATGATTTTAAAAAAAGGACTTCTGTCTGTTATCTATACTTTTACATGGAGATGAAGAGTAGACTTGAGGCAATAAAGATATGGTTATAAAGAAGGATGCCGTGAATAACATGGAGGTAACTTCTAAGAATATTTAAAGAAAAGTGAAACAAAATGACACATGCCTAGAATCAGAAAGACCCAGGTGAAATTTCTGGTACCTCATGAAGAAAGAGAGCTTAGAGAATTCGATACTTACAAAACATAGTTAAGTGGGCAAAAAGAAACATCGAATACCTTATATAACGAGTTTATAAATCTCGAATATCCGAAATAACCAGTATATATATATAAATGAACGAGAGAACAGGTGCAGGGATAGGTATAGTAAAGGAGCACACACTGCTTGGTGCAGCATTTCCCTACCAGTGCACAAGACCTCTCTAATCCACCCTAAAATATAGCCAAGTGCACCCCAAGTTAAAAGAGTAATTGATGAATTAATATTTAAAAATCTTTATTTTTAAAACGCTAGACACCAAGCACAAGGCTTCTATGTCAAAGTCTAGTCTAGGTCCTTTGATATTCTAAACTAAATGCAAAATTCCTTAATCTCTGAGGAGTGGATAATCCTTTCCTTTTTGCCTTCCTCAAGGGATGTTAGTAGTTCATTATCTTTCTCTCTAAAAAAAGATTATTTATAAATCCTTTTGAATGAAAACTGCACTGTTAATCTTCAATGAGATGCTAAAACATAATGTCATATTTTCAAATTTGATGACTAATTTTTCTTTATTAAATGTAAAGTCCGTCTAATAGTTTTATTTATTGTACAAGTGCGCTTCAAAAGAGACAATAAAGAAGAATAAATGAAGCTAACTTCATATATTTATCGTTCCCAAACCTGATCTTAGTAATGAGATATTCTGTTCTTATGTTAACAGGGACGAAACACTCGAAGCTTCTTTTGTTTTGCCATAAGTATTGAATCAGATTGATAATACATTACTTGTTTTATTCATTTTTTGTTAGATATATTTGAATATTTTTTCTTACTTTTAATAATTAAAAATGCATGAAATAAAATTTTATATTCAGTACCGTGCAAAATTACACAAAAAGAAGGTTTTTTATTATCTCACTTCCCAGCTTCGACTTTATTGTCACTTCCCCCTGTGAATAGCACTACCAAGTTGCTGTAGTTTCAATAACAAATAGGTTCATACAGAGTGGAGTTTTCATGGCCACGACTAAGAAATATTTAATTCAGAGGTGTTCACCTGCAAAATGGTCGACAATCAATGAATGGGTGTCCAGTCTATTTTGCTGCATATAGCTTACGGTTATAACTTACGAAAATAAAGGTTCTCGTACGATAGAAAATGTTACGCAGCTTTGAGCACAATCAGTTCAAGTTCAGACCACTTTGGATCACTGCGTATTGTAATCAATTTCCTATAATTCGAAATATGCTTCAGCCTTAAATCATCCACCAAATGTTGATAATCCATTAAAAAAAGAATTAATCTTATATTATGCCTAATCACACACACACACACACACACATATATATATATATATATATATATATATATATATATATAACTTCGAACATCCAGACATTCATTATGCATACAGACTGTTTTTTACTAAGATTTCTCACATAAATAGACCGATAGACGTAATATTCACTTTCTAAAGTAAATATACAAGTAAGGCCTCTATTTCAAATACGATTATCCATAAAAATAACATTTGAATAAATAAAGATTATTAAAATATACCCATTAATTCCTTATTTTTAAACAAAAGATCATACAGAAAATCAATAATCGAAAAGCCTTCGAAATTTGATCTTAACAAGCCGATTTCGCTTGCTGCCTCGATAACTTTGGTTGGTTACCTATTTAGGAAAAACTGTTAATAAATTCCCTATAGATAGGTGTCAATATCTTATTCATTTTTTCTTTTTTTTAAATATTATAAAAACTCAACCCTGTCCGTGATAACTAGTAAATACTAGTAGAATGAATGTAAAGTGAATTCGATAATCACTTGATGAACCACACTTATTGTGCAAAGTTAAGCTACGTAAATATCTATAAATAAAATAAAAAAAGAACAAGAAAATAAAAGGAAAATAGAAGAAAGAGAACAGGAGATAGAAAAGTGATATGAATCAAACATTACAGAAAAAGAAAAGACAAGCAAAATCAGACAAAAATATGATAGCAAACAAGAATTGAACAATTGCCTTGGAGGTAAAGCAAAGAAAAAGCTAATAGATTTAAAATAAATCAACCAGAATAAGATTAAAAATAACAACTCTAGAAACAGAAATAGAAGAAAATGAAAAAAGTTAGTGAGAAGAGAGAGAAATAAAATTACAAATTAAGTGATAAACTGGCAATATCACTATAAAAATTCACGAGAGAAAACGGCGAGGTAAAGAAGGTCGAAGAGAACGAGAAAAAATGAAAGAAAGAAAATCACTGACGAAAAGCACGTGTGACAAGTATGGAAGTGCCTTATCTTGATGCGACTGAATCAAACGAATTGATTGATCTCTGATCTTGGTTTGACATGCGAACAGAGACCTTACAGTCGGAAGAAGAAACTCCTTGACCATTTTAAGAAATATGTTCTGCGAATGTTAAATAATTGTCTGTTTCTGGTGGATAGACTTGTTTATTTGGCATGCTTGTAACACATCTTCCTGCCATCGAAGACGTCAGTTAAATTGTTTTTGAATCTAAAGTGTTAAAGAAAGGAAGAAATGACTAACGTCATGAATAAAATGGCTTAGTTTTAAAGGCAATAATGATATTTTTGTTGTTTTCTTTGCTGTCACTTACAAAGTATACAAAGGGTGAGAATTTTATCAGAAACTACCAGTATAACCCGGCGTTGCTCGGAGTTTTAGTGGTTATGTTGAAATGGTAAGGTCAAGAGCTTATTCAAAAAGTTCCAGTATGAGGTTGTTGTGACGCGTAAGTTAAAAAGATGAAAAGTAAGTATTCGGTTTCGTTGTTGTTTTAAAATGGGGTTTGTATTTAGTCAGTTTTGCCATGAACGGGAATGATATGTGTAAAATTGGAAGAACGAGGACAGGTTTTACTGGAGCATGTAATGTGATGCAATGACGTTGAGATGAAGAAGTGGAAGCATTGTCCCTGTAACTTCGTGGGGGGGGGGGGGGTAATCACCTTGTAGAAAACGTGAAATATTTATTTTTATAAAGTAGAAATTCCAAAAAAGTTGAAACATACCGTTTGCTTTTATAGAGTGTGCCAGCATACGAAACGAACAGTTTCATTTAAAACCACATCCACCAACAATTGTCGCTTGAGTTAACATCAAATAGTAAATTCAATAGTAGAAGCATCAGAGATGCTTTTACTGTTGAATCTACACATGCAACTGAAACATGATAAGTGTTCATTTAGATGTCGACTCCATCTTCGTCATCTCTTTCGTCTTCGTCGGCTCCTTCATCTTCGTCTCTTTCGTCTTCGTCAACTTCTTCGTCTTCGTCATGTTTTCTTCTTCTTCTATTTCTTCATTTTCATTTTCTTCAACTTTTTCTCGTCTTATTCGTCTTCGTCATATTTTTTGTCTTCGTTGTTTTCATCATCGTCTTCGACGACATCTTCGTTTTCTTCGTCGTCGTCTTCTTAGTCTTAATCGACTTCTTCGTCATCACCTTCATGGACTTCTTCGTCTTCGTCGTCTTCTTTGTTATCTTCCTCATCGTCATCTTTTCGTTCTTTTCTTCTTCTTTTTCTTTTTCCAATTATTCGTCTTCTTCGTCTTTGTCTCCTTTGTCTTCTTCTGCTCCTTCTTATTCTTTTTTTGGTTCTTCTAATTCAACTTCTTTGTCTTCGTCTTTGTCTTTTTCAACTTCTTCTTCGTCTTCTCTTTCTCTTCTTCTTCTTATTCTTGAAATTAAACGTCCTATCCCCATGCATAAATTCTCTTGTTGCTGACATTGAATTAACGTTTCTGCTCAAACGATGATCGCGTTCATCTTCAGGCTCCACAGCTTTTATTGCAGCGGCGTCTTTATTGACATCAACGTAATGCTGAACGTCATTCTCTTGAGCTCACGCAGCTGACGTAGATGCAGTCTGATAACATTTACAGGGTGCATATGGGTCAGCTAATTTTAAATTTTACGTTTTAGGGTTTTTTTGAAAATTTTGTGTCCTTCTTTAACTAATTTTTTGGGGTTCTCATTCCAAAGTTTAGTCATCTGTGGCCATTTTTCGATTTTTAAGTGTATAGTAGAGTATTTTATGATACTTTTTCCGCCCAAAATTTTAGAGATTTTTTAGCGTCCTTTTCTTTTTTACGTCATTTTACAGGTTCACTCCAGCAGCCTGTATGAAGTTTCACCTATTTTCTTCGTTTTACCATGGTTTTTACCCCATTTTATACTCTTTTTTTTTTTAAATTTAGGATTTTTCATGTTTTTTTTTTTAGTTTTGAAAGGTTTGTATACATTCTGGTTTATCTTCATTCGCTGCAGTTACCGCACTTGTCAAATAAGTTGCGTCTCTGTGCAGACGAGGATCATTTTGAACTTCATTTTCGGTAGGTTGTACAGCAGCTTTAGTAGTAGCATTTCTACTTCGACGAAGTTCAAGCTGGTCTTCATTCTCTGAAGCGATTGTGGTGGCCATAGGTGTAGCAGGTCTATTTAGGCGATGCTCACGTTGATCCTCACTCTCCGATCAAACGACGTTTACGTTGAACGTCATTTAAGCTCGTGCGTTTTTTTCACCTTTGCTTTCGTTGATATCCTAAGTTGACGTTCTTCGTTAATTACTGAAGCTCTGAAGGCTGCAATTTAGGAATCATTTAATGATTGTTTAAATGAACGCTCATCATTTGCAATTGAATGTGCAGATATTACTAATGTTTCTGTCGTTTTAAGGTACATTTAAATGCTGAATTTTCAATCATATACCAGATTTAAAAAAAATAAAATTATATATAATAATATAGACAGTTGCGAGGGTCGAGTGAGAAAGGAAAAGAACAAGATACACGAGGTGATTGAAAAAGGACGAGAGAAGGACTGGAGTCAAGTGAACAAGAGATGAGAATTAGCATTGCATTTAAATTCTTAGAGATTGTAGCCCCCAGAGAAGCAAGTATACGGAAGAGGGTTCCACAGGCCGGAAATGCGAGAAAAGAAACTGATCGAGTTGAATTGTCGCCTGCATGTGGTTGATTTAACTGTAAAAAGGCGAGGCCTTGTTGCCAGTCTAGTTGCTCGACTAAAATCATGTGGAGAGGGCATCAGAAGCCATGAGGGAAGTATTTCTAGTTTGATAGCTCAAACAACTCTCGTCAATGGACATGGCTGTTACATTCACAGACCATTCCAGATTTTGGAACTGTCTAATACTCGATGAAGCCTCCCATTGACTCTTTGGCGTTTGGAGAAATGTAAGGCGTGCCTTAGATTAGGGGCACAAACTTGGTCGAGAATGTGGATCTTAAATAATTAACAGTACCAGACCGTTATGATTACGAGCCAGAGTTCAAAAGATCAAATTTCTGAAAGGATTCCCATTCTTAGACGACAACATTTGGTTAAATAAGCCTAATCTGCATCAGATAAGATATTTTAGTCAGAAATTTCTAGCCGTCATCAAGGAAATATCTATTAGCAAAACCTTACAGCACAGAGAAATTGAGTAAGGAAAGTTTTTATTTTTTTCACAGAGGAGGTGAGGTCACTGTTTCGGCCAAGAGTGATGAGAAATTTTAAATTCGGTACATTGCACTGGTTTTTTAGTCTAAATTTTACAATTTGACACCTTTGATGAGCTTTGGTAGTGCGAATTTCAACTTACTGCAAACGTAGAATGTTTGTAGACTGAGAATATTGTACAAGAATAAAGCTTAATACTTAAATACAGTGGCACCTCGACTTACGTCATTTCGACATACGTTAGTCTTGTAGTTACGTCGTTACTTCCGTTCAAAATACATCCGTTCAAATACATTGATTACATTGATGCAAAAAGAATTGCGTAGATCAAAGCTTTAGACATTGATCAACCCGTTATCCGATTTTGGTTTAATTTGCAAAAGGCATATCGGAGATGAAGAGTTCGTAAATTCTAAGCGTTTCGGTGATTTCTGCCGTACCCTTTAAATCGATTCGACAATTTTTTTTTGTGTATATCAAAGGTGCGTGTCATGATGGACAAGTGACTCAATTTTGGTTGAAATCGAACCAAGGATTTTGGAGGAGTAGAATTCGTTAGACTGGAGACACACACACACACACACACACACACACACACACACACACACACACACATATCCATTTTTATGTATATAGATTACATTGATTTGTCAAATTCTTGTGTACATCAAAGGTTAACCCCTAGATCAACAAGTTTCCCGATTTTGGTTGAATTTGCATAAGGCGTCTCGGATATGAAGAGTTCGTAAATTCTAAGCGTTTCGGTGATTTCTGTCGTACCCTGTAAATCGATTCGAAAATTTTTTGCGTACAACATGGTTTCATATTATGATCGACAAGTGACCCAATGTTGGTTGAAATAGAACCATGGTTTTCGGAGGAGTCGTATTCGTTAAAATGGAGACACACAAACACATAGAGAGACCAACAAACATATCTATTTATGTATATATAGATATATATCTGTTTATCTAGCTATCTTTTTCTTTTTCTTTTTTTTTGACACCTCTTTCATGAAATGAATAATGACAAATATCAAGTTTATTCAGCAAATGAAAAGTACAACATAAAAATAGAGATAGCTTGTTTCTGATTTTTTTTTCTATCTTTCGTTATCAAAGTTCGAAAAGATCTGATGGAGATACAATTCAAACAGCTGAATGCAAAACTGTTGCTAAGGTTTGCAATACCGTAAAAAAATTAAAAAGAACTTTATAAAAAATGTCTAGAAAATGAAATAGAATGTCATTCCGAAGCAGTGCAATGTACCGCAAATTGTCAGAATTCATCATCAGACGATTTGCGAATGAGGACATCCGGTATCCATCATATATTACAGTCAGTTCATGTCGGAAGTGGAAAGAGTGAATTATTTGGTACGAGCAAAGCGCTCGCTAAACAAACTAATACACTAAGAGGCTGGGTTGTTTTGATTAATAGGTAAACCGACGGAACGACAGATGATTATGTAGAGACCCGACTGAAGTTTCAAGTATTATGCATACCAAGTAGCCAGCAGCTGTAAGGGTTGTAGAAGTAAGAAACAGGCGATATGCAATGCATTCTCACTTCTTTACTCGGGACTTATAAATCAATCGTTATTGTCTACCGGGAGGTGTTTGAGAGAGTAGTAAACCTCTGATTACAAAAGCCAGTTATCTCCCTTTAGCAGAGATAAGTAACATGATTCGCGTGGCGGCGGCTTAGTGGCGTCACTTCGTACTGTGACGAAAGTGGTTAGTAAGTTATAAAGTTCGATTACAGGAGCAATCGTCTGTTTGGAGTTGAAGCTACATCTGCCTCCCACACACCAACAGCTTATAAGCTCATGGCACCGTTTCCTTTTAGCAATATATCAAGGGATATAGAAATTTCCGGATAGCAGTACCGATTTTTGAAAATATCAAGAATCACCGTTTTCAATTAGTGGAATATGCCCTAAACTGGAATATAGTAGATGTAATCAGTCTGTTTAAATTTAGAGACTTAAACATGGCTACACCAGAAACACAGAATAATCCCTTGAGACTATATCTTTTCGTACTTTTTTCACTATATTACCGGATATATATATATGTCTGTTAGTGTGTGTGTGTGCGTGTGTGTGTGTGTGTGTGTGATATTTGTCTGCGTACGAAACGTATATAATTTAACTTGGCTTTAATTTTGTTTTATTTCGTTTTTTTAAAATATGACTCCCTTTTAGATCAGAATCCTTCTTTACTAGCGTGTCTAATAGTGTGTCCTCCGTTCATGATATATAGTCTCCATTAAAATTACATTTTTATTCACTCTGTGCATTATTTGGGTGTTGTGAAGAGAAATTGCGCTATTTACTGTGACAGAAAAGCTGAATAATGCTTTATCTTTTTATATTTTTTTTAATCATTTCACCCCAAGCAAGGCATTCCACTGCCACTATTGCGCTTGGGGCTACATGGTGGAAGTTAAATAGAAAGAGTGGTTATATATAGGAAATGTCAGAAGGGGGGTGATAGATAATTGGGTGAGTGGGAAGAGTGTTTGAAAGAATGGAAGCGAGTTAGTTTGTTAGGAGGTGTCTATTGACCTTACATTTAAACTCCTGGAGATTGTAGCCTTCGGGGAAGCAGTCTTGTGGAAGGGAATTCCACGGTCGGGAAATGCGAGAAAAGAAACTATTGGAGTAGAAGTTGCGGTTGCATTTTATCGGTTTCACTGTAAAAGGGTGGGATCTAGTTGCTAATCTAGTCTCTCGTGCAAATTCGAACCTAGGGGGCACCAGTGATCCATGTTCATCGAAGCAGAAGCCGTGAAAGTATTTATAGAAGAGACACATGGAAGCCAGGTCGCCCCGATGAGAGAGAGACTGCAGGCGGTCTGCTAAGTCGGTATCGATCACATTACAGACCCTCCGCTGTACCTTGTCGAGAAGCCCAAGGAGAATAGCAGGGGCACCCGACCAGATATGGCAACAGTATTCAATGCACGGGCGGATGGTAGATTTATAAATGTGCAAGATAGATTCAGACGGAAAAAACCTCCGAGCCCTGCACAGAGAACCGACTTTCATGGCAGCGGATTTAGCAATGGATTCGATATAGTCATTCCACTTGAGGTCCGCTGAAAGTGTGAGACCAAGGAGGCGTAGTGTTTTACTCTCTGGGAGGCAAGCCTGGTCCATGCTAATAGGAGGTAGGTGCGATTTTTCTATGATGATTAATTAATAGTAGCTTCGTTTTGGAAGCATTAAAATTTACGAGCCATTTCTTACCCCAGTCCACTACGGATTGGGGGTCCTTTCCAAGCTCGGCTGCAAGGTTAGCTTTGTCGCCCACACCAGATTTTTGATCGAGGCGAGAATAAACTGTGATGTCATCGGCGTACATACCTACTTGGGATCTTATGGTATCAGGGAGATCATTAATGTATATCAGAAAGAGCGTAGGACCGAGAATAGAGCCTTGAGGGACACCCGCGTTCGTATGGTAGTTCTGGGAGGCATGTCCGTTTAATACCACTTTCAATGTGCGGTTAGATAGGAATGACTGGATTAGTTCAAACAATTGTCCAGCTATACCATAGCTCCGCAGTTTGCATAGAAGGCCAGCATGCCAAACTCTGTCGAATGCTTTAGAGATATCCAAGGCAACGGTTCGGGCTTCACCATTCCTGTCGAATGCCTGATATATGTACTCGGTGATTGTCGTTAGCATATCAGCTCTAGACCTGGTGAAGCGGAAACCATACTGCTTGTCCGAGAGGAGCCTGTGTGCTGTGAGATGCTGAACCACCTCGGCGTTGATAATGGCTTCGAACGCTTTGTCAAAGATCGGAAGAAGGCTGATAGGTCGGTAATTTGCGGGGCCCGAGGGTTCTCCAGTGTTTTTAAATATAGGAACTACAGAAGAAGATTTCCAACAGGCAGGAAAGCAGGAAGCAGATAGGCAGAAGTTGTATAGCTTAGAAAGTACAGAGGAAAGTTCAGGCGCACATTTCTTTAAGACTATGATTCGGATTCCGTCCCCTCCGCTCGCTTTGTGAGGGTCAAGTTTCGAGATTATCTTAGAGACAAGCTAGGGTGTAATATGGACGTCATTCAGTTAAGCATCTGTTCTAGGTGGGAAGTCGAGAGTAGAAACTCCAGACGAGTCCAGTCTCGAATTATTCGAGAATCTGCGGGCAAAGCATTCAGCCTTGTCCGCTGGGGAGGTGAGGACCTCAAATTTGTTTATTAGTGGGGGTATTGTGGACTTGCTCTTGTTGAGTACTCTTTTACAGAGCCACCAATAGTCTTTGGTGCCGAACTTAGAGGATGCTATGCGTTGCTTCATTCTGGCAGTAAATAACATCTTAGCTTCGTATCTTTTTACACTTATTATTACTGAAGCGAAGTTTGTGAGATAAAGAAGAGAGAACACCTGGAAAACTTTTAACGTGAATTCGCAGAACTTCAGTGCTTACATAAAGCACAAATTATGAAACTTGCAATAAATATTAAAAGTGAAACATTATATTTATTTAGAAATTTGGATTTTTTTCTAGTATAAGCAACTGACTCGTGATTTCCATACACAACACTATTCTTCCTAATGTTACAAATAAGACGCATTTAGGAATCAAGGAGCTTAGATGTGACGTACATTGTATTTTTCCATACTTTTCACTTTTAGATTTTGTTTAAGCATCGGTTCTAAAAAACTTTTCAAATAACTGAATTGCGTAAAAAACAAAAGAGAATTGATCTTTTGTCAAACGGAACAAATTTAGTTCAAATTTGGAGGAAATATTTTGTAAGCCGAGATGAATAATTGAATGACAGAATAGTGGTTTATATGAATTCATATATTATATATGAGTTTATATGAATTTAATATGAATTGATAATAAAAATGTTTTTCATAAAAAATGGTAGAAACTAAAATCATATAAAGATTTTCGATTAAATTAAGTTGCAAGAATGGTCATAGAAAATGGTAAATATTTATACATCGTAGACAGCATTAATATTACAAAGACCAATTTTTTTTCTTAGAGATGTCAGAAACTTTTGCATACGCACTCCCGTGTGTTGTAATAGCGAGAAAGTCTGGTCAACCATTAATAATGTGTAGTACGTTCGATCCTTAATGAGCGTTTCAAATGGCTCGTAAATTTTAATGCTTCCAAAACGAAGCTGTTATCTATTAACCACCCGCCCTGAAAGTAAAACACTGTGTCTCCTCGGATTAACTCTCACATCAGACCTCAAGTGGAATAAGTATATAGAATCCATAGCTAAATCCACTGCTAAGAAAGTCGGTTTTCTGTGTAGGGCTAGGAAGTTTTTCCCATCCGAAACAATCCTGCACATATACAAATCTACCATCCGCCCGTGCATTGAATATTGCTGCCATATCTGTAAGAGAATCTGTTATGTGGTCGATCCCGACTTGGCAGTTAGGATACATTCGCTTTCTCACCGACGCAGTGTGGATTCCCTGTGTCTTTTCTACAATTATTTTCACAGCTTCTGCACCGATGAACTTAGCTCACTGGTACCCCCTATATATGAATTTTCTCGAGCCACAAGATTAGCAACTAAGTCCCATCCTTTTATTGTGAAACCAATAAATTGTAAACGCAAATTCTACTCCATTAACTTCGCCTGTGGAATTCTCTTCCGCATACTTACTTTCCCGACAGCTATAATCTCCAAGAATTTAAATGTAAAGTCAATAGTCATCTTCTGTCTCACCAACTTACATCCACTCTCTCATGCTTTTTTCTGCACCCACCCCACTCTCATCAGTATTCTCTTCCTTCTTCTACTCTCTTCCTGACACCCCCTGTAACCTCTCACTCCTTCTCATAACATTCCTCCTATGTAAGCCCCTGCACAACAGTGGGAGTAAAATGCCTTGCTTGGCGTGACACGATTATAAAAAAATAAAAATATGTGTAACTTTGTCTCTAAAATAAGCTAAGATTATTAAATAAGAGTGTCATCAGTGTGCAATATTGGTTAGCAATCTAGTCTGGTTGACCATTACTACTGACTAGTGAGTTTGATTCTTGCTAGTTGCAAAAATCTTACATTAAATAAGGTAAGTGTCAACATTTAGTAAAGTAAACAGCCATTGTAAGCGCGACGACATTGGGTAATGGTTAAAACGAAGCTGACGATAACTATTCAATGATGAGTTTATCGCTGTGGGCCCAAATTGAAAAAGTTAGATTAAATAGCGCAAAGAGTTGTGGAATTTAGTAAAATCAAACAACCCGCTACTCTAGGAGCTTTGGTGTAGGGTAATGGTTAACGATGATACTCCGTTTGACAATTACTACTGAGTAATGAGTTTCATCCCCACTGGGTGCACTCATACAAAAATTGATATAATATCATGTAAAAAGATTTGACTTTGTAAAATCAACTAACCTTTGTAAAGGCATCGGCGTAGGGTAATTGTTAACGAGGCTAATCTAGTTAACTATAAATCCTCCATAGTGATTTATATCCTCACTGGGTGCTGTATATAAAATTCGGTATTATATAACTCAGTAATTGTTTACAAGTCTAAAGATCAACCAGCAAACCGCTGTAAACATGTCAATGTAGGTTAACGTTTAATGCGACTAGCTTGTTTGGCTGTCACTCTTGTCGCATGAGTTTCATCAGTGGTACATTTTTGCGATCTTGTCTCTGAATGAAGCTAGGTTAAGCCAATAACAATGTAACCCTAGTTTTGTGGTAATGATTAGTGATCTAGTTGGGTTAGCTATTACTAGTGTGTATTTTTGGCCTTCTTATAAAGATAAGTTTATTAAATAACAATAGGAAACTTTTACTTGATTTGAGGTCTGAGGTTTGGACTCTTTGCATTCATGCATCAGGATGTTCTCTTCTACCAGACAGATTCTGTTTTCATCTTCAAACGCAGTTATATCAAATGATGCTCCATTAAGCAGTTTCTAAAATAATTAAAATAATTAAAATTTAAACTTTCAATTTGTTTTCTGGCTAACAGGATTAAGTAGTATTATTTTATTTCAGTTTTCAGTGTTCCTGTCCAGATGAAAAAGAAAAAAAGAAAACAAAAAAGACCATTTCGAATGGGGATTTTTAAAGTAAGTCCTAATTTGTTGAAAGATTGGCACAACTAAATCTGCCTGAGCCGTATAAACTCGCCACTCATCTGTAAAGCTGATCTCTCTCAGTTAAATATCTAACATTAAAATTTGTTTTCGTATTCTGGACAAATTTCTCCGCTGGATCTTCTTTGTACGTTGTCAAAACTGAAACAGATTTCCACTAAATAGGCTATTTATTGTTGTTTGATTTTATTACGCGGCCAATTCTTTTCCAATTCGCCTTTACCACCTTTTCCCCCTTTCATAATGAAATTCTCTTTCTTTCGGCCATTGACGCTTTTTCTTCATTTTATGGCCTACATTCAACTTTAAATCAGCTTCTCGTGAGCAATAGAATTTTCATAATGTTCTCGATTTATACGCTTCTTCAAATTTTCCTTATTTCCTTCTTGTTCATTAATTTTTTCTTCTTTTCTTAATTTTTTTTCACTACATTTCTTTGTTTTCTTTCGTTCCGTTTGTTTTGTCAGTGTTTTATTTGTGTGTGTTTAAATACGATTCACTATTTCTTTTCCACTGTCTTTATGTTTTATCTTCCTTTTTCGTTTTCTTTCTATATTTTCTCTGTTTTCAAATTCGTCGTTATGACGTATTTTCTGTTCTTTTATTTCATCCTATCCACCTTTTTTCACCATTCTTCAATATTTTCTATTGTTTCACTTGTGTCCCTAACGACAATTCGAGGAATAAAACTTATTCCATTTCTTTTTCATTTCTGTCTTCTCGACCTTTTTTTTTTGACACTCTCTTCGTATAACTTTATTTTTAAATATGTCCGATTCATTAGTTTCTCATATTCTTTTTTCCCGTTATTTTTGTTTCGAATTATTTTATTTATTTTGCATTTTTAATTTTTATTCTTTTTTCTTTCATTATTTCTTTCTTTCTTTCTTTTGTTGACTCTTCCATTTTTCTCTGTAGTTCCTTCTACTTTTATATGTTTTCTTTCTTCATTCTTCTTCTTACTTTTCTTCTTTACTATCTTCGTTCGTCCTTTCTTGCGAAATGATTTTTCCTCTTTTCGCTTTATTTTCATTCCTATGTTGCTTTTCTTCTTTTTTGTTTATTTTTTTTCTTTTTTACTATGTTGTTCTTTACCTTCTTTCCCTTTTTATTTTACATTTCTTCTTCATCTTGGTGGTATTCAACTTTTCCTCTCTCTCTCTCTCTCTGCCTCAAAACTAACTTTTTCTCCAACTTTTTTCTCCGACACGTCTCGTTTATATATCCTTCCTTTGCCCCTTAACTTTAGTCCCCTTTATTTTCTTTTTCCTTCTTTTACAGTTTTATTCATCTTCAGAAAAAAATCTTTCTCTGAATGGTTCATCTCTTGACAAATTCAATCACGTAGACCAGATTGCTTGGCTCACCCTTGAATGCTCTCAGCCTAACCAATGCAAACAATGAAATACGTTCGTATTACCAATCATTGACTCCTCACTCCACCCATTTCATTCGTTTACTGATTCCTTATCTTCCACACAACGCCACATCACCTCTTCAACGACCAAAAACTCATTCCGTGGTCCACTCTATTTTCATCTGAACCCCGTTTTATTTTCTACCATCTTGTAGCCAGTTTGCAAACACTCTCATCGCATGATTGGATCAAATCCAATTAAGTTTCTGTCTTTATGCAATCGGCATATCTAGCTTTATTGTAATGGCGCCGGTCTCTGAAAAGAACTTGCATTTCCTGTTCTTTTTAAGCAGATATCTACATAAACGTACATATATTTGCATTAAAATCAAGTTTTACATTTTGCTAAAGCCAGACTAAAGACTAGAATAGAATTAGAAGTTAGAATAGAAGACTAGGACATTTTAGATTTACGTTTCTGTCTTTTGTTCCTTGTAGGTTAAGATACATATAGAAATAAGGTCTCTCATTTTGGTAAAAGCAAAGGTTTTTAAACTAGAAAGCTTATAAAATCTGCTAACTTTTTAATCTAAATTTAGATTTTAACATATTGTACATAGAATTAAAAAATATTTCAGTTTGTTTTTGCTTATTTTTGTAACTATCTGAATTCGTACTATTTTTAGGGGTGTTGACGGCTAAAATAAAAATACTCTCCCATCAAAGTTACTTAATGAATGTTTCCCGAAACTCTTGCTAAAATAAGTAATTTATGGTTGCTTACTGAAATACGGATCTTGGAAAATTGGGTAGGGCTGAGAATGTTAAGTAGCTCCTCATATATTTACTTATTTATTTTAATCATTTCTTCAAAAGCAAAGCGATAATTCTACTTAGAGGCAAGCGGTTACTAAAAGTGAAAGAGTGAAAAACGACGAGAAAACATTAGTGAGAAGAAAATAAAATAAAAGAACAGGGTTCGGGAAAACAAAATATGAAGATTGATGTTGCATTCAAAATTGGAAGTTTCTAGGTGACAGAAAAACAAGACGTTATAAACGAGAAGTGCGAGCAAAGAAACTATTTTAACAGTAAAAAATGAGACCTAGTTGTTAGTCTAGTACTCCGTTCAAATTCATTCAGTCAATGTACCCTGGAAAACACATAATTTATAATATATAATTTCTAGAAAAGTCAGTAGGAAATCACTTTACGGCGATAGGAAAGTAACTGAAGCTAAGATGCCAGTCTATACCGATAACATTGCAAATGTTTATTAGATTTTATCAACAGTCTCTGAATATGAAGCAGACTGAACATTCTGAACGTGGAAGCAATATTCAATGTACGGACGAGTGTTAGAATTATAAACGGGAAAAATATGATTCTGACAATTATCTAGCACGGCACAGTGAAGAATCGTTCCTAGATACTGACTTAACAATTGTTTCAATAAAATCCTTCTATTTTATATCAGTGGAGAACGTAAGACCGCGAAAGTGAAATGAGTGGATTTCCTCGATATTAACATAAGCCGTGCTAATGAAAAGAAAAATGGTTCTCTAATATGATTAAAGACAGCAGTTTCGTTTTGGTGGTGCTAGAGTTTGCTATGGGGTGTACGTTGGGGGAGCCGAAGTTTTAGGCTCGGAATGAGAAATCGGAGTGCTGATTTCAAATTCCAGTCGAATTCGTTGCATTTACTTACGCGCAAATACCATTGGGAAAGTTATTAATCCATCTCTTCTCCCTCCAGCTACAGGTTAAATAACAGAATAGATTGGGCTTATAAAACCTTGGTTGGCAAGCAGTCTACCACGGCCGGGTGTAATTGACAGATGCATCTGGCCGTAGATAAGGTCAACAAAAGTGACAATCGGCTTCAAAGGCGATGGGTCAACCGGGTGTGATTGACAGATACAGCCGGTAGTAACAACTCGAAATAGCAAAAATGCGTGGGTGTGTGGGTCGCTTTGGAGATTTAAGATTATATGAAATCTAGAATTTTGGCTGAAAAAGTGAGACTCTCGCTAGCTTCTGACTCCCGACAGCCCTTTCGTGTGGGCGAACTCTGGCTTTACACAAGCGGTTGCCCTCCTGCTCCACACAAACGTCACTGTCGAAGAATGAAAACATAAGTTTATATTTTCAAATATACGTGACTAACAGTAGAGCCCGGCGTAGCTCGGGTGTAATGAAAGCTTTAAAACTAATCCATGGTACTGGAGCTCAGACTCTTTGGACGTTGGCACGAAAGACTAAAAAGCAATAGTTGTTTCCAGTTAAATCGAAATCGTAGATTGAAAGAAAAATGAATGGATGGATGTCAAATTTTGATTTCCTGGTATCGATATCAAATAAATCTTTTTTGTCGTAAACTGAATTTTGACGACTAAATAAGTCCTCTGAGTGAATAGTATCATGGCTAAAATTAAGAACTACAATTATATCTACTTAGAGCCAAACCCGAAGCAAAAACTAAAATAAAAGGGCTGAAAAACTGATTTTGATCAGACCTGGTCGGCTATCGACCAATATCGTAGTCAAATAAGTTATCCAAGTATAGAACTGCAACTTTGAAACTTCTGAATATCGTTTCTTATGCCTTTGTCTTTGAGTGTATCAAATTTGATTAAAACCAGACCACTCCTTCTATAACCCGATTTGTTCGATTATCGATTTTCGATATTTATCGGGATTACCTCGACACAAAACCTAGGTAAGAACACTCCCAGTTGCTTATAGTACAACTGTGTAAATCTTCAAGAAAATTCGGTTCAGCCTTTTCGGAGTCTATAGGTAACGGACATACACAGACACATACACACACACATGCACACAGAGACAAAGTTCCATTTAAAAATAAGTTTAGATTCTCATTGTTTTCCAGCCTAATATACTCCATACACTTCGGTGATATCGACTGAGAAACTTTTATCCAACACTATCCATTGTGTTAAGAATCAAGAAAATACAAGCAAACGAGCAGAAAAAAAACGTATAATATACCATGTTCCTTAAAGATATGTATGATCAAAGATGTACACAATTTTCTATCTTCTGTCGCTCTAAGCACTGTTAATCTCTTTAGTATCGCTGCCGCAACATATGACATTAATATACACAAGCTCATTGTGTAGGTTACTCGGTGTTTTAGTACTGTCCCTTTTTGCCTTCAATATGTCCTGTGAAAGTCAAATTTTCTAAGCCTTCTATCTTGCCTAGAAATTCAAAATATATTTGAAAATTATAACTAAAAAGTATTTTTCGTATCCACTTCCATGTAATTTCATCGTTACTCACATTTTTTTAAAATCATGTCGCCCCAAGCAAGGTATTTCACTGCCACTATAGCGCAGGGGGTTATACAGGGCGATAGACGAGTTAGGATGTACATAGGGGGAGAGTTAGAGAGAATGGGAGGGTTAGTGTGTTAAGAGGTGTCTATTGACCTTACATTTAAACTCCTGGAGGTTATAGCCGTCGGGGAAGCAAGCATGCGGAAGGGAATTCCAGAGGCGGGAAGTGCGAGAAAAGAAGCTGTAGAGTAGAAATTGCGGTTACATTTCGTCGGTTTCACTGTAAAAGGGTGGGGCCTAGTTGCCAATCTAGTATCTCGTGCAAACTCCCACATAGGGGATACCAGTGATTTAAGTTCATCAGAGCAGAAGCCATGAAAGTATTTATAGAAGAGGCACAGGGAAGCCACATCACGCCGGTGAGAGAGTGACTGCAGGCGGTCAGCTAAGTCGGTATCAATCACGTTACAGATTCTTCGCTGTATTTTGTCAAGAAGCCCGAGGAGAATAGCAGGGGCACCCGACCAGATGTGGTAACAGTATTCAAAACACGGGCGGATGGTAGATCTGTATAAGTGCAGGATATATTCAGGAGGAAAGAATTTCCGGGCCCTGCACAGAGAGCCGACTTTCATAGCAGCGGATTTAGCAATGGATTCGACGTAGTCATTCCACTTGAGGTCCGCTGAGAGTGTCAGGCCAGGCAGGCGTTGTGTTTTACTCTCTGGGAGGCATGCCTGTTCCATGCTAATGGGAGGGAGGTGCGGTCGTCTGTGGTGGTTAATTGACAGCAGCTTCGTTTTGGAAGAATTGAATTTTACGAGCCATTACCTACCTCAATCCACCACGGATTGGAGGTCTTTTTCAAGCTCGGCCGCGAGATTCGCCTTATCATCAACACCAGATTTCTGATCGAGACGACCGTATACTGTGGTATCATCGGCGTACATGCCTACTTGTGATCTTATGGCATCGGGGAGATCATTGATGTAGATTAGAAAGAGCGTAGGAACTAGGATAGAGCCTTGGGGGACACCCGCGTTTGTAGGGTAGTTCTGGGAGGCATGTCCGTTTAAAACCACCTTCAGTGTGCGGTTGGAGAGGAATGACTGGATTAAGTCCAACAAAAGTCCAGTAATGCCGTAACTGTGCAGTTTCCGTAGAAGGCCTGCATGCCATACACTGTAGAATGCTTTAGAGATATCCAGGGCGACAGTTCGGGCTTCACCATTCTTGTCGAGAGCCTGGTATATATACACAGTGATGGTCGTTAGTATATCAGCAGTAGACCTGGTGAAGCGGAAGCCATACTGTTTGTCCGATAGGAGCCCGTGGGTCGTGAGATGCTGCATGTTTCATGTACTTCCAGTGTCCCTTTGCTGACACAAATCTCTTCTTTCAGTGTCAGCAACTTGTTTAGAATTCATTGCTATGTGCAGTCTTTAAGACGCATATTTCACTATCGCATGCATCTTCGATGATGCATCTTTGTGACGTCAACTAATTGGTAGCTTGGAGCTCTTCCTCTTTATTCTTCCTTTTCTTTAATACGTTTTCTAGGAATTTCTTAAGTTTTCCTTGTCGACAATCAATAGTATCGTTTTTTGCTAATATTGTTCCCATCAATAATAAATCCTGGTAGAAATTATATTTTTCTGATCACATCGTTTAGTAAATAATTTGAGAAAATATATCTTTGTCTTAGGTTCCTTTCTATTTCTGTATACTTGCTCAATTTATTTTCTCTATGTGCAGGTGGTTTTCGTCCAGTAAATAGTAAGTATTATTTTTATATCTTTCTTAAATAAATCAAGCTTTCCAATTAGTTAAAATAGAACATTATGTTTTTGAGTAAATTATAAATAGGTATACAAGTTTCTGCATTTGCTTGGCTCATTCTGGTATCAAACTGATCATAAATTCCGCTCTTCTTGTTCAAGTGTCTCTGACAAAACCGCATTGCACCTGCCATATATCTTGTTTTATTCTATACTACTACTATTATCTCTACCAATTAGAATTCGGATGATAAGCTTGAATGTGTTGCTCATTACGAAGGTTTGTGTTTCTCAAATGAGTAAACTTTTCTGTGAAAGTAGTAACATGAAGTATAAACTACACAGTAAAAATGTGCAATTATTTCAATAGAAGAAACCTAAATCGAATTAGGCTATATTCATTTGTGAAGGGAAAGTTAAAAAAAAAACATATTACGTCTGCCCAGGTGATAAATTTTAAGAACTACTTCTGAAATACAAAACCTAGCTCTGGGAGGAACTAAAAGGGAAAAATAGAACCCTTATAAGTAAAACGATGTAGTCTTCTTTAAAAGGTTAAAGTGCCTTTACCCAATGTACTCTGCAAGTAAGTATCACAGGAACTGGCTAGTAGGAAAATATATAAAGAAAACCACCCAACAATATTCAGCAGGGGTACGGAGCATTCTTTTTTTTCTTTATGTGCCTTGTCCAATCAGAACGTAGCCGATTATGACTCTCCACAACTTCCGGCCCTTTCTCTTTCTGTTATTTTTCCTAAACCATTCACAAATGCATATAGCTCACTAAGTATGGTATGCGTTGGTTTCCTCTGTATCTGTTGCCTTCATTATGTCCTGTGAATATCAAATTTTCCAAGTCCTATTTCCTCAAGTGTACTAGAAACTTCAACTGTCCTTTCTTGGTATATAAGTTTTCTAATTGCTTTTATTTTCTCTAAAGCTTCGTTTTTACTCATATGTTCAGTCTATGGTAGCCTCAACATCCTTCTGTAAAAACACATCTCTGCTGCTTCAAGTTAATTCTGCATCGCTGAGGAGATTGTACAGCAATCACTTTCATGCAGGAGTCCTCCTGCATGAAAGTGATTGCTGTACAGATTGCTATATCCTTAAACAGTTTAGTACAAATTTCCTTGTTTTTAGCGAAGTTTTTTATTATTTCTTAGTACCCTGCTTAGCTTCTGGAATGAACTTTGTCTATCCCAATACCTCTTCGGATTTCAGTGTCAGACTTTCCATCCTCTGTTAAAACACATAAGAGATACTTACATTTCCGCACTTGCTTGATTTTGGTATCTCTGATTTATATTTTGCCTTTTACTGACAACCGTGTATTCTGTAGGAATGTTTGTAGTTTTCTTTCTGTGTCTTTTAACAAAACTCTGTTATTTACATATCTTTTGGTGCGAAGATGGTGGCCATTAATAATGATTCATAATAGGAATTTTAATTCTCTCAGAATTGCCTCGTTGTAAATGCTGAATAAGACCGTTGAACTTCCAAAATTAAAAGAAAAATTTTAAGTTATCACTTATTCCCTTTCGTTTAATAGACTTCGGATTGTATCATTTTGTTTCCCACTAAGCTTGTCTGACGTATCAGGTAATTAATGATTAATATTTATGAGCGTTCCAAAACACAAAGATTTCGAGAAACCAATAGCAGATTTGCTTTTGTAATAAATACTTGCTAAAGGATAAAATCCTTGCATCTTCCTTGATAAAGTCTCACTGAGGACGAAAAGCGTTGGCTAAGTTAAGCTTTGTTCATATATATATTTCTAAGATTAGATTAGATTGCAATAAATGATATAAGAATTCATGAAAAACATTATCTTTACAGAAGTAGATCAGTGAGTTGCTAAATTATTTCTAAGAATTACATTAAAATTTTTGAATTTTTATTATTTTAGATAATTACAAAAAAGTTCAAACGTCTAATCTAATTCTTATAATTAATTCAATAATCCATGTACAAATGAAGTACTGAATATATAAACCTATATAGTCTTAAGTTATGCTATATCTATGGCTGAAATTGGCAATATATACGGATAGAGTGTACGTAGATGGCCTGAAGTTGAGTTCAGGCATGAAAAAGAAATTATGTCCAAATGTAAACATACTCATAAAAATACCCTACTAGGATCATACAATCATGGACGAAAGTGTTCTAAGACCCTTCTAATTTGGTTGTTAAAAGACTCCAATTGCGCTTTCGTAAAAGATCCCTTTCTGAGCATTTGAAAAATGATAAAATCAGTTATTGTAAATCAACTGACGACACCGGAAGGTAGAAACGTAGGCCGCAAAAATAACTCATTTTCAAATGAAAAATATTCAAATGTTCGACAATATGATTGTATTCAACACTTTTTAATAAAACTATGTACTGGTCTAATTTGATTATGACCAAAAATTAACTAATTATATATATATATATATATATATATATATATATATATATATATATATATATATATATATATCCCTCTTTTATACAAGTTTCGCTAATAAAGCCTGACAATCACTGGGATAACTTTCCTTGTTGTCTCTTGGATCAGCTAACTAAATAATTGTGTATTTAGACATCAAAATAAAAAAGAAAGAGGTTTATATTCTGGGCATATCAAAATTCACCCATTATGTAACTTTCCACCCCGGCCGCTTATTTTTCACCGGCCCAGCGATGACGTGTTATCACCTCCCTCGCTATATATATATTAATGGATATCCGCCTAACCCATTGTCCTAGAAGTTTGTTAACCTAACGATCTGCTGTGTTCCAAGTAACCATCCTCACTAGAAAAGCCTGCTGGAGAAACGTGTTCAGTTGCTGTTTACAATTCCGTAGATTCTAATAGCATTCACAGCGCGTCTGATCAAATGTTTCCAAAACTGTTTAGCAATAAACTATTTGTCAGTCAGTCAGTTAAGTGCCATGCGCGATACACGCTTTGGGCGATCATGTCTCGAAAGAGACATGACTGACTGGGCAGAAGATTATCCCGCAGTAGGTTGCCATTGCTTTCTGCGGTAGACTGGTTGCCGACCAAGGCTATAGAACCCAATCTGTCTTATTATTTAACCCATAACTGGAGAGAAAGAGGCGGATTAATACCTTTCCCAAGGGTATTTGCGCGTAAGTGAATGCAAGGAATTCAACTGGAATTCGAACTCGGTTCCCCGATTTCTCGTTCCGAGCCGATATCCACTGCGCCACAACGCACATCCTCTATTTTTCAACTGATAATTAATATAAAATTTTCAAATTTTCAAATTATTATATTCTTTCAGCCCATATAGGAAATTTACGGCTTACTTCTGGCATCGGAAGAAGGGTTTTAATCTGGTTGTGTCTATTTCAAATTTGAGAACAACTTGGAGCTTACTGGCGTCTAATTAGAGATATATGGATGGTGCGCGTTAACTGTGAAATACATTTTTTAACATTGCCACTATTTGTTAACAGAAATGTGTTTCATTTGTAAGGATGCAGAAAATTATAATTATCTTTTCAATACCTGTTCATCGTTATTTGAGTGATCGGGACATTTCTTTGCTTTAATAAACTTGTAAAATCCAGCATAAAATGTTCTTACCATTGACTGTCAGTGTCTATGTAAATGGGACTTTGTGCTCATGAATATTTATCGATTTTAGCTTCATGATCAGAATGCTACAAGAGTGGGAAATACAAATGCAATATGGCTTATTCCTATCTTTTATAGATTGAAAATTTACGATACAAGCATTCAGTGAGACTGCTTGATTGTCCCCACGGAAAAGTGAGAAAAATAACTCGTAAAGTGTACTGGAAACACACAGTTTGTATGGGAATCCGAAATGAAGTAAAATGAAGTAAGCAATTGTATAAATAACAAAAGGCAAAGAAAGACAAGGATGTGTTTTCTCGCCAGATATTTTAATCTATAAAGTGAGACAATGCTAAGAATGCTCGAAGGCATACAATGAGTTACAATCGAGAATTTTTTTAACATATGATATGTGGATGGTATTGTGTCGATGACAGACTCAGAAGGAAAATTGCAAGAAATGCTAGACAGGATAAAAAAGGAAAGAATGAGTAAAGGACTAAACATTGGCTATTAGGAGACAGAATAGGTGGTCATCAGCAAGAAAAACAAGACAGAGAAAAATGATAAAACTTCTTAACGAGATTGTGTCAGTGTGAATAGAATTTACCCATCAATGTTAAACTAGTATCACAAGAGTATATAAACAAAATATATATTCAAATATATTACTATTAGCGAGGCTACACGGTGGGATGTTACTTATCAATGAATGTATTACATACGCACCCACACGCGTTTATGTATGTATGGAAAAGTATTTAAATGACCGTGAATACTTAGTACTTTAAAATCAAAACCAGTTAAGGAAAGAAGTGATCGCTGAGTGTATAAGTATTTATTATCTTTCCAAATCAAAGCAAATCAGGCGAACTAATGCGTCGCCAACGAAGATAATAGAAACAAACTCTGGTAATATTTCGTTATTCCATTCAGTTACTGACTTTGCAAATGTTGTTTGAGTCGTTATCAACTCTATAATAGACACTGTAAATGAATCGTCCATGCAAACGCGACTATTGTCTTCTTCTAGGGATATTATATTAGCTTCTGAAACGGAGTCTTGACAAAAACACTTAAAGCTGAAAGTTTAAATAAAAAAAGTGAATGGGGAGGCGACAAAGAACCAATGAGTCAAAGAATCGAATAAAGAATCAGAAGGAAAATAGAAAAGAAAAATAAGAATATAAAAAGAAGAAAATACAGAAAAATGTAAAAAGAATCGAAAAATAAAAAGAATGAAAGAACCAAAAGAAGAATCGGGAAAGAAGGATCAGAGAAATCGAAGTCGAATCAACGAAGGCGAATAAGGATCGTCAAAGAATCAGAAGAAGAATCGAGTAAAAACTAAAAGAAGAACCGAAAAAGAAATATATACGAATAAGAATCTGAAGAATCAAAAACTCAGGAGTAAAAAAAGAAGATAAAAAGAAGAAAAATGAAAAAGAGCAACAGAATCAACAGCAACAACAAAAAATAAGAAAAGATCAACAACTGCAAAAAGAATCGTGAAATAAAAATTGAAGAAGAAGAAGAAAAAAGAGAAGAAGACTCTAAAAAGATGGACTGAAGCAGAAGAAAATTCGAAAAAATAGAATTAAAGAACATTTCGAAGAAAAATCGAAAGAGAAGAATTGAGGACAAGGACAAATCGAAAAACGTTAAGAAAAAGAAGATTTAATGAAGACGAAGAAGAACTAAAAAAGGAAAATTGAAGAACAACAAAATCGAAAAATAAAAATTAAAGAAAAGGACGAAGAATCGAAAAGTAGAATTGAAGAAATAAGCAGAAGATTTGAAGAAGAAAAATCGAACAAGAATTGAACAAAAGGGAGAAGTAAGAATCGAAGAAGTAGACGAAAAAATAGAAAAATATGAATTGAAGAAGAATTGGAAAATAAGGATTAAAGAAAAATATTCGAAAAAGCAGAATCTAAGAAAAAGACGAAGAAGAATCGAAAAAGTAGGACTAAAGTAGAAGAAGAATCAAAACATGAATTGAAGAAGAAGTATAAAAAAAAAACGACGACGAACAACAATCGAAAAAAGGAGAACTGATGAAGAATCCAAAAAGAAGAATTGTAGAAAAAGAAAAGAAAAAGATGAATGGAAGGAAAAGTCGTAGAATGTGAAGAAAAGGAAGGTTCTAAGAAGAAAAATGGAAGGAAAATCAGAAAACGAGTCGAATAATCAAAAGAAAAAGAAAATAAAAAATTGTGGTGAATTTTATAATTTCGAAAGGTATGCCTACATCCTTGAAAAATAGAAAGAGAACGGAAGGAAAGAATAAAATGCAAATGAAAAGAAAACGAGCTTCAGTTAAAAAGTTTCTCACTGCTGTTTCCTAATCACTTCCTTCATTCATGAATATTAAGGAACATTTTCATTCAAATTTTTTATCCTATACTTATGTATCTACCTATATATGTCAACCGTCACACAAATCAATACGGTAACCCAATTTCGTACTTGCAGTAGAGCAATTGTTGAAAACAAAATTACGCAGCGTGTTTGTTTTACGATTCAGTATCGTGCCTCTGTACGAAACAAGTCTAGGAGTTTGAGACATCATCATATTTTTAATTGCCGAGTCCCACATGATCTGGGTGATTAAATCATGTTAATGATTCTTGTACCCTGTAGTACTAAACAACGTCTGTTTGTTTTGTTTTGTTTTTTTGCTTGTTTTTTTGTTTGTTTGTTTTTTTTACCTCACCAGTTTGTCCTCACATTGCCATCGATTCATACAAATCCATGAGGTAGGTTGTGTCAAATTTATTCTTCCATACCAAATTGCCTTTTTTTTCATTATGGCCAGATAAATTCTTTCCGATTTTATGTTTACTTCTATTTTCTATTTTGCTTAAAACTTCCTCATTTATCAAAAGTTCAGTTAATCTAAAGTATCCGTGTTTAGAGTCTTATTCTGTAGATTTGGTTCTGTTCTTATGGGTCTCTTTTTCATATATCAGCAAATCAACTAGCATTCACAGCCATACAAGACAATAGATGTTACATACTTCAGTAAACTTATCTTTGCTTCGAACGAGCTTCCTCGCTGTGAATCAGTTAAGTGACATACGTGATACACGCTTCGGCGATCATGTCTCTTTAGAGACATGACTGACTGGGCCGAAGATTATCCCGCAGTAGGTTGCTATTACTTTCTGTGGTAGACTGGTTGCCAGTTAAAGCAATAGAACCCAATCTGTCCTGTCACTTAAAACATGACTGAAGGGAAGGGACGAGTTAATACCTTTTCCAAAGGTATTTGCGCGTAAGTGAATGCAATGAATTCTTCTGAAATTCGAACTCGGCTCCCCTATTTCTCGTTCCAAGCCGATATCCACTGCACCATAATGCACATCGCTGTTAATACTTTGTAGAATTTCTGAAAGATAAGGATGTTCTTCAGATTTTTGTGTCATATTTTCTATCGTCTGTTACAAAACTGTCCTTTTAGCTGAATATATATCAAATTGATCCTGACGTTTCCAAATTGAAGCTCGCAGTATTGCCTGTCTCCCTTACTGACGACTATAGATTCTATTCTTTTATAGTTAATGGTTAGTCCTTTTATCTCTTTTTCCTTCTCTACCCTGTCCAGGATATTTTACAGTTTTCTTTCTGAGTTTGATATCAACGATGTCATTGATGCCCAGCACACTTAAAAAAAACTGATGTGAAAGATGAGTACTTACCATATAAGCATGCCATGAACAACAAAAAAATCTGAATTCATGGTAATCAGTAAATGAGAAGACCAGTTTTCAAATCAAAATCAAACAGTTGTCAAAATTTAAATATCTGGCAAGTGTTCTAACAGATAACAGAAAGTGTGATACGGAAATACGAAGGCGTATTGGCATGGGCATGTATGAATTCCAGCAGCTGAGTAGAGTATTAAGAGACAGGAACAATTTGCTAGAGACAAAGATCAAGGAAAGACTTGAAACTGAAATTGAAATTTCGTCCTACGCAAGGATGCTGAGGAGACCATGGAGGGAAAACGAGAATAATGACGAGGTTTTGAAGAGGATGGACATAAAAAAGAAAACTGATACTTAACAGCAAGAAAAGACAGCTGAAGTTTTTGGGACATCTAACGAGGAAGGATGATTTGGGGAACCTGGTCCTCACAGAAGGATAGAGGGGAAGAGAGTCAAGAGAAAACAGCGCACGACATACCTGATGGCCTTAAGAAGATCGCTGGAGCGAGGATTTAGTAGAATAACAAGAGAAAGAGTATAAAAGGGTTATTAAAAGCGACAAGGGATAGGGAGATGTGAAGGGCCATGATCACCTACGTCCTGATAAAAAAGATATATATCTCAAACAAATATGCCATTAAGAAAATATTGATTACCTGTAGGCTATGCTGATGACATGCCTATACATAGTCGGTATAAAAATGATCTTAGACAGAAAATTAATATTATTTACCAAGCATTCCAGGAAATAGAACGCAAGATAAATCTTCCCAAAACAGAAACTGTGTTCCAGAATTGGTATGAAACCAGTCATGGCACAAACCTCAAATCTGTCATAAAACTTCAGGATTTGGAATTAGTAAATACTAAACACTTCAAATATCTCGGCGTATGGATCAGTTAAAACAAATTTATTATAGGAGAAAAGAAAATTGAACATAGAATAGGCAATAACTCAAACTGATACAAAATCGAAATATCAACTTGAAAACTTGAGCTTTGTCAGATGTCATGCATGGCGCCAAAACTGTTCAGAAAAATCGAAACGGCCAACTACATAAAACCGCTTTCTAAGATCAATGGTTGAAATTGCTTTGAGCAAGTGAAACCAGCGGGTTTTGACAAAGATCATTCTTGTAAACATTATGGACTGGCGTTTTATAATCACAAATAAAAAATGTGCCAAGTAACGAAAACTACACCACTTGAGGATTACTAACAGCAGAAAGAACAAAAAGGGATAGCGCATGCTAACTTGAGAATAAAATGACATAATCATAAAGTTTACATTCAACAGTACTTCAAATAAAATGTTAGAAGGGAAGTCCCTATCAATATTGCAAAAAGTAATAACAGATACCAAAACTGAAAGGTCTATTTCCCTAAAACTGCATTATAAAACTGTTATAATTTTGAACCGAAAGCAATACTTGCTCTTTGGTCAATGACTGCCAAATATTTAATTGTAGGAAAATGGCGAATAATACCATTTCTCTTATCAAATATCTTACGTTTTGAAAATGATGGATGTCTGTCCCATCCTGATAAATATTCTAGTTCTATCAAAGTGGGTTTCATAGATTACTCAGACGCGTTCAATTACAAAGATCTGTTGATACTGCTCAGCAATCTTGATATATTTGGGAAGGATATTAGAATAATCAAGAAAATGAGTTCAGCAGATATAGAAAATAGGAAAGATTGTAAGACAAGGGTGTATTTTCTCACCGAAATTATTCAACCTATACAGCAAGGTGATTTTGAGAGAATTAAATGTCTTACCAGGATTTATTCCTGGCCACCACAACGTTAACATGTGTCGTTAATGCAATGTTGATAGCAAACACGGAATGAAAACTACAGAAAGATAGAGAAGTTAATGAATTAAACATGAAAAGCAAAAGAAAAAGGAAACTTATACTTAACATCAAAATAAGATATTTGATGTTTATAAAATCACATAATAAGGAAAAGGGGTTTAGGAAAATTGATACTCATGGGACAGATTGAAGACAAGTAGAACAGAGGAAATGACGTACAATATACTCACTGAGCTTGTATAAATGGATGACGAAACTGCGTTTAGGAGAAATGACCAAAAGACAAAATGTATTAAGAGTTTCAAATAACAGTAAGTTGTGAGACACGATCTCCTACGTCCTGATGGGCACGGCACATAAAAATATAGACTAAATAAATTCGGTGAGAAAATATCGGCTTGTCTTTTTCTCTATCCGTTATGATTTCTTTTCCATTTTATTGTCTATCGCATGCAGACTGGTTGTTCCAAATAAAATTTGCATTTTATTCTAAAATCTTTCTTACTTTGATGTAGTTCTTTTTTAGATCAGGAATATAACATTAATTGAATAATGAATGCTATATTCCTGATCTAAATACTAATCTTTTAAAAAACAACATTGTCCCTGTTCTATTTCTAGTCGAATTACATGAATCATAATGATTAGATATTTTTCCCTAATGCTGTTCAACTATTCTACAATGGTGTAACATGGATTAAAAAATCAAATAAATCCAAATTTGATATACAACAAGGCTCGTTTGACGGAGCCAAACTTTCATCCTAAGTAAAATCAACGAAATAATCCACATAGAAAACCACATAGAAAACTATGGATTATACAGAGATTACGGATTAATGATAGCACTGGACAACAAAAGGCAGAATTATAGAATAAAGAAATTGCTTTACAAACTCTTTAAAGATCAAAATTTTGAAATAGTAGTTGAAACAATTAAGACGGTAGATATTTTTAGATGTAGAATTTAATTTACAAACTAAAAGTGTCTCTTCATATATGAAAGCAAACGCAACTTTAAAAAATGTAAACACAAGATCTAACGATCCCACTAGCATATTCATGCACAGCCATAAAAGAAAAGATCACAGGTTAACAAAACATTCGTCAAACAAAGCAATATTTGATGAAACGAAAAAACATTATGAAGATGCCCTAAAAATCATGCCGTAAGATCATTTTAGAATACAATCTCCAACCAGGCAGACAAATAATAAACAATGATAGAAAACGAAACATTATCTACTTCATCGCATCATTTAACTTAGAAGTAAAAACCAAAATACGACAAATAATTTTAAACTGATCGATAAACACTTTCCAAAAAGCTCAGAATCATACAAATTTTTCAACAGAAATTCAGTCAAACTGATTGTAGATGTACTAGTAATTTAGAAATTTACATAAAAAACAAAACGCCAGAAATCTAAATAACAACGTACAAAACAACATCATTAAAAGAAATGTAACTGTAGGGACAAAAATAAATGCCTACTATTGTACTTTGTAAAAAACTGGATAATCATGTGTGGAAATTAAAATTAAATACAGAAAAGACCCCTGAAAACAGCCAAACCTGACAATGGTGGTAAAATATGAAGACTGTGCCAATAGGAAAAAATGGCTATTATGTTATTCAAGGAAAAAAATGAATTACTAAATGAAAGAACAGAAATTATGTCCAAGTTTAACCATACGAAAAATACTTACTAGGATCATGCAATCATGTATGAAAGTGTTCCAAGACCTTTAAATAATTTCACCTAATATTGAAAATTGCGAATTCATAAACAATTCCTATTACGTGAGCATTTGAAAAACGGTAAAATCAGTTATTGTAAATTGCCTGAAGATACCGAAAGGCAGAAACCAAGGTCGCGAAATAACTCGGCTGTGTACTGGTCTAATATAATTATAACCAAAAACTAAATAATTAATATATATATATATATATATATATATATATATATATATATGTGTGTGTGTGTGTGTGTGTGTGTGTGTGTGTGTGTGTGTGTGTGTGTCTGTCTGTCTGTCTGTGTGTCTGTGTGTATAATATTTATTTAGAAATTATGACATAAATATGTTATAATATCACTACAAAATAAGACACAAGTAGTGTCGAAAAAAATAACGACCTTTGCAGTGATATTATAACATAATTATGTTATAATTTCTAAATAAATATTATAAGCTCTACTTTGTATTGCGCACTTTTTTAAGAATAGTGTTTCTTTGGATACGGAATATTATTCTATCCATACCTACACTATACTTTGTTATATATATATATATATATATATATATATATATGTGTGTGTGTGTGTGTGTGTGTGTGTGTGTGTGTGTGTGATCTCTTTTATAATAAAGACCATTGTGCATTTATTTGCATATATATATAATCCTCTCAAATATTTTGTGGGTAGGAGTACACTCGTTGTCATACATTTAGCTTATCTTTTCAGCAACCTTGTCGATCTTGAAAAGGTTTAACTGTGTCTCTCTTATTATCTATTCAGGCCATTGCTGATTTCACGTCCGAATTCATTGTTGCTTGCCTTCCAATGAGTTAATATATTAAGCGTATCTCTGCTCTGCTTTTGATGTCATTTTGTACTGTTTTGTTCAGTTCTCAGATGAACAATTTTAGGTTTAGTTCAGTCAAATTTGTTTGTTGCCGATGGTTGCGAAAAATTAATTTCAAAATTTACTCGAATGATGTAACGAACGACTGAACGAAGAAAATGAATAAGGAATTCTATGAAAACACAAAGAACGGGAAACTTATAAAGTATATATGAAAAAAGATGTTTTGAAAAAATCTTTCAAGATAATGCTGTTTAAAAGAAAGTAAAAACAAAGATATGAAGAAAAAAAGAATGAAAACATACGAATGGAGAGAAAACAAAGACATGAAGAAAGAAAGAAAGAAAGAAAGAAAGAAAGAATACTTATAGCCGACCGACTGAAAGAAAAAAAAGAAAAAACAGACATGAAGAATAAAAATGAAAGAACAAAAACACAAAGAAAGACAGAAAGAAAGAAAACATATAGCCAGACCTACAGAAAGAAAGAAAGGACAAAGAAAGAATAAAGAAAGAAGGAAAGAAAGAATAAAAGAAAAGAAAAAGAAAGAAAGAATAGACAAAGTCAGAAAGAAATAAAAAGGCATAGAACTAGTCAAACCATCAGAAAGATAAAAAGAACAAAAACGTGAAGAAAGAAAGAAAGAAAGAAAGAAAGAAAGAAAGAAAGACCGAAACATGAAGAAAGAAAATTTTTTAACTTACACTCATATACGAGGGTAAGTTAAAAAAATATGGTACTTTTGCCATAAGATATCTTTAGACAAGAGTGCGGATAATTTTTGGCTTTCCTATATTGATATAAAGAAAACTACAGATTAAGAATAAGAGAAGGATATAAATGCACTGAAACAATAGACAAAAGAAGTTATCGTTGATTAAGCTTGAGACGAAGGAAAGAAAGAAAGAAAGAAAGAAATAATGGATGAAGAATGTGAAATACTTAAAAAAAACTGTAGACAGACAGGGGAAGTTATTGATTGATGACAAGTGGGTGAGAAATGAAGAGTGACTAAGGGGTATAAGTGTGGCAAAAATGAATATAACACAAGTAAATTTCGAATGGGTGGCTCCAAGGAAATGGCGAGAAAAAAGAACTCTTGCCAACAAACCAGACTATGGGGAAAACGAGTGATTAGACTGAAATGAAGAGACGTTATCAGGTTTGGAACAAATTGAGGGGCTGAGCAAGTTTATGAGTTGTGGGATATAACGGTTATAATGTCGTAATCAGTGTCTCAGTTTCATAGATGCTGAAGATGACACACCAATAGTTGGTGAATATCTTTGCGAGAAAAAAATTCTGGCACGTTGACATGTTTATGAGTCATCTGAAGTTGGATATCATATTAATTATAATCCCTGGTAAGGTTATTATTAACGTATTATTTTTGAGACTCGATCACCATCACTCAATAAATCCCTGACCTAATTAAAAAAAATTACAACTGTTAGGGAAAAATTCGACTTTATTCATCAATATAGTTTCCTTCTAGGATTGATACACTGACTCCAACGCTTCTCTGACAATCCGATGGTTTTTTTTTTTGTAGTACGATTTGTCTTTGGCCTCTAAATACGCCTCTATTTCAAATATCACTTCTTAATGGGGCCAAATCTCTTTCCCTACAGCATCCTTTTGATGTCTGCAAGCAGCGCGTAGTCGCTGGGTGGCAGATATAGAGAATAAGGTAGATGCAGAAGCAATTTGAAGTGCAATTCACGTAGTGTTTGCCACCGTTGCAATCGACTTGTAACTGCGTGGTTTTGGTAAAAGTTCACATTTTTAAAATTCATTTGTGGCCATTTTTTGGCGATTTCTTCCTTCAAATACACTAATAATGCTGTATAGTATACGTTAATGATGTATTTTCTTTCTCGTGGTAATAGATGAACAAAATACCTTGCGCATCCCAAAATACGGAGGAAAAAATTGCCTGCTGACGCTTGCGTCTTTGGTCGCTTTGGACAGTTTTCACCTGCTGCTGTCCACTCAGCTGGCTGTTAATTTAAATCAAGAGTGAAGTGGTGAATCCATGTTTCATCCATTGTCATATATTTACTCACAAACCTTTTTCTTGATGCGTTGAAGCAATTGCAAACAATGCTCTGAATCATCGACATGTTGTTTTTGATCGACTGTGAGCAAACGTAGCATCCACTTTGAACACAGCTTTCTCAATGACAAATATTTATGCAAAATGATGAATACACTACCTTCTGATATGTTCAACTCCACTGCTATCTCATACAACTTCAATTCTCTATCGGCCAAAAGGAGTTTGTGGATTTTTCGATGTTTTCCAGGACAACTGCCGATTTTAGGCGACCTGAGAGTTCATCATTATTTGTGCCTGTATGATCGCGTTTAAAGTCATCATACCACATCTTAACCGTTTCTTTCTAACAGGATAGATTCCGAATAACAGTTATCAAGCCATTGGTTTATTTGAACAGTATTTTTCCCATCTGAAAGAAATGCTTTATCAACCCACTAAACTGAGATTTTTTCATTGTTTTAAAAATTTACAACAGTAGCTTCACTTAAATAACTGAAATTTGTAAACTAATTATCCGATTGGGCTGATTTGGTGTTAGTGTGAGTCGCTATCCCGTATATATATATATATATATATATATATATATATATATATATATGTATGTGTGTGTGTGTGTGTGTGTGTGTGTGTGTGTGTGTGTGTGTGTCTGTGTGATAAATCTGATAAAAATGACTTGGAAGTAAATCTCAAAGGAACCTATAAATATTACATATTAGCACTAATCCAGCCAGATGGCTCAGTGTAAATAAATTTATTTATTTACAGAGACAATATTTATTACATAAAGAATTAATGTTTTTTAATCGGATGACTATTTCGACGGGTAATTTTAAAACCCATCTCATCAGCGCAATCAAAACATTATGTGAAAATCTTCTTCTCTATAAAACGGAAATAAGGGGCGAGAAAAAGACAAAGAAAAAAGGGACAGATCATTACTATTGGAACAAGTTAGATCTGCCACGTGGTTGACAGCAACGAAAAGGAACACAATAAAATAGTTTAAAAATAAAAAGGGAAAAGAAATAGAAAAAATGGTTTTTCAAGGTCACTGTTAAAAGGCTATGAATAATGTTAATATAAAACTTGCTGAACGTAAGTTAAAAATAAAATGATTGAACTAGAAGCAATATAACTTTAAGGAAGGGAAGTTATTATGTAATATAATTTAATTATACGGCTAATAGAAGAAAAGGAACAACTATTCTAAGGAATTTTAATTTTAGATAAATTATTAGGAAGTTTGAACCTAAATTTAAATTATAAAGGCATTTACTTATATATTCATTTCTGAAATTCGAAAGCAAATTTTGTTGGGATATCTTAATTTTTTCGACTAAACATAGATTGCATCTATCGTAAAGACTATTGGGTTGCGGGCAGATCCTATTAACCTCTAAGACACTATTGGGTTAAGTCCCTTTTCTTTTTTTTTTCCAAATTCTTCATGAATCTTCATTTATACTAACTTATATCCCTATATCCATATCTGTACATTCCCACATATACTTACTTTTTTCATGTCTACATATATTTACCACCCTAAACTTTTTTGTATCTACTTATGGACCCGGCAATCGTGTACTCATACACATACATTTCACGAAGACGGGATTTCCGCGCGTATAAGTAGTGTTATATATATACCCATACATATAAGTGCTAGTAATTTTCACACATATTCCCAAATTACGCCAATATTTTCATACCTACATACATCCAGTGGATTTACGTATATATGCCTACCCATCCGGATATATGCATATGTATATACAAACATAACTATAATTATATAAGTACACGTGCAACTTTTTTTATCTCTATGAATAAACACAATGTACGTCTGTGTACATTTAATTCCCAAATGAGTTGGTATATATTTTTTTCATACGTCTTAATAAATATTACTCATTTATATGCATATATACCGGCTTAACTCATTCGGATTGTTGATGCTAACCTATACATCTGTGGGTAGAGTGATCAGTACATGGGGGTATAATCAGTTTCAGGAATGTATAATTGATTGTATTTAAGATTAACATAACTTGCATATAGTCAGGTGTTCTCACATGATAGAAAAACGTATACATAATTAGGTCCGTTCTTATATATGCAAAATACATATACCATATTACAATAATACATATAAACATGCGCAAAATTCTATAGAAGCATGCACAAAATTTTGGTGCACCCATATATATGAGAGACATATTTCACCTTACATTTGAGTGCCCCATTCAATACGTGAAACATTTATGTCGAAGTCATTATAGTGAACTTTTTCTTTTTCATAGTTTATGATAGGATATTTCTTTTAGAACTACGTGCACCAATAATATAAAGTCATTGTGTACTTAGATGGGTGTGTTAATTCATTGCTTGATAGGTCCTTATTCTCATTTCATTTGGCCTGTACAATTCTCCAACGTATGATCCACACAAATGTGAGAGCTGGCAAGTTTGTCGGAAGTGGTTGATTCCAGGATTTTATGTGTTAGTTTAAATTTATTTTTATGACGGCATTTGAAGTTTAAGCATAAATTGCATCTGCTTCTATAGCTATTTGGGGTTTGAGATTTCCCTATAGTCTTCCATTCAATCTGAGGGGAAAGATTTTTGTCTTTCAATTCCAAAAATTTTTAGAGAGAGCGGTTTGATGTTTTAAGTGTGGTTTAGAAACTCATTTTCCAAACCCCACTTAAAATATCAAACCGCTCTCTCTAAATATTTGATTAATGGGGTCAAACAAACACCAGTTCCAAAGAATTATAAATTCCTTTACAGGTCAACTTCTTCACGACGGCCTGGGCATTCCCAGACAGATCTGACGCCAATCTCTAAGTCCGAACTCTTTTCCTCTCCATCTTTCTTTCTTCTTATTTTTATTTTTTATTCTATTTTCATTTTTATTTTTTATTTTTATCCTTCTCTTCAGTTAAAGAAAATGCTGATTCCGGCAAAACGTTTTGTACCAAATGAAAGGAATATTGTAAGGTCTGATGAAATGAGCTAATTGGCTCATAGAAATGATCTATGCTATATAACCAATTGAAATGACGTGTTGAGTTTTCCTTTATAAATATAATTTTATCTGGATAACATCCATTGAGCTCTCTATATAGATATAACACATAATATTTTATATTAAGTTAATCTTGTTGGATTATCCTCACCGTTTACGGACAGGACATATATACCTATATATATATATATATATATATGTGTGTGTGTGCGTGCGTGTGTTTCTCTCTCTCTCTCTCTGTGTGTGTGTGTGTGTGTGTGTGTGTGTGTGTGTGTGTGTGTGAAGTTTTTAGAAAATTAAAAGCATGCATGAATTAAGATGTACATGCGTCATTCAAACTTAAAAATGTCGGTGCTTAAACTCGAATCCATGCGAAACTATGCGAAATATTTTCTGAATTTGCTTCAATACCATCCATGCCGACTTCTTGAGATATAATTTTCATTTGGGTGGAATATCGGTCATATCATCCAGACAGTCCCAAAAAATATTATACTAACAAGATGATATGAATAGAATTAGGGAGTCTTTCAATCAGACACCCCTAATGAAAATCGAGAGGAAATTATCGAAAAGACAATCACGAGAGGTTAGTTTGCTGTCTCCGAATGAGAGACGCTTTTAAGTCAATTGAAGACAAATTAGGTAAATACATTCGTTAAGGGAAACATCTTAGGAACACACACACACACACACACACACACACACACACATATATATATATATATATATATATATATATATATATGAATGTATTGAGAAAAACGTATAATATCAAGTACAATAAGAAATGGGGATAAGACTTCAACAAACGATCATGAAAAGGAATAATTAAACAAAAAATACTTGGAAAAAATCGAGAGCCAAATGCGATGGTAAACGATTCTAGATCGTCTTTCGAATTGAGATAATGGCCTTTTCTGATGCGGCCTATTATCTACTCACCTCATCACAAAGATTGATCCGATCCCGTGTCATTTAACCTGACCCGCCCTGTGTAAATCCAAATGCCTCATTGTCGCCGGCCACTGATTCTTTTTTGAGCAGATTCTTTTTTATATATGTTTTTATTTATTTCGAAATGGGGGATGTTTTATCTCGCCTTAAATAAGGTCTTGTATTTAACATTTCCAACCAGTCTAATCTGCTATTCTTTCGACCTTTTGCGTATTTTCTAGGACGGAAAATAAGCACACGCATTCACATATACACACTTATACAAACACTCATACAGGCATACATACGCCTTAAGTGATTATGTTAAGCGCATTGAAACCAATTTAAAAAGACGTGTTCACTCGCAAACATATTCTTTCTTTCTTATGAACACACGCATGACTAATAGCCTCTTTTACGTGCTGCATCCCTTAAGAACATGGGCGATCATGGCTCTCCAAAACTTCCTATTCTTTCGCTATCCATTCACAGAAACTAGTCCGATAGATGGCTTGATACATTTCTCTATCTCTCTTTCCTTCAATATACCCCATGAGTGTTAAATTTCCAGCTCACCCTTCCTCATTATATGTTCAAGATGTTTAAGCTGTCTATTTCCAATTCTAATATGTGTTCTTTCTGGTACTATATATTTAAAAAAGATTTTCTTGGTATTTACTCGATTTCTTCAATTCTCAGTATCCTTCTGTAGAATAACATTTCTGCTCTAATTTTCTTTTCATCTTTTGAAAGAATGTCCAGTAGTTACCATTATTTAGACCTGTGAATTTAAGCGCAGCACCAGATTGGCGTAAAGGCCTCATCAATTCACAGATGAACTGGCTTGATATAACCGCAAGTTCTACGCTATCAGTTTCTTCTCTTGCAGTCAACTCTTGTAGATATCACTTCCGATTTTTTGCTTCCCAGTTAACATTGATCTTCAAACTTTGAATGCAGTCTCAGTTTTTATCTTCTATCTTCTTAATTGCCGTGTTTATTTAAATGCTTCTAATATTTATAATCGTCCAATTTAATTAAATTATTATCTGTCAATCGCTTCGTTAATAAGCACGATAATGCAGTAACCAATATAGATGTTGTTTCAATTTTTGTTATCTTCCGGCTTCTTGCTTCTCAGTCTACGTTGATCTTCAAAAATTTAAATACAATATCAACCGTTATCTTCTTAATTTTGTATTCTTTTATTATCCTCTTATCCCTAAATGTGGCTTTTGCTCATATTCTCTAAAACTATGTAAACTCTTGCGTCCTAGTGGTTTTATTGCCTTGCTTGGGTTAAAATAGTAATTTTTTAAAAATTAAATTAAATTTTGGTCGCTATTAGATCTCCCTAATCAAATCCGAAAATCAGGTCTATGTCAGACTGGCTTACAAGTACACGAGATGTGATTCAAAATTCCTTGGACCTTACTTGATTTCCTACCCATAAAATATTATTAAAGATAGGCGAATGTAAAAATATCTAATAATAATAATACTTATGAAATTCGTAAAGTCGTTTACAAAGATTGCAACTGTTCCCGGGACCAGTCTGTTTGTCTTTGGATTCTGTGGAAACAGGGCGAAAAACAACTGAGCAATATTAAAATAAGGACTATACGATAAGAACTAGACATGGGCAATGAAACAAGAATAATCTATCACTTTAGTCAAAGTAAAGCGTTCAGTTCTAAATTCTGTGTACGCTACCTGGATCGGCATAAACCTGATGATGGCCGGAGTGTACAAGAAAATGTTGTAATAACAACGAAGATGAGGTCAATAGTCCACATGTAAATAATGCAAATAATATTACCATTTTCATCTATTCATATTAAAGAAGGCCTTTGAATAATACCGCAAACAATGGTATCTTCTTTTATAAGCCATGTCTGTTTAGAACATTAATTTTTATAGCCCTCCCTAATTATTATAGCAGTCCCTAAACTTTTACCACGAGTTGATCGAAGAAATATTTTTCATATACGATTCCCCTTTGTCCTTGTTCTGTCATTCATTTACTTTTTAGGTAGATTACTCAATATACCCCTTGGCACCTTGTGAGTATCAAATTGTCCAAACAATCTTTACTCAGTGAATCCCAGATTGTTCAAATTTTATTTACAAGTGTCCTTTTTAACATGTTTCACATATTACACATGTTACTGAAACGTAATGTTATAATTAGAACTTATTTGTTTACATGTTCTCATTATTTCTAAATAAAAATTGACGATTCTATAAATCGTGAGAACTCTTCTTTCAACCAGATATAATTACAGATCTTGCGCCAATCTTCCATAAAAAATGACTGAAACAAAATCTGAAAACAGTAATGAGGGAAAACGTTTACAAACATCATTAATTCAAATGTATGCTCCATGTTCTAAGCTTGTGTTTGTGTTTTGTTTAACGGCATATCAATATCTGTAGTTTATTTAATGCCAAAATGTTGGGGGTTTAGGGTATATATCTTTTTTAAATGTTCGGTTAAAATGAGAAGATTTAGTCAGATTTTGATGATTTTTTTTTCAGAAAACTCAAGATGCTTTCTAGTTTTGCATTTTTGAAAAGGTCTTACAAGTTGATTGTCTGGAACTGTTTTGAGCAAGTTTTTCTCTTACAAATTCCTGGAATGTTTACAATAAAAGTCTATCGTTATATTTTCTTAGTGTTTTGACCCCAGTTTAGTGGTTAATTATTTGACCATGGATGAGACCCTAACAGATGGAACAACCCCGAGTCAGGGTGGAATTTGAAACAATAGTGATTAAGATGTGGTTCCATGTTTCTCACAACCTTCCAATCAAAATCCTTGTCACTGGATCCATGTTCTGAACCTTAGTTTTTAATATCTATTTCCGAATATAAAGCAGACTGCGCACATATGGAATAGTAACTGAAAGTTCGTATTTGCTGGCAAATTATTGTCAAAAATGTACAGCTCCCTCTTCAGAATACGACAAGCTTTTAGTCGAGTTTAGCCTGTACGAACAAGTTACACACTTCATATAAGCGAGTTTTTCTCAAAGATATTTTGTTTAGATATTTATTAGATTTTCACAGAACGTAATTCGCTTATATCGTGTATGAAAGATAACTTCTTCGTGAAAGCAAAGAAATTATTCTCCACTACTTGTTTGAGCCTCAGCCACAACACCATTTGAAACGTCATGATTAAAATATCTCAACATCTACTCTTTGATAATGTTTCATCCTATGAACTCGGTTTCAGGTGGTAACCACACAGCTTTGCACCATCCTCATGGTAGTAGAGTATTCTTCAGTGAAAAGAAGTTTTACAGAAATATGTCTTAATGTATTATGTTGCCATTTCATTCAATAGTCTTTAGAGATGTTTAATACTAGATTAATTTTGATTTATGACCCGACGTTTTCGTTTTTCGACCCTCTCCTCCTAACAACATAAAAAATGTCCGTAGTTAGGACAAAAATAAGATTTTCAATAACTTCTGGACACATATGGGCGAGATAATATCCTCATCTTATCAGTAGCGCATAAGAATCGGTTAAGGTCTTCAGGGATCGCCTTCTAATATCGGTAGAACCCGCCGATCAATTTTCCAGTTTGCAGCGTCGTTTTAACTTTTAAATCTTGAACTAAACATAACTAATGGAATCCACTTTTTGGATGATTGATTCGAATAATAAAAACTTTAAAAACTCTCTCTATAAAAAAACAACCAACTTAAACCATGCCCACTTAGAAATGAATACCCATACAGATAAAAAAACGGACATCGAAAACTATTTAACAGAGCAGATTCAATATCTTCTAAACGTACAATATATCTTAACGAAGTCAAAAATATGAAATGAAGATTAATTAACAATAAATTTCTTAAGAATAACTTTAGAAAAAATAAAAATAAACAAGGGTACACATAATAACAATGTAAAAACCATGATTAAGCAATTCTGCATGTACCATCTACACATTAACCACAAACAAGATATAAAAATCTAAGAAACATAATATTGAGATGTATATTACATAACGAGAGAAACTGTTAAATTAAACTCATCACTTTTTAATAAAACTAAAAATCTATCCCATTATCACAACCAACGGAGCAAGGAAAATAATAAAAATTCTAACAAACTAAAATTGCATATATATTTGCTTTAACACTGATAGAAGGTTACTTTTATTGTTTCTTATTTTGGAATCATTCCACTCAATGCTAGAAAGCCACTGCGACGCAAGAGTTTACTGAGTACTAGAGAAAATGAGAAAAACTGCTAGTAAGGAGCGGGGACAAAAGATAAGAAGAATTAATAGGACAGAAGATAAGGATTAATATTTCATTTAATTTTTTTAAGATTTAACTTAACTGAAAACAAGAAGCCGGAAGAAAAAAAAACAATTCAACCAATATATACGTTAGTTACACAGTTACTACATTTTCTCCGGTGATAATTTAACTAAGTCACACAATTATAAAAATAAAAGCATTAAGCATTAAGCGAAAAAAAACATAGTATCAATAAAAATGTTATCAAATTCAGGGTGAAACATAATGATTGTATTTCTTAAATAAATAAATACACAATAACAGTATTTGTAACATGAAGACACAATGGTGCGTATGCAAATGACGAAAACGATATAGCACAAAAAAGAAAAATCTTTGCTTGCGATAACGAAAAGTAAACAAACGATTGACAGATTACATTGAAATATATGCCGCAAACCAATAAAATATTTTTAACAAAGATCTTTCATTTAACTTTCACCAAATTTATATGCATTATATATATATATATCGTTCGGAATGTTGTCCTCGCCTTTATTGCCAAGTTTACGACGTTTTTGAGCGTTGTACGCTCCGGCCTTGTTTAGGTGATAGGAATTGAACCCTCTATTTCGAAATTCCAATAACCTAAAGAAAGCCGGAGCATACAAAAGTTGAAACGTCATAAACATCGCAGTAAAGAAAATGACAACAGTCCGAACAATGTAAATATATTAAAATTTTAACTCATCTCAGAAGTATGGAAATATATATATATATATATATATATATATATATATATATATATATATTAAAAAAGGATTAATTCAAAGATGTTATTTGCTCTGTAATATTTTATTACATGGAGCTCTCTTCCTGTATCATTTTTTAATATTAAAATAAATTTTTAATATTAATTAGGATCGGGTTTTTTGGAATTTACCTTCCTGTTTTTTTCCCTTGGATTGAAGTATCTGAATTAAAATAGATATATATATATATATATATATATATATAATAAAAGATGTGAGAGTCCGTGAACATTTTGTTTAAAGGGTATATTTATTGTTGTTGTTATTATACATGTTATGATACTTTAATTGTCCATAATGGTATTTGTGACGCTACACGCGTTTCGAGTTTCGATACGCGTGTAGCGTCACAAATACCATTATGGACACTTAAAGTATCATAACATGTATAATAACAACAATAAATATACATTTTAAGCAAAACATTAACGGCTTCTCACAGGTCCCGGGGTGATACGATTATATACATATATATATATATATATATATATATAGTCATACGCAGACAGATCTGTTTCGCTGTATCACATCTCATCAGTACGGTTAGAATCCGTTTGCTTTTTAACCCAGGATTGAAACCCGAATTGGCGTCAATCGGCGATTTTCTCTTTCTCTTTCTCTCTCTCTCTCTCTCTCTCTCTCTCTCTCTCTCTCTCCACATATATATATATATATATATATATATAAAATAGAAAATTTTCAAAATTAATAATTGTTGCAATTTACCTTCTTACTCTTCTACTTCTGGTTAAAGAAAAACAATATATATATATATATATATATATATATATAGTGTTAATTATATTATAATAATATTATTATAATTAGTTTTTGCTTATAATTAAATTAGACCAGTATACAGTACAATAATTATAGTAAATCGCAGGAAGATACTAAAAGGCTGTAAGCTTGGTTGCGAAAATAACTCATCTCCAAATCATATATATTCATCCAAACAAATCTGATCAAAAAGAACTAACAAAGTCTGTCTGCTTAATTTTTTTATTGAATTTTTACAAATTTCGGATAAGTATTGTAATCGTATTTAAACGATCCGCAGTTTATGTTTTGTCATTTTTTGTTCAAATGCAAAAGTTAAAAGTACTTGACTGAATCTAATTTATATATATATATATATATATATATATATATATTATCCTACGTTTCAGACCCGACTCTGAGTTTCCTGCATTACAGCAATCTCTGGGGAGGGTATTATAACACCATATATTTACTTATATATATACTTCTATCTATACTTTTTTACCTTATTATATATATATATATATATATATATATATATACTGTATGTAGGAAATCTCTGTTTATGCAATTTTCATTACAAATGAGAGACAAGTTAAGATGACTGGTTTTCTTTATAATTTTTATGAAATTTTATTTTTTCCCAAAACATATATAATAATTAAAATTATCCGAATGTTTTATTCATATTATTCATAGTCAGTATGCATTTAATTTTCATAGAAAAAATATAACATTAATATTTTCTGCAAAATATCATTATTTAGATTCACTTAAAGGTAAAATAAAATTAATCCTTAATAATGGCTAAAATTATCGCCAAAAGAGCTTCGATAAATAAGACATTGATCAGTGTTTATTTCATTTATGTTTTGAAAAGAAAAAAATATAAGATTCCATAAAAAAAATATATTTTAATTAACTTAACTATATCATCTTGTCTGTCATTTTTAAGGAAACTTGCATATATATATAACTATAGTTTCACACAATAATATAAAATTTGAAGTTCGGTATTGAAATTGAAATTTGCGAGTTCGCAATGTCTTGAATTTCAGAATGTTTCTTCTGTCAGAGTTTTTGCCACACATCCTCGAGTCTAAGAGGGGTTTCATGTCTTTCTCAAGTGCATTTTTATGAAAGCAAATGCAACAGACAAATAGTAGCGTTGACGGAACTCTTTACCGTTGGGTGGTAACAATTTGAAATGAAGGAAAACCCAACCTTAAAGAAACTGGAAACAATGCCACCGCATTTCCCAAAAATACATTGCAATTCTCAAATAATAAAAGAAGAAAAATCTTTGATGTGTTATTATTGCCTGCGTCTTGAGTGGATACGTTATTTTAAAAATTATGCAATTGAAATATGGTAATTACAAATTTAATCTTTAAAAGTAGAATCAACTGATCAAACAATAAAAAAAAATCCTTTTAAATAGAATGTCATTTTTCCTGATTTGATAGATATTTCTCACCCATCTTCTTATATCAGTCTTATCCATTCTTTTCATTTTCCTTGATCGCTATAATTCCATTTCTCTATTTTGCTGAAAGACATTTAAACGTACAATCACACCCACAATTTAAAAAAAATGACCCGAAACGATCCCAAAACTGGAATATGACAGGTAGCCTGCTAACAAGGTAACTTGCTTCATTTTCGGCTATACTATATGAGTAATCATCGCTGTCCCTTAAAACACTGCTGTCCATACTTTCGACACGGCCTTCTTTCACTTGGCTTTTTATTTTCCGCTCTCTCTTTCTTATCACATGATCGCCATCCATTCTTCAGTACCCATCGGACAGGCCGACCAAATTTTCTTTTCTTTTTCAGGGGTAGGGAGAAGGGTATCCTCTCCGCTTCATCTTTTCCCGCCATACTCCACTCCCCAATGACGATTACCCTAAATTACACTTTTATCAACATATAAAATGTTTAAACGGCTTTATACTAATCAAATGCGCCCGCACCATGTTAGCTCCTGCGAAGACATTACATGTTTTAAACCAGTTATCGCTAATCGACCGGAGAAGGCCTGCTTATTCTTTTTCTTTTCCCTTTCTTCAAGGGCAGGTATTTCGGACTATCACTCCCGACCCTCTCCCTAACAAACCCATCCGGCACCCCCTCCTCTTTTTCGTTGTTGAAATCGTTCAGAAGTAAATGAACATATTTGGTCGACTTCCCAAACAAGCCAGCAATTACCCTGCAACAAAAGCGCGCCAACTATCAAGAGGCCGGAGGAAATTATTTCCAAATTCGCCATTTTAGTCAGATCTTGCTATTTAGCGGTGGGAACGCAATCTTATCAAGTGTTGTAGTTAGGAACGGGACCAGGACTGCAAGCTTCCAATCACCACTAGGTCTATTCTTGTACCCTTTTTTCCCCTCCGCCTCCTTTTCTACTCTCAACGTCACTTCCTTCACCACCCGAACATCGAGAGTTTGAGTTTTACAGGGAGTGGAGATGGAGGAGTGAAGAAAAGAAATTAAGGAAGTAGAAGGGGGGAGATGGAGATAAAAGATTTCAAAAATGGCGGGAGAATAAATGCGAGAAAGAAAAGAAGGAAATGGCTAATAGAATAGGCGAAAGAAAGAGTCTTTAACTGGCCAATTCGTTAACAAAACATGCACAGTCTTTGTGAGAGCAGAATTCCTTGTTTAGAAACATGGCCTGTCTTTGCAAAAATACGCACTCACCCTCACAAATTCACTCTTTAATTCTTACTCTTTTTGTCTGCTTTTTTTCTCTCTATTGCTCTCTCATTCATTCGTTCATTTCGCTTCTTGTCTTGTAGTCACGCTTTCTGCGTAGACCTATTTACATACTTTAACCAAACAAAGCTAAACTTAGTAAAAATCTGGAGCTCTTTTGTGATGACTTGCCTTGAAAATCAGCTTTAGAAATCTTAGCTTTTAACTAAGCTTGAAACATTATGTTATGGAAAAAGTATTTTCTCATTTAAATTTGTATAGCGTAAAAAGTACTTTCAATGTAACATCTGGTCTTGTGCCCCGGTTATATATTAATCTATCCTTAATAAATAAATAAATAATCTGCAGTGTTATTTTTCTTGAACTATTATTTCCGCTTCAGCCATTTTTTCTCATCGTCGTAACGTATGCTTCCCTGTAACTTTTGTATAAATATTTTCCTCTATGGTATCTTGACTTTATGAATTTTAGCTCTGTACTAGATTTGCAACAAGGCCTCATTCTTTTACGATTAAAATGGCTAGAAATAACCTAAGTTTTATGCTAATAGTTTCTTTTATAGCGCTTCTTGCTTTCCACTCAATTTTGATCGTAAATTTTTTAAAGGCAATGTTAATCGCTACCTTCCGTTTTTTTAATCGTTGTTCTTTTACTGTTCTTGGTGAATAATAGTGTTTTTCTAATACACTCTAACACTCAGTAACGCATTCTGTCTTAAAGGCTTTATTGCCTTGCTTGGGGGGAAATGATTTTAAAATGGTCCCTTCTACGAGGAACTTTACAAGTGATTTAAATATTTCAATAAACTGAATAGCTTAGAAAATTTGCAATACTTGAACAGCATAACTGATTTTTAATATTTTTTTATCCAAAACAAGGCAATAAATTCGCTAAAACCCAAGAGGTTACTGATACTGAAAGAAAATAAGAGAACGCTATTGAGGAGAACGGACAATAAAAGAACAGGTGTTGGAAATATAAATGATGGTGATTGAGGTTGCATTTAATATTTGAAGAAAAATGAAAGTCGAAAGTTCCACAGGAAAGCAATGCGAGAGATGAAACTATTAGAGTATAACTTACGGTTTCATCCCGTTATTTCAACACTAAAATGACGATAGCATGCTGTCAATCTTGTGCTACGTTTAATTTATGTGGTCAATGTACCAAACAGGAAAGCTCGTTAGAACAATTATTATGAAAATAGTTATAGGAAAGAAGGGGGTCATGTAACTGTAGTGGGGAAGTGAAAAAGTCAATATAACTGAAGGCGGAAACCATTTATTTAGCTAATATTCAGAAATAACATAATCTTTTCGATTCTTCAACAATAAAATTCTGACGATTTTGATGAAAAGAGATGAGCTCTAAAGTGACGCATTCATTATTTCTGAATGTTCTATCACACACACACACACACACACACACACACACACACACACACACACACACACACACACACACACCATTCTACTGATTGAAAGAAATAATGAACCAAAATTTCTGTATTTCTGGTATCTTCAGGACATTCTACATTATCTGTTTCTTGACTCATGCTTTGCAGAATTTTAGGGATGCATTTTATTCAGTAAAGCTCCACATACGTTCCTGCTATTGGCCATTAATATCAGCAGGGTTGTTTTTTTTTCTAAACATTGCCTTAATGATATGATTGTTTTCATTCATAGCAAAAACCTATGAATGATATATAAATCTTGGGGATAACCACCGCATTTTACTTTCGTTTTTAACATAGAATTCTCATTTTTCATCGCCAGAAAAAATGATCCAGTATAGAAAAGAGAAGATTTCATCAACTCCCAAAAATTTGCTGCAAATACATTGACATTTGGTTCAATTTTCTGATTCTCCATATTCATAAGTTGTGAGGCGCGCAAAGGCCGTGGCAGTCTTCCAATTCAATTGTCAGGCTTTATGTCCAGGAAGAGGTTGTCAGTGATGATGGAACCAACATAGGTAAACTGATGGACCGCATCCAGCTCGTAGTAATTGATAGTGATGATCTGCGGTGCTGCGGTACCTTGACTCAGGATGTTTACCTTTTTCAGGCTAATGGTCAGCACAAAGTATTTGCAGGCCTGACAGAAATGAAAGAAGACCCACTGGATGGCCACAGCTGCGGTATCGTGACATCGTTAAACGTGACATGAGTGCACTGGGCATCAACACGGACTCGTGGCAGTTAACCTGTCCAAGTGCAGAGGAACCCTGGCCAAACAACTCAAATCAGGGGCGGAGCAGCTGACACAAGCTGCCATGGAAAGGCGGGTTCACAAACCAAAAATAAAACTTAAAAATAGCCTCTGCAACAGGGTGTGTCACTCTCATATCGGCTTCTACAGTCACAGACGCCGATGCTCTAGCCAAGCAGACAACTAGGGTTTTACCTATAGTCAAACCTGACCGATAAGAGATATGTTCATGAAAAAATGGAACTACTTGTTTAAGTCCTAATTTGCGTAGGATTTTCAAATATAGGTGATCTACTGCAACAGATATTTATAAACGAACACTGTCCAAATCGTTTGATCTATCAGAAAGCGATTTATCAGGAAGTCTGTCGTCACTGTTTTAGGCTTAAAATATCACTGGTATTTACATGCTAATTCTTATGTGAATGTACGCACATAATTTTGTAAAATTAGTTAACAAACTTGGAAACATAAATAACTAGTCGGAAATATAGTTATCTATCTATCTATCTATCTATCTATCTATCTATCTATAATATGTCATTATTATAAATTTTCATCTAAATTAATCAAAAATGAAATTTACCCATCGCACCTTTTATAGGATATTAAAAATCGAACACATACGATACAATTATGCATGTAAGAGCAGAGAAAATGAATGAATCTTGATCAGATTTTAATCTATTCTGGAAAGAAGTACAGTAGTGTTTTTTACAGGCAGGCATTTTTGTCTACAGAAACCCATATATACTAATTTCTTTCTCGCTCTCTCTCTCTCTCTCTCTCTCTCTCTATATATATATATATATATATATATATATATATATATTAGTCATCCACATATGTATATATATATTAGTCATCCACATATGTATATATATATTAGCTACGCATAAACAGAAAGTAAACTTTCGCCATTCTATATTTTAATTTTGCTCATGCGTGTTGTTAGATTTTGTCGACTGCACAGTATAACAGGGTCAGTATCGCATCGTTTATGAGAAAAAATGAACCATGACGCAATTCTCCAAAAATTTGAAAGCAGCATTCTCTACTGCTTGGTATTCGCGCAGAAAGCTCCAATGCGAATATTTCAAAGTGTTTGTGTGTCAGTCTGAGGTCAGTGCAGATGATTCAGAAAGTCTAATGGTGATTACGAAGGTATGACAGCTTGGATAAACACGCTCTGATCATTCTCACAAGAAAGTAACTCCCGAATTTCTTGGTGAGGGTCTCAGATTCAACACGGAAATCTACATCAAGTGCCTTGAGAAGGTTGTGTTGCCCCGGGTCATGCGTGTGGCAGCTGGAAGATCCTACCTCTGGTAACAGGATTCTGCACCATGCCACACAAGTAGGAGGACCAAGTTATGGCTGTCAGACAATATAATCCCATCGCTCCTTACATCTGGCTGCCCAACTTCCCAGACTTAAACCTCCTTGATTATTATGTGTGGGGCAGATTTGAGTAAAAAAATTCTTTGTAACACTAAATATGAGCTGAAGGCAAGGATTCTAGCAGCATTCACTAACTTAAACGAGGAGACCGTCTAAAAGAGATGCAAAAGTTCCCGGAATCGTCGATAGGCCGTGGGTAAAGCCAAATGCGATTTTATTGAATAAATTTTCTCTTTAATATTTAAAGATATTTTTGTGAAATTTTGCTAAGATGAGATGGAAGTGTTATTTTCATTTTTTTCATCATTTAGACTAAATTCATAACAATTTCATCTCATTATATATATATATATATATATGTGCGTGTGTGTGTGTGTGCGCGCGCGCGCGCACGCCTGATGATTGTTGATGGCAAAGAAGAAAACATACGCTGAAGGTAAGCTGTTCCATCCTCACTGAGCGTTTTTTGTTTGTTTTTTTTCACATTTTTCCGTTTCTATCAAATTGAGATAAACACAAGAAATATTCATCACCGGTCCGTAAAAGCCAAAATTTTGAAGCAGATATTTCAAGGTTGTAAGATGTTCTATGCTTAAAAGTTTGGCGCAACAGAATCTTCCTACTCTTATTTACCGTATTATTTTAACATATTGTCATAATTACGCAAATGAATAAGCAGTTTATTTTCTCCATCTTTCATTCTTCATCTTATTTTTGCTAACAGACCCTTATACGCCTATAAACATTGCCCCATCGAATAATAGTTTAAGGAAGTGCACATCCAACTCTTTTTAATATTTTTTTCTTTCATTATTTCTCCTACATTCTCACTCCGTTTCTATTTGACACACGTATTCTAACTAAACCTTCTTTTTCTTCTTCTAACAACCAAACGCACTTAACAAAACTCTTCATCGTAGAATAAAGACGCCGTCTTTTGTAAAACGCTTCATTAGACCTCCTTATCCATAATATCCTTATTTTAACTGAATGGGCCAATCGGAGTCAGCCTCATCCCACACAGTTCCGCCTCTCTTTTATCTCATCCAGGCCTAATATATTCTGTCAAAATGCAATTTATTTACTGCTTATACAAGCACCTCCTTTATCGAACGAGGAATACTGTAGAAAACTCTCTACAAAGTCTTTTTTATATACTACATTTCTTGCAAAGCCAAGCAATGAACAATATAACAGTGAAAGTGTCCGTACATGCGTTCCGGCTGCATAGCACAGGCAAGATTGTTCAACCGAGCAAGTGCACTCGAAATGCGAGAACTTGGCCCATAGGTCACCAAAACATTATGTTGGATAATATTATGTTGGACAGGTGGGTCATTTTATTTTTCAAGATGAGGCCATGGATCAACGACTCTTTGATTTAATTAAAATATGGACATCAGCAGACGAAATGGCACGCGATTGTCTGCTTTGCCAATAGATGAGAAATTAATAAAAAAATGTCGAAAAGAAGGGACGAATTAAATCATCGTATGAGTGGATTGTGAAAGGAGGGAAAAAAATCTTAAATAGAAAATAGAAAAATAATAACGTGAAGTGGGTTATCTGTTTCTGCTCTTTATTGAAGAGGATCGAGGGAGAGTCAGCGTTTAACTAAAGAACGATACTTAACGGTCGATAGAAAACAAACAGCAAGCCTCGTTAAACACTTAAATTGCTCACCCTGCTAGAAAATGGATGTCCAGACCGGATGCTGTGCTCGCATGTTCTTTCAGCTTAACAAACATCGACTTTGTCACAGCAAGTACACATAGAGCAAGAGGCACAATCATACATCTGCATATACAGAGTCTTTTAAGAAAAAGACACAAGTGTGCAAAAAACGAATGCAATTGATTCCGTGTATATGTCTATATTTTATGACCAAATTTGAACACGAAAAATTGTAGTTTTCTCTTCGTCTGAATAATAGTTGCACAAGGATGAAATTCAGAAATAAAGTGACGAACGTGTAGTGTTTATTCAGACATGAAATGTGTTTATTAGTTATTTTCGGCAAATAAAACAAATATATAGAAAGACAAAGGACAAACTGCACAGTGCTTCCAAGTAATAAAACGTGTCTATTCAAGATATAATAGCATAACATACTATGTTTAAACACCCAAATGTGTGAAACCTGTAATAACAGAGGCTAGTATCAAGAACGCACAGCAATTTAACAGTATTGAAACAGACTCCGTAAATTGTGATACAGATATCAAATAAATAGGTCGGAATAAAGTTGCCTTTCAGAAATTCAGTAAAGTATAAAGACATAGGAATATTTTGATTTTGTTCTTTATACCGCGTTCCTTATAAACATAGGCAATCATGGTTCTCCAAAACATCCTATCTCTTGTGGCTTTTAGCAGGATTTCGCTTATTATTATGTCAATTTCCCCATCCCTGTTCCGCTATACATTGACGCAAGATCATCTGCTAAGTGATTCGATTCCTTTCCTTAACTGTTTTACTCTCAGTATACATCGTGAGGTTTAAGTTTTTCCGAGCCGTCCCTCCTCATTAGGTGTCCAAGCAATCGCAGCTGTCACTTATTCTCATTCTGAGTATAAGTGCTTGTTTTCCCTCGTGGTATTTTCTTTAAAACTTTCTTGTTTTGTACTCACTCTGTCCATGCAATTCTCAGTTTCTGCTGACTATAGCTGTATACCCGTCCGTGGGAAGATGAAACAAACAAAAAGAATAAGGAGGGGAATGCCATCTCTCTCCTTCTCTATAACAGTGAACGCTCGACACATTCCGTACAAATGAAGAATAGATTCTAACAGTCAGAGATGTGATTCTACAGGCATATGCTGAGAATACCATGGACAGAACATGTAAACAACGGGAAAGTTCTTTAGAAAATTAGAACTAGAAATACATGCATACAGTTGGAATTGCTGGTACCAAGAAAGATCAACTTGATTGTTGACTGAATGATTGTTTTTTATGGCTTATCAACCTATGTAAAATCACTAAATATTATTAGAATGAAAATATTTTTGAATTGAAGAATGTTTTGGAAGTTAATAATGATTTACTGATACAAATCTTACGGATAAACTTATAGCTGGGGCAAAGATGTATATCCATACCTTCACCAAGGATATTTGCGTGTAAGTAAATATAAAGAACACGGCTGGAACTGGAACTCAGTTCTCCGATTCCAAATTCCAAGCTGTTATCCATTGCACCAGCCGCACATCCAAGCCTAATGCACCCAGTATTCTCAAGCAATCACCCATCTAGGTACTAACTGGATTCGATGTTGCATAACATTGGTGATCATATGCGTCAACTTAGTTGTGAAGTTCGTCTAAATCAGTGACCCATGTAACATTTCTGAGATCCACACAAAAAATTGCAAATTGGGAGTTAATTACATATTTTAAGATGGCTTATTATGGGTTGGTTGTACGTTGTGGTACAGTGGATATCGGCTAGAAACGAAAAGTCGGAGAACCGATTTCGAATTCCAGTTAAATTCTTTGCATTCACTTACGCGCAAATACCCTTAGGAAAAGTATTAATCCGTTTCTTCCCCCCAGCTATGGGTCAAATAGCAGAATAGATTGGGTTCTATAGTCTTGGCTGGCAACCTTTCTACCGCAGAAAGTAATGGCTACATACTGAGGGATAATTTTCTACCCAGTCAGTCAAGTCTTTTTTAAGATATGATCGCCCAAGCGTATGACACTTAAATGACTAACGTAAATATTCTATAGAATTTAGTTTATTTTCATTAAATTAGTATTACTTATAAATAAAGCATGTATATTTATTATTTCTATAATACAATTCTTTACCTTATCTGTTAGTAAAAAGTAATATAAACTTTTTTCATCGAATGGTTATGGGGGCCTACCAAAAAAGGTTTGAAGTAAAAATGACCAATGTGTAAAAAATGGTTGAGAACCACTGGTCTAAATGGTAGAGCAGAGACAAATAGGATGATATGAAGGAGAGGAATTTGTGAAGAACTATTGTATGAAATATGAATGGAAGTTGTGGAGCGTCTTGGCATGAGATGTGAATGGAAGTGAAGATTATGAGGATTATAAATACTTTCATGGCTTCTTCTCTGATGAACTTAAATCACTGGTGCCCCCTAGGTGTGAGTTTGCACGAGATACTAGATTGGCAACTAGGTCCCACCCTTTTACAGTGAAACCGATGAAATGTAACCGCAATTTCTACTCCAACAGCTTCTTTCTTGCACTTCCCACCTGTGGAATTCCCTTCCGCATGCTTGCTTCCCCGACGGCTATAACCTCCAGGAGTTTAAATGTAAGGTCAATAGACACCTCCTAACACACTAACCCACACCCATTCTCTCCAACTCTCCCCCTATGTACATCCTAACTCGTCTATCGCCCTGTGTAACCCCCTTCGCTATAGTGGCAGTGGAATCCCTTGCTTGGGGTGACATGATTTAAACAGAAAAAGAAAATGAGGTTATATAAAGATTGACGCTTGACTTGAAGAAATGACGATAGAAGTGTTCATAAAAGTACAGGACTCTGCTCCACTAAGTTGCACTTTATTAGGGAAAATATTTCTGATTGTAACTTCTTAATAAAATTTAGAACACGAAAGAAAGAAAGGGGGATTATACTCTACAGTTAGCATAACACCTTCCATCTGTAAATGCACGAAATTGTGGAACGAAAGAATAGAGCTGACCTGAACATTTACCATGGAAATAGTGGTAAGGCAGCGACAGGCTTGTAACTTTGCGTTTGTGGGTAAAATGTTTTAGTTTGCAAAAGAAGTCCAGTTTTGATTTGTCAATGTTGGAAAGTAAAGATGGAACAAATCCAACACAGATATGGCAGAAATATTCCAATTTTATTTCTTTTTGTCTAATCTGACTCTTGTGAAAATAAAACATCGTGGAATAAGCCAGAGATTAATTGGAGCAATACAACGAGCTAACCAAATTTTAAGTTTTTTAGTAATGAATTGCATATAAAATTTTGAATTAAGGTCTATAATAAACCTAAGATAGAACAGACGTTCAAAGGAGAAATTTTATTAAGAGTGCAACCTTTCATCCTGACTAGAGAAAATTCGGGGCCTTAATAGTGGTTACAATTAGAAACTAAATTTCGTGCACAAAGCGATCATCAGATATACACTGTATGTCTGTCTGACTGATGACAGTATTTACCAGGTGATTCTTTTGACATTTTAGACAAACTTTTTCTATATATTATTTTTGTCTCTTTTTTAATGGAAGGATGTAGACATTTTAAACTTTTCTGCTAGTAAGCAGATGGTACGAATCGGAAATTAAAAAGTAGCCACTAATGAAATGTAGTCCTTACTTTGCGACCCGATATGGATTATAAAAATGGTGGTCTGCGAATTTTTTAAAAAAAAGAAGCTAGTTGAAAGATGCTAACCAAAAAGTTATCAGCCTAACTAATAAACAGTTATCAAAGATTCTGATGTTTAGTCATTTGCAAAATTGTGAGAACTGTGTCGGAATAGAGCGTATAAATTCGTTCTTTTACATTCAGGTTGTTATCATTTGACAACTGGCAAATACATCTATCAAATGGAGTCTATTTCAACACTTCTTGCATCGTAGTAACAAGTATGGCCGAAACGTTTTAGATAAGATTAAAAAGTGGAGTAAAATAAAAAAAAATCTAACATGAGGTTACATTTGGAGATGCAGATCGAGGCAGAAAACGTTCAGCATCCAATCACACACACACACGCACACACACACGCACACGCACACACACACACACACACACACATGTATAATGATTTCATTATGTTACGTGTGCATAAATTGCAGTAAAGACAGATACGTTTGATTTACTAGATAGATAGATAGATAGATAGATAGATAGATAGATAGTAATTATTATTATTATTATTATTATTATTATTATTATAAATGCATACTGCAAATTGATAGCTATAGAATTTTGGTGTTAAAACACCATAATCAGTTAGTAAAATGTGTTTAATTTATTTTGTAATATATAGATAAGGAGATTTAAAATAAATAAATAAATAAGTAAAATTGAAGAAATAAAAGCAAGGTCATCCAATGAGAAAAAATGAGTGGATCGGGAGGCAATAAGATTTCAAAGAACGGTGTATAATGATTCGCTCGTTATACGGCAATGTACCAAATGTTTGAACATGGAAATGCAGACATGACAAATTTTAAAGTGGAAGAAAACAAAAAGATAAAGCAGAATAAATAAATAAATAAATAAATAGAAGGAGAAAAAGAAAAAGAGAGAAGACGAATTCATAGATTAGAAATGATAAAAGAATAATACATTCACATGTCTCTCCAGATCAATTTCACTTCTGAAAATTATAGAATTGTAAAGCCGGTAATGTTGCTGTATATAAATATTCTTAGTCTTTAGTTGCATTTTCAATATATCTTTCTCGTATTTTTACCCGTGTAAAATATCTAAAAAGCATAATTTCTTATATATATATGTGTGTGTGTGTGTGTGTGTGTGTGTGTGTGTGTGTGTGCACGCATGTGCGTGTGTGTGTACTTGAGTTGTTATGATCAGTGCCAAGATTGTTGTTATTTCTGTGGTTTTCTGATAAAAAGATATTATGTCAAACAGGCATTCTTATTGTAAAGTTCCTGATATCGAGATAGAGAAAGAGCATTTATAAGATTAATGTAGAGAAGTTTAACTGAGCAGAGTCATGCTGACTTCGAAGTTTCCTGAAGGCATCACTATGACATCAAAAATATGGAATGCATGGCTGATAAGAATATAAGCTTGGTGATGACATAATCTAATTGAGAATTCAATTTCCTAAACTGTAAAAAATAAGATTATGCTTGTTTTAATACACACTCACGCATATTAGGATAGAGAGAGAGAGAGAGAGAGAGAGAGAGAGAGAGAGAGAGTGTGTGTGTGTGTGTGTGTCCATAAAGTTCCTGGGCACTTTAAAAAAATTTATAACTTTATTTGTATTTGCGATAGGAATAAATTGTCAAAAGGGTTAGAAAGAAGTAAATCTACATTTTTTTAAGGTTTATGGAAATTTATTTAAAGTTTTCACATGTCCGCCATTATTCGTAATGCAAAGGGTAATACGATTTTGCAGTTCATATTATTTACTTCCCTAAATATTGCTGCAAATTTTGTAGTAAAGAATTATTCAATAACTACATTTAAACTAGATACATTAATCCTTATGCCATTTTTTACAGATTATTTTCTATCACAAATACAAATAAATTTATAAATTTTAGATTGCACACGGACTTTATGGACCCACTGTGTATATATATATATATATATTGTCGTCACTTGCTTAACTTTCTATTAATTGTGTTATGCTTAATTTCATTTGTTCTTCGACGATGCATTTGGGAAGTTATTCTCGATAAAGTTTTGTTGTTCATAACAGCTATTTTATGTGAGGACATTCACTTTACTAGTTAAGTAGTCACGAGTTTCTGCTCGTGATATCTTTTCTTCTAAAGAATGAGGTGGTGAAATTAATACTGTTGGCCTCTAGGATATATATATATATATATATATATATATATATATATATATATATGAAATTATTTGTTTGAACATTATTTTTTGTCGATACTCGTATTTGAGTAGATATTCTGTTTTTAATCAAATAATATATTTATATATTTATTTCTACCGGCCTGATTATTTACGTTAAATTTAGTATCGACTAAAAATAATGTTTCAAGATATCAGTTGTTAAAACCATTTCGTTAACCTTCAGGATTTTCCGTAAAATTTTGTGCTTACATTTGTTGACATTATGATACATTTTAGAACAGAGATAGTTATTTGCGTAGAATCAAAAATTGTGTTATATAGACTTGATTTGACTTCGTTTAGACTGGGGTATCATTCGTGGTCGAGTGGTCTAAGACGCGCAAGATCAATTGGTGGCTTCTCCTATGTTGCAGATTCAAATACTGCCGAATTATACACATTTTCGTACAAAATTCATCGTAAATAATCAGACACGTAGAAATAAATATATTGTTTTATTAAAAACAGAATCTCTACTCAAATACGAGTAACGAGTAAAAATAATGTTCAAATAAATAATTTCAATATAATAGTTTTTAAAACCATTTTCCGTAACACACACACACACACACACACACACACACACACACACATATATATATATATATATATATATATATATAAGTAAGGTATGTGGATAACGTATCCGAGTCTTACGGGATTAAGATGAAAGCCTGAATCAAATTGATTCAACTTTATCTAAGAAACTAGTATGGTCCTTAAAATTATTTTCTTTATATTACAAAAATTTCTTTCTACAGTGTGTGATAGATCAATTATCACTATTTATATTTATAATTTTGCGCATGCACATAGTTTGATGTTGAATTAGTTTACTATACAGAATAATAGGGTCGGTTAGACATTATCTGTAAAAAAAAGGTGCCGCATAACGCAATTTAATTTTGAGAACGCCATTTTTTACTGCTTGACATTCGCGCAGAAAGTTCTAATATGAATATTTCAGAGCGTTTGGATGTCAATCTGAAGACAGTGCGAAAGAATTGAATGAACACAATTGAGCGAGAGACCAACTAAACTTCGTGTGACACGAGAAATGACCTGAAGTCAAGGATTATGGCTGCATTCAACTTAAACAAGGAGACCATCTAGAACAGATGCAAGAGGTTCGGAAGTTGTCTGAAGGCGGTGTTTGTAGTAAATGGTGATTTTATTGAATAAAAATATTTTTGTTTAATTTTAGTGCATATACCTGTTAAAATGAGATGTTAGTGTTATTTTCATTTTTGCGTAATTTAGACGCCATCTTGAATCGCTGCCTTGAATTTATTATTGGCCGATGGTGTTTTTTCTCATTAATACTGACAAAGAAATAAGTATGGAAAAGTGATTTATTAAGTGCTTAGCTGCATGTCTATATTAAACATCGGAATATTCAGCGTGGTAGCTCAAAACAATATTTATCCCCCTACTATCCCCAGCAGTTGCTGTTGTCCCATGCATTTACACAATTTCGATAAGTAGGTTGATTGTGTCTCTTCGCTACTTTCTATCCTTTATAACTTTAAACAATATTCCCCTTGCTATCGTTTACAGTCGCTATTGTACCCTTCATCTACACAGTTTCGTTATGTAGTTTGATCATAGATTTACGTATGATTCTATCCTTTGTAACTCTAAAGAAAATTTGTCGCCTTACTGTTTTACCCTAATTCTTTTCCTACTTCGTTATGTAGCTTAATCATGGCTCCCTACAACTTCTTATCCTCTATTCTACCATTTATCTACGAAAGTTCGTTAAGTAGGTTGATCTTGGCTCTCTACAACTTCCTATCTATTGTAACTCTAACCAATATTCGCCCCTTTACTATCCTTCCTCAACTGTATTCTGCCATTTATCTACACAAGTTCGTTAAGCAGGTTGATCATGGCTCTCTTCAACTCTCTATTCTTTGTAGCTCAAAACAATATTTGTCACCCTACTATCCTTCCTAGTCCCTGTTCTGTTACCCATTTACAAAACTCCGATCGGCTGGGTGCGTGTTGTTTCCCTAAACACCTCATGTCTCAAACGATTCTGTGAAATTCTTTATTATGTGTCATGAATTTGAACAGTCTCTTTCTGTTTGTAAGTAAATATATCCTTTTGGGTTATTTTTTCTCTATAACTTCCTCGTTACTCATATGTCCAGTTCATAGTACGCTTTGCCTCCTGTCTAACCATATCTCAGTTGTCTCAGCTCTGTTCTTCCTCTCTGAGAAATTTCTCCGTTACTCACGGCAGATTGATATTATATAGCAGTTCTTTTTTATTCTTAATTTTCCTGTTTCTTAACATTTTATTTAGCTTTCGTAAGATATTTTCGCTATTCAAATGTACTATTCAAATAGCCAATACTGAGTTCTATAACCTTGACTGGCAACCAGTCTACTGCAGAAAGAAATGACAATCTACTGCAAGAAAATGTTCTACCTAGTCATGAATTGAAATAAACATAATTGCCCAAGTGTTTATTACGTATGTAACACTAACTGACAGACTGGCAGTAGATTTGTCCACTTCCACCATATTTTAGGTTCAAATATGACCGTCATCGAAGAAAAGGTCAAACTGTTGAAAACGAGGTAACATTATCACTACTAGTAGACTAACTCAGAAGATTGGTAACAAGCAGCATTTTTTATATTATTTTACCCTGAGCAAAGCAATAAAGCCACTAAGTTGCAAAGAGGTTTACTGAATATGAGAATAAACTACTATTAAAGAGAAAGGACAATAAAAGAAGAAGTATGCAAACATTAATTTTTTTTTGTAAATCAAAGTTGACTGGGAAACAAGAAGCCGGGAAAGAGTTTTACAGGAGTTACAATCGAGCACGTAGAGTCCGGAAACATTCCGATTCCACCTCGTCGTTTCTTAGATTTTTTTTTATTATTCTATTCACTTTGGCATCTTCATACGAATTCAATGCGTTTCGAGTAGTAATTTAAAAAATAAAAATATTTTGTTTAAAAAAAAGAATTTAATATATATTAAGGAAATGTTTTATTCAATAAAAATAAAAGGATTAATAATATGATAAAACTCTGACACTACAAAATAAAATCATCCAATTAGCTAAAAAAGATTATTTTCTCAAGTTGGTTTCCTAAATTATTGGCAATTTTAAATTAGAACAGTAAAAAAATTCTCGATAAATTACTTTTAAACTAACTCATTCATCAAATCAGTCAGTTGCGGTAAACGAAATGTCTTTAGTTTTTCATTTTATACTGGAAAAATCAAAAGCAAAATATAAAAATTCTCTCTCTTTTCGGTAAATTAAATAAAAACACTCAGTTTCACAATAAACTTTAAGCTATCAAATTTTTCACGCAAAAGCCGTACAGTAATGTTTTCAATATTGTCCTCATCAACGAATTCTTCACACCACCGCCGATCAATTTAAGAAATCATCTTACATCACCCCTATTTTTAAAATTGTTTTTAACTATCTCCCAATTAAAGGGTGGCTCTCGGAAATTTGACTTTGATCAGAAAGTTGAGGGTTCGCTGGTCCACTGAGTGCTAGCCGGCGGGCAAGCTAAATTGCCTTCATCAATGGTACTTAGCCCCTCGCTGCCTGTCAGTCTGTTATCAAATGTTAAAACAATCAACGAAGCATTTAGCGATGCAAAAGGCCAAGGATCAAACTTCCTTTGCTACTATTAATACCGTTTTTCTCAAGACGCTAAATCTGTAATCATCTTCTGAGTTAAAAGATAACGTATCGTAATCATGAAGATCATTCGGAGACAATTTCTGATAAGATGACTCCTTTTAATTTCACTGTAGTGGGTAGTCATTTTGCAATTGTGTTTTATTGCTGGTCTAGCCCGAATCTATTTTAAATGTTTCTCTTTAAGAGAAAAGTGTTTTGTTTACTACACAGAAGTCAGGATGCTTTATTGCTAAAAAATGTCATTATTCCCTTTTGCAATTGGAGATCGGATAAATGTGAAATGATATAAATCTTCAAAGTTCAAGATTTCTGAATTTCTTACGTGAAGCATTTTCATTATTACTAAGATTGATCTATTTTTTCATCATATTATTATACTTTTATTTATTTAATAATAGACGTAATAAGAACCGTAGTAACAGACGTAGTAAAGGACGTAGTAATAGATGTACTAAAAGGCGTAGTAATAGACGTAGTAAATGGCATAGTAATAGACGTAGTAAAAGGTGTAGTAATAGACGTAATAAAAGATGTAGTAATAAACGTAATAGACGTAGTAAAAGGCATAGTACTGGATTTAGCAAGAAGCGTAGTAAAAGGTGTAGTAATAGACGTAGTAAAGGACGTAGTAATAGACGTAGCAAAAGGCGTAGTAATAGATGTAGTAATAGATATAGTAAAAGGCATAATAATAGACGCAGTAAAAGGCTTAGTAATAGATGTAGTAATAGATGTACTAATAGACGTAGTAAAGGACGAAGTAAAATATATAGTTATAGATGTAGTAAAAGACGTAGTAATAGATGTAGTAAAAGACATAGTAGTAGACGTAGGAAAAGACGTAGTCATATACGTATTAAAAGGCGTAACAATCGTTAGCCGGAATTTGACGTCAGTTTGCCGGCTAATGTTAGTCTAAATGTGTCGCTTTTTAAAACGCATTTTTGTCTCAGACGAATCGTTATTTTAAAAAGGAAGCGAGAACATATAATGAGAGAATACCGCCTCATACGGATTGATAAGGAATAAAGTATCTATGCAAGAATAAATGGACGCGATTTCTTCTCACTAGATAGATTCAACCATTACAAGAACTCTATCGCAAGAAAACTGAAGAACTTACAAGGATTTACTATAGGTGTGGGTAATTTTAATATAAGATGGGCACATAGTAAAGTTATGATGGCCGACTCGAGAAGAAAGTACTAACGATCAGCTACGATAAAAGAGAAAGTATAATCATTAACAAGAGAAAACATCCAATTAGGTACCTCCACATATTTTCGATATCTAAATTTTAAATTAAACTTTGAAAAATAAAAAATGTTCTTGAAAGTTTTATTTTAATTTCAAATGAAAGCTAAATGATTAAATTTACTATTTCCAGTAAGCAAAATACTTCAAACAGAAATTATTTTCATTGGAATCTAAAATGTTTCAATTTTTATTTTTATTTATTTTTTATTTTTCGACCATTTTTAAGCGATTGACAAATTTGTAAACAAAAGTTAATTCTCGGATTGCAAAATTATGAAAAAAAAAACAAATATCTGTAACATTATTTTTAGAAAATGAGCAAATTGTATATTATATTAATCTGATTGACACAAAAATTACTTATTTATAGCATGAATATCGCTGTATATCAAATGTGTTGACAGGTTGTCAGATTAGCGATAAAATAAGTGTATGGTGATCACAAGTGACATAACTATACAATTTTTTCTGGTAAGGGGAGGAAACTCTGAATAGTATGACCTTTTAATTTACACATAGAAATTACCATACAAAAAAAAACTTCAAATACACAAAAAGTTATTTTAAAAATAGGGAGGCAGAACGATTTGTATTAAAAATTTTAATTTTCGACTACTAAATATAATCTTCGTTTAATAAGTTTTTAAACTAACTTCAACAAATCGTTGAAGTATTATAAAATATTTTTTAAACTTTATAAATTATAATTAAAACAATAAAAAGATTTCTTTTAACATTTCATTATTAATCGGAAAAAATTCTTCAGATTATTATGTTTTTTGTTATTTATTCAAGCAATCAAAAGTTTATCAAATTAAATAATATCATAGTTATATGGCATTTTTTAATTTACTATTGGGAGGCAAAACTTTTCATAATATTAATAGAGGATTTACATTCTTCAATGATTACTGCGTTTAACTAATAAAATCATTTATCAGAACAAAATCTAATTTCTCAAACTTTGATGAATTTACGTGGAGGGGGAGGTAACAGATATAAAAAAATATTTTTACGAAGATTTTTTAAAAGTAATTGTGTCATTTGTGAATGAATCCTGAAAGTTTAATTAAAATCCGACAATTATTTGGTTTTTGCAAGAATTTTCAAATTAATGTGTTTGTCAATGGAAATATACTGAGTTATGTCTGAGTTATGTAATATTACGTTTTCCATTGTAAACTCTCGTAACGATTTCGTTTCACGCTGCTAACGAAAATCGAAACGAGATGTTTTAACAAAATTTCGAACGTTTTAGAAGGGATTAAAAAAATTTTGAAAATAATTTTAAAAATCGGAAAAGTTCCTTTTTTTATTAAGTTTGTGCCTTTTTTGTTCATACTATGCTGTTTTTAGCGATTTAGTGGCGGTACCTGTGCTACTTAAAAATTAGAGATATAAACATCAAGCGGGTACAAAAGTTTAAATATATGGGAAGCATTTTAGCAGAAGATAGAAAATGCCACATCGGGATCAATACATTAAACTTGTGAAAGAAATATTTCCAAAAATGAGCAAGTTGCTGAGAAACAAAAGACAAAAAGAAGCGCTGGACTGCTATTATTCTCTTACATGGCAGTGAATGCTTGGTAATCTACCCCATGAAAAATGAAAGACTTGAAGCAACAGAAATATGGTTCTACAGAAGGATACTGAGGATACCATGGACGAAGTGAATAAGCAAAAAGGAAGTCTTTAAGAAATTGGCAACAAAAAGAAGACATAGTCACAATCAGGTAAAGACAGATGATTTTCAATTGACACATTCTAAGGAAGAATATTTTGGAAAACTTCACCTACACGAATAGAGAAAGGCAGTGAGCTATTTAGTTGACGAACTTGCATGGATAGCAAAACGAGGGCAATGGTCTTAGAGAAGGGAAAAAACTGCTAAGAGCCAAACGGAGTAGAAAGTTGCTTTGTAGATTCGAGATCTTCCTGTTTAAATTGTGACGTATCCTTATGATCCTCATCATATCCGCGTTTGATACAATGTTGAAAATCTGCCCTGCAGTTCTAAAAATAATTGCAAGAGACGGATACTTCATGAAAAAACAAATCGCTGTCCGGTGGCAAAAGCTGCTGGTGGGACTATTGGTGACAGCACCGTCTTTGGCATTGAAACTGTTACCCACCTCCGGTTGGCGGCTAAAGAGGCAGGGTATCGCACGTGCTTTCTGGCGTTGTATGTAGAAAAATGTATAGAATGTGAATATTATATGACGATATTGTAGTAGTGTCACTGCTTCGGCAAAGAAATTGAAAGTCGAGTTTAAATTGTTGGCTGGCTAGTTGTATCTGATTATGGCTGTCTACCTCTTGAAGACACCTCACCACTATTCGACAGAAGCCACCTGTGGTTTATACTGCAACTATGCTGTCCGGATATTAGTTAAAGTTTCTGGAAGAGAGTGTATTATCTGTCGAAGACCATTATGTTATAAACCTTGGACATGATAATTTGTAAATTCATGCCATAACAACCATCGACGGCTCCCAAATGATTCCGTCTACCCAATTTTAATTGCAAAGATTGGGGTGACTCGTGCTACGGTTTTCAGACACTTTAAATGTACCGTGCGCTGGCATGGCCACCCCATAGTAACTTTAAAGCTTTTAGATAAATATGATAGAATGATGTCTCATGGTTAGAAAAACAGAGGTTTTAACTATTTAGGCACGCACACATGTTATGCATCAATAACCTTGGGAAAGGTATTCATCCCCGTCTCTTATTGGTTAGAAATGATAGTAGACTGAGGTTTCTAGCAGTCATTTTTCTAGACTATCTGGATTTCATAGTTGTTATTATTAACCCCTACCTTAATATTCATCAACCGTTTATCAAGCAAGATGGATTAGGAGTAAATGATTAGCCTGTAAGGAAATTTTAATTTACACGCCGTATTCTTTTTTGCCAGTCTCTCCACATACGATGCCTTTATAGCAGTCGCTATGTTTCTCACCCACATACGTACATGCTTTTCCACACGTCGTTTTATTCGACTGTGATTGGCTAACAAATCACTACTATTTTATTATAGAACATCTTAACAATCGCAGGTGTCTTTGAAAACCTTCAGCTCTTAACAAACCTGCCTAGTCTGTTTAATACGCGTGTTGCAAAAGGTTCATTTTTAACCAATCAGAGATTTTTAAAGTAAGATAAAGTTCCTCGCGGTGCTCCTGGCAGCCTATTTTTTTCGTTTATTTACAGTTACTTCCCACAGCTCGTTAATAAGTTTTCGGCTGTCGTTCGAATCCACGTCAGTTTGATACCCAATCTTGCTCAAACACTTAAATGCACACACAGACACAGTATTTCGCGAACTGTTTGAAATACACCAGCGTATTTTGCTTACTGAAATTAGTAAATTTAATCATTTAGATTTCAGTTAAAACTAAAATAAAATTTTCAAAAAAACTTTATTATTTTTACAAATGCAGTTTAAAATTTAGATATCGAAAACGAGTGGAGGTACCTAATCGAGAAATCAGGATCTAATTGGAGTAGACAGATCTATCTATCGCCCTGTTCACACTCCACCCACGTCTATTGAACAGGTTAAGAGGCTCCTCCCTTTTTCTCTGTTTAGGATGTGGTTTCCGGCTTTCTCTTTTCCAATCTTCTCACTTTGTTTTTTTTTATCAGTTGGAGTAGATAGATCCATCTATCGCCCGGTTCACACTCCACCCACGTCTATTGAACAGGTTAAGAGGCTCATCCCTTGTTCCCTGTTTAGGATGTGGTTTCCGGCTTTCTCTTTTCTAATCTTTTCACTATTACGTATACCCTGCACATCAGTGGCCTTACCGCCTTGCTCGAGGTGATACGATTAAAAAAAAAAAACTTACAATCTTTCACTTTGGGCACTTTGCAAATCACATCATTTAAGCATTTTAGAATCAAAACTTTTCCACACAACACTTCACAACAATTTGTATCTCTGTGTTAATCATTCTTCTCAAACACACTTTATTTTGAACAATCGTTCAAAGAATATTTATTTTACTAGAGAACTTTATTCAACCAGTTGACTTTCAAACAAAACAACAGTCAATGGAAGACAACTTTTTCTCCTTCTTCCACATTTTGTACACAGTCTAATTGCATGCTTTGTTTTCCACTGTTGTGTTTTTATCAATACATGTTTATTGTTGGTTAACAGTTGGTGTTGTTATTTATTTCATGAAGAATCTTTAGTATAAATAAGTGGAGGTATAAGATCCCTACACCATGTACAGTTGTCCACGAAAACGCAAATGATAGTAAAATTCGTATGTATTCATATATTTAAATGGCTATAATATTCGAGATTTCCATGTGTATTAATGATTTTCCTAAGTGTGGAAAAAGTATAAATCCGTATATCATCCTCTAGCTATGGATAAAATATCAGAACAAAGTGGGTTATCTATCCTTAGTTGATAACCCTTCCAGAAGAAGGACAACACTAGATTCGAATGTATGTGGCCCTGCTATAGCACATACTATGCAGTTATGCAACATCATCGAGTTCAAGATGACTCTATGACTGCGATATGTTTATGCATTATTGCTATTATATGGGTAAATAACCTGGTAGAATAGATTTTCTAACCTTTCAATGTCAACCTATCTAGGAGAAGAACTACTTTGAATTCAAAACCATGGAAACAGGAAAACACTCTACTTGTTTTCCCAGGAGAAGAAGGTAATTTAAAGCAATTACAGAAATATGTAGAAATCTATGATCTTCTAAGACATGAAGTGCTACTTAAAAAAATGTTGATTTGTACTCAGCCGTTGCAGAGATATTAAATACTAAGTTCTTGGATGAATCATTGTTATTATCAATTGTAATTAATTTCTTTTTTTTCCGCATGTTTTTTTTTTTTAGGGTTTTTAAGGTTTTCTTTTTCATTTTTATGTGCAAGTGGTTTTTCAAACGTTAAGCAAACAGCATGAGTCGGAAATAAATATGAAACATCCGACTTCATTCTCGCATCCTGGATAACACAAAAATAACCTGTAAATTGCGATAAAAATGCAATAAGTACAAAAAATGAATGAAAATTTAATTAGCAAAGCAATTAACCTAAATTGAAAGGAATAACTCTAGGCCTAGTAGTTATCAGTGGCAGGGTAATATGGACACAAATTAGGGGCTGGGCATAAATTGGCCTTAATCTGATTCTAGACAGAACTTGATTCTATTATTGAACAGAAATACGTGTATAAATAAAATAAAATGGTGTGTAACCTTATAGGATAATATCGAGGAAAATTACGGCCAGCCAAAAATGAACACAGAAAGCAAGCTGTAATTATATTTATAGAAATGCCAGTCCGAAATAAATAAAACTAATACATTTACGACAACTACGAGCTGTAAACAAACAATATAGTTAAGATTGAATACTATCAGAAAGAAATTAGATATATGACAAAATCTGAATGACGCCTGATGGTTTCATATTCGTAGTCACATTTTCAAACCGCTGAACGACTTATGTGTAAACATTCAGCGAGACCCGCTCATAAGCAATAAGAACTTCTGCACTCTCGCAACGAAACGAAAGCTGAAAGGAAAACTCAAGCCCTTTTTCCAATATCTTCCGTTGTTAATATATGAAATTCTCTGGTATGGTCTGGGCAGGTAATCGCCTGACATTTGGAGGCAAGCTCAGGAGACAACTACTGATAACTCGGGCTAGTAGGCGAGCTTCTCCCATTCATCCAGCTTGATTTCTGACTTACCAACTATCTCCCCACCTCTACATCTTGACACGGGGCTGGAAACATTACCG